>CATKUY010000054.1:0-338000 GCA_949802685.1 Dicyrtomina minuta
TGCTGCATTTTGCAAAGAGAAGGCGGCAGGAAATAGAAAATTTTTCACATTTCTAAAACATGTAAAAGTACATTTCGCACATTTCAAAAACATGTAAAAGTATATTTTTCACATTTCTAAAACATGTAAAAATATATTTTGCACTTTTCAAAATCATGTAAATAAAACATTTCACACCCTCCCAACTCATAACTTAACCTTTTTGAATTGTTTATGAATAATTTGCTTTATTTACTGTTTTCATTTTAAGTATGGTGCTTAAATTGGACACATGGACCGTTTTGATTCTCACTCACGATATGTGGAAATGCTGCGTACAGGAACTGTGCTGGTTTTGGTTATAGAAATTATTCTTTATTCACAATTTTTAAAATTCAAGACATTTTTAAATTGACAAACTTGTAATTAAAATTTGCAATTAGCATTGAACTGGGTGGACTGTCTGTGGGCATTATTACGTTCAGTCAGAATGCCATATACTGTGAGACTGAATATGGTAAATTCGGCTGGTTTTACAAGGGAATAGGTGTAGAGAAGCACAGTATATATAGTGCAGCAGAAAAGGAGGTCAGCGGTGGAACAAAGGGGCTGACGTGGAGCCGTCGTGACGGCGGGATGGTAGTTGGTAGCACTGATGGAAGAGATGACGTATGATAAAGAAGGGACGGATAAGAAGACAGGGTCGATGTTAGATAACGGCTAGCAAAGTAAATCTTTTAGCGTTACTTAAATTATTCATACTCCTTTGTTGATGCTCAGTATCTACTTCAGGCCCCCGGTCGACTAATTCGGCGCAAAGCGACGGATTTTTCATTTTTGCCTGAATCGATACAGAGATTAGAGATCGTTCGTGAAGTTAGTCAAAACAAATCGAAGTCTTTCACCAGAAACAATGGAAAGGAGTGACTTTTCTCCTCGTCAACGATCATTTGTAATTTGCAGCTTCCATCAGAGATACGAACATTGAAAGTGGAATGGCGTTTAAATTGTGTAATGCCAAAGTAAAGTTAGAAATTGGTGTGAAACGGCATGTTTCAGTGTGTTGGACCTGCAATAAAAGCAACCATCGCATCTGCGTTCTATGTAAAAAATCTAATTGGAAATCTGATCAACGTTTAAAGCATCGTCGCTTGTCACACTCGGAAAAACTACTGTCCCCTCCGCCATTTTTTTGTATTGAGTGCAAGCTGAAATTCGAAACGCAGAAGGAACTGGATTTCCATGAAATGTTTCTCCAGCAATTTTCCATGAACATGTGGCTGTTGTTGACAAGAAACTAATTTGACATTATAACTCCGATATCGATAATATCAACACAAGTAACACCAACACCTAGGGTCCTAATTCTAATTATGACGGTGTTAGCGAATGCAATAATTCTGGGATTTACATCGCAACATCACCAAAAATATATTTGAGGAGCCTGATGAAGTTCGACTTTAAAACCCGATTGAACGGGAAAATATAATAAGAGACTGACCTCTAAAAACCAATATAGACCCAAGCGAACTCTTATTAGAACTGAAATTAGTGGAAAAGTCCAAGACGGTAGTCAACAGCAGCAACAAATGACATTTTTTAAAAATTGAGGGGCTTAAGACGCCCTTCGAATGTCCCCATCCTTCTTGTGCAATAATACGTTTAAGTTGCCACATCTCAAAGTACAATTATGCACTACTTACTCGAGTAGAGACAAGATTTCAAATATGCAGCAGGAACCAGTTTGAATTTTCTGCCAAATCTTTAATTTAAATTTTTGAATTTCTCGCAAAATCTTAAATCCGATGATATAACTGAAAAATCCCTGCAAAATGCTTATCAAGAGTTTTTAAAAAGTACAAAATCTGCCATTCACCTGTCTTTCGAAACTTGAGAAATATTCAATCTATAAGACTTTTGAAAAGTGCAAAATTTTCTATTTACTTGATTATTAAAAAGTGTAAATTTACTCGTTTTGAAATATGCAAAATAACCAATTTTTTAAATGTTTAGAAAAAGTGCTTATTGTTTTGTTCACATGTTTAAAAAATGTACAGTATTCCATTTTCATGTTTTTGCTTGCAGGTGGAAGATATTTTGGTTTATATTTCTGCAGATTGCGAAATGTTCTATCTACACGTTTCTATAAAATGAGAAAAATATTTCAACTTTTTTAAAAGTGCAAAATGCTCTATTTCTATTACTATGTTTTTGAAAAAGTAAAAAATTGTGTATTTACATTGTTTTTTTAAAGTGTGAAGTTTTCTAAATTTAAGTTTTTTCAAAGTGCAAATTGTTCTATTTTTATGTTTCCAAAAAGGTGCAAATTGTTGTATTTACATGTAAAGTATTGACAGGTTTTTTAAATTGCAAAATTTTCTTTTTCCATGTTTTTGAAAAGGTACAAACTATTGTATTTACATCAAGGGTTTTCAAAGTGTAAAGTGTTGTATTTACATGTTTTTTTAAAGCGCAAAATGTTCTATTTCTCAATTTCCGAAAACGCACATCATGTTTAAAAACAGTAAGAAATGGTCCAATTCCAAGTTTTTTCAAAGTGCAAAATGTTGTATTAACACGTTCTTAAATGGTGCCAGTTTTTCCAATTTCCCTGTTCACCGTCGCTCTTGCTAGTGCTATCAGAGGTTTGTTTCCTTGAGTATTTTCATGTGGCTTTAAATAAAATACTGTATAGGACATTGGTCGCTTTAAAATCAACATTTAAACTAATTTTGTTCGGAATGAATCTTGAACCCAGGTTTTTTGAGTTCCGAGCCTCCCAAAATTTTCGCGGACACAAGTGACACTGCGCTGGATTTGAAGTTCCCGCGTGTGATCGCTTATGCTTAATAAAAGTCCATTCTCTCGCGAAGGAGTTTCGGCATTTTTGGCACACGTACGGTTTCTCCTCCGTGTGGACCCTCACGTGCTCAGTCAATGCGGTTTTGATTTTGAAATCTTTCGTACAGCCCTCGTAAATTTATTTGTGAGGCTTGTTCTGCGTGTGACTTATTCTGAGGTGTTGATTTAATTTGGTGGGCTGCGAAAAGCTTTTTCCACAAATGAGACAGATACAACGTTTTGGTTCCCATCCGGACTCTTAAGTGTGCACCAAGTTGTAGTGAATTCCCCGATTGACTTTCCCATGCGTCACGTAGCTACAGTTTGGAAATGCACATTTAAATGGTCGCTCACCTCTGTATAGGCCGCTCTGTGCTGGTTATTTAGTTTGTATGGGGCAGTGAAAGACTTGAAGTATATTGAGCATTTATATGTGTTATGTACTTCACTAAATGTGATGAGTACTATTATAGGTTGCATATAGGTAGTATGGGTTGGTGTACTATAGTGCACGTAATGGATGCCGTGCGGTATCGGTTAAGTAATGGCAAGGATGCGGTACTCTAATCTCACACTCACAAATATTTAGCCAATGTATATATTTTATTATTTCCAATTCTAAATCCAATGCTCGAGTGAACTACTGAGTTGAGCCTCTCCGTGTCTCAACTCGGTTGTTTACATTTTGTCAACTGCCCAACGCTGATGCTGCATTCCAATGCACTTTTATTACCCTGCATCCTGGGCCCAATGCACTCAACTTATTATTAGTGTACACTATGCCTTTCAGTTAATACTTCTAAATGCTAGACTACATACTACGCTTATTCTATTAGACATAATTGAGGCTACTATAGTAGTTTAAGTACGTATGTTGGTATACATATGTAACATTCCCCTACACCACCAAAGGCAAAGGCATACAATGTCTTTTGTCTTTCCATTACTTAAACTACTAACAATTATATTAGTAATATTCCTATGTGGCAACTGCAGCCATTTGCATTTTCCGTCTTTCTTACAATGTTTACATGGTCTATATGTACCCTATCTCCTTACTTCATAAATATTTCCGTCTTTTCCTGTTGACATCACTGGACCCGAACTCAACATCAAGTTCAAGTTTAACAGTGTTAATTAAACTTCAAAAATTAGATAATGGAACTATATTATACAGAAAAATTTGCTTAATCTATTAGTGTTAGTGTTAAGTACGTGCTACATATTTTTTTATAAGTTTTTAGTATTTCAAAGTTGCAACTACATTCTTTTGTTTTATTTGGTCTACGTAGTGCCTGTACCTACCACCCATTACGGATCCAACCACGGTAAAATGTATCTTTCTTTTGTCCAAGTATTTTGTTGGTCGTAATTATTAATTTAAAATATTATTCCAGATATTACTATATATTTTAATTTATATTTAGATAAATGTATACTTAATCATGTATATATATATTTTTTGTTTTTCATTTTTTCAACTTTGTAAATTTCCTATAATTATGTCTGCATATTTATACCACTTATTACAGAAATTAGTGATATACTATGTTATGTGTATATTATTATTATATGATTACTAATATTTTTTCCTTTGTTCTTTTTGTGTTTTTTCTGTTGACGTCGGCCGCTGTTGGAGTGTGTTAAAGTTTCTCCCAGCACTTGAATTCTTGAAACGGGTTCCAGCCAAAAGTTTACGCCGTCTCCTGTACCTACTCCCCCTATACATGGAAGCTTTTGGGTGCCGTTTCAACATATTTTCAAAATCTTATTGGTAAGTATACATTTTAATTTACTGATTAGACCTACTTATATTATGAAATATTTTTATATGTTATTATTATAATAAAATGACTACGCTACATACGTATAATCTAATAATCCTAATTAATTACATTATATAATGTTATAATAATATTTTTAATATTTTTTGGCCTCCCGTGGGAGTTTTGATTTATTTTTTCAGCTGAACTGACCCCGTTTGGAGGATATTGTAGGGCAGCCACGCTGTAACGTACACCCGGCAACCAATCAGGCTATTACTCTAAAAGAAATTACAGGTATGTAGATGTCAATTAATTGAAAATAGTACTTATCATTTAATTACCTACTAATTATAATTACCTATTAATGGTTAATTATATTTAACTTTTTAATCTTAATTAAATATTTTTATTAATTTTGTTACTTCTGCTTGGGAGTTTTTGATTAACTATTTTCAGCTCAAGTCATCAGTAGCTAAAGGTACCTAAACTTATGAACTATATACTTATTATTTATATAAATATCTATGTTTTTGATAAAAATAAAATTCACAGAGACTGAGTCAGCTCTCGGCAATAATTCTAAAGCGGGTCGGCCAAGGAACCTGAGTCGTATCTAACGGAACATTTGCGCTGATAGCTGCTCAGTATAATTGATTTTAGGATGGAGCGCAGCTAGATAGCTATTCAAAAAGGCTTAGCCTATAGATAGGTAGATATTTTTGAGAATAAAAGCAAACTACATATAACAATTTCATACACCCAAGTTCAATTTCACAGGTGTAAAACTGAACTTGCGTAATTCAAATTTATTGTGCACTCTAAAGAAAATAAAGATAAAGAAAATTAAATACCAGTAATTAAATTACCCCTTGAAATGGATATTATAAGGAATGCAATGCTGGTGCTAACCGCATGCACTTATACCTAATTATACAATAAGCTCAAAATGAGGAATTAGGTCCTTTCGTACACTTTTAAGTCAAGAATTAAATGAATTGTAAACAAGGTCACCAGTATGAGGTGCCAAAAATTGCAAATTATATACACTAAAGACTCTATAACCATCTTAAAATTCAAACTGAATTATTTACAATTATTTATTTAAAATTAAGAAGTAAAATTAAAAATAAAGACTATTTTGTAGTATTTTATTTTATTATACGTAATGGCTACGCGCTATTGCTTGTAATAAATTTAACTACTAAAAAGTCTATTGACGTATACTAGTAGCTATAGACTTAATTATTTTTAATTGTCCTTACTACTACCTACTAGTATGTACGCCCAGTACACCCTACCGCCATATGTTTTTATAACAATTTCTACCTAATCAATAATCCTAGTCCTACCTATCTCTTTTTTATCGATTTTGTTGTGATTTTTTTTTTCAAATTAACTTTTTCATTACATTAACGTGTAGAACTAAAGGTAATAGTGGGCCGCGTCTATTATTACATCAAAACTTAACTATTTAACTACAATTATACTAAATTTTTATTTTGCATTTGTTTTTGGTTTCTAAAATTATGTATCACTAAAAGAGAACTTAGTCTAAATATCGTCAAATTATGTTATAGTCTTAGCATTTCTCGCGCCAAAATGTGATCCTGTCATGGGCTTGCCGTAAATAATTGGTTGATTTAGCCCAGCACCGTGGTTCCGAGTTCGAGTCCATGGTCTGGCTCGACAGTTTTTGGCGGGGCGGCGTGTACACTTTTGTGTACATTGTTGTTGCGACAGTTCTATATTTTAATAGAATGAGATAGACTATCTTACTTTTGACCGTGATGCCTAATTAATAATAAACCTATAACTTATTCTTATTATTATTATAATGTTTTATATTATATCGATAATTATCCTGATTTATAATTATTTTAAAATTTCCGAACCCAATTAACCCTCTTTTGTTATAAAAATTCTTCATGGTTGGTCCCAAAGTGGTCGCTTTCTTGGATCCTATGCGGGTCCGTAGGCTTCCCACTACGGGTTCAGGTCATTCTGTACTATGTCAATGGGTTGATTTAACTCCTCCCCTCCAACTAGAAACGCTTTCATTCCAAAAGTTGTACAGACCGAGCAAAATAAACGCATCTCTAAATCGCAAAAGGAACAAAACGCACGTGTATTAATTAATTGAACAATATTTTCGCGGATGTCCTTTAATTGCTTTCGGTATATGACAGCTCGTTCTAGGTAGAACTCATGGCTGTTGTAGTTGCTCGTATTCGTATAAAGTGACGGTCAGGTATCCTATCCGTTTCTACAAAGTCCTCAATGCTTTCATGCAGAGACTTGGGTTGTGCCTTCTGGATTTCCGTTTTGCTATAATCCCTGTCAAACTGTACTGCTTTAGTTGGATGCTTGCGTCCATGTTTTTTGATAATTCCTTTAATTTCTTTACTACTTGTGGGAGGCTGATCGCCGTCTGTAATATTTATTCTGGTGCTTCTTGGAGGCTGGTCGCCGTATGCATTATTTATTGGAGTGCTTTTTAGAGGCTGGTCGCCGTCTGCATTATTTATTGGAGTGCTTTTTGGAGGCTGGTCGCCGTATGCATTATTTATTGAAGTGCCTTTTAGAGGCTGGTCGCCGTCTGCATTATTTATTGAAGTGCCTTTTGGAGGCTGGTCGCCGTTTGCATTATTTATTGAAGTGCCTTTTGGAGGCTGGTCGCCGTTTGCATTATTTATTGAAGTGCCTTTTGGAGGCTGGTCGCCGTGTGCACTTTTGATTTCGTATTCTGAGGACGACACCTTCTGGTTAGCTAAGCCATTGAGGTGGTTGTTCGAGACGAATTTTAGTAGATTTGTAGATGTCATCCTATTGGTAGCTTTAGAGACAGCGTCCTGTCTGTGTATGCTTATGATTGGCATCTTCAATTCATTTATTCTTTTTGCGTTGATTTCGTCTTGTGAATTTAGAAAATTTTCGTCGTTTACTCTAAAATAGTTATATTTCTCTCCTGATTTCTGCTTCTGCTTACTATGATGCATCACCATAGTATTTTCTTCGCTTATACGTAGCCGTCCAAAGTACCTACTCTAAATAAAGTTGTTCTCGCTGTCTGCTTTCACTGCGAAGGCTCTCATAAAATCTCGCCCTATTAGTATATCTGCTGGTGGGTTGGCAACTACATAGAAGTCGAAGTCTATTGGAGTATGGTTCATTACAATTGTGACTGTTGCTATTCCAAAATCTTGGATTCGTCTTTCTGCATAGTCTTTAAGTACTACCTTGTTATTTGGTTTAATTGGAAAATTTTCCGCATGTTTTCTATGAATTAAACTTACTGCTGCTCCAGAGTCCCAAAACATCCGTGCCTTCTCCTCATTAATTTTTGTATTAACCAGAATAGAATAAACTTTTACATCAAACGGATTAATTATTGTTTCCATTACTGTCATCTCTGTGCTATTCCCGTCTTGATTTATGTCATATGCCCTATGAATGCTGACGTCGTCCAAAGTGATATCCTCTGTGATGAGTAAGTGGTTTTGTTTCCTGTTGTCGTTATTATTGAACATACCGTAAGTTCGTTGGACTACTTTTAAATCCACGTACTCATCCGGTGGTTTAACTGCTGATTTGTCAGGTTCATGAATTTTTTCTGCTATATGCACATGCTGACCATCTTTATTCTCTTTTATTGCATAAGCCCTTTCTGTAACGCTGATGTCATGAAACGTTCGTGTGGTTTTGTCATACCTATGATTCTGGCCATTAGATTGAGGATGTGAGAGCATAATGTCTTCAAATTCATGAATACTTTTTCTTGGCGAAATTATTTCCATACATTCTGACATAGGGCTTATCTCCTGTGTTAACGGTGAATGTCTTGCTGTCTCTACATATGCCAGTGGATTAGTTACAGAAGTTTTATGTACTTTTATGCGCTCTTGTGCACTTTTGCTACTTGCAGATGTTTTTAATTCGCTATTTCCGTTGTGAGAAGTTTCATTAATTGTTTCAATAAGTGCTTTATTGCTGTTTTCCTTTTGCGTTGTAAAAGTATTTTCATTATTTTTAAATACGTCGTTATTGATAGCGATCAATGATCCGTGTATTGGGAATGGCGTTGTCTTATATTTCTTTTCTTTAAATGGTGGGTGATGTTCGCTGGCAGGTCTCGGTTGACCTGCCTCTATGGGTTTAAAGGAACATTTGTAGATGACAATGTTGGCGCTGGAGGTTGTTGCTGAGCCGCGGCGGTGCAAACTGTAGAATTTTCACAAGTTTCGTAGGCAAATATTTCTGAATTAAAGTCCGGAATTTGGGTTTCATAAATCAGCGGAATTGTAGACTCGTATATAATGGTATTTGGCAGCTCTGTAATATGCACTCCTCTTCGCACTTTTGCCTTCTGGGCGAAAACCGGGCTTAGCAATAGAAGTAGCAAAATTGGAAACAGTAGTATTTTCTGCATTGTAGATAAATTCCTCAGTTATTTGATTTGTTAATTCGAGATCCTCTTGTTGGTGCAACCCGTTCTGTAAGGTGAGCTGGTCGGTGTCAAAACAGTTAAGTGCTTGGTTAAATGTCTCAGCGGTATTTCTATCCTGGAGTCCTGTAAAAATGTTTGCCGAAGCCGTGCTTGCTAGACTATTGTTTGTGCCCGATGCTATGCTGTTGATGTCAGAGTAGGTATTATAATGGATTTGAAAAGACCAGGGAGAGTTTTGATGGCTTTCGGGTCTATAGGGCTCCTCTGTGGTTGACGGTCGTTGAGGGATAGATTTTAAAAACGCGGTTTGTATTCTTAGTCTTTGTTCATCTATACCTAGGTTGCAAAAAAGGCTACCTGTGCGAATGAATAATGGATAATTTGGAAATGGCGGCGGGAAGGGTATGCTGATACTATCAGTTAATGTTGGTGCACTAGGTTGTGGTTGTGTTTCTACACTATATGGCTGTGCTTGGCTACTGTGCGGTAATAATGTTGATGACCAATTAGGATGCGTGTCTACTGCTGCCGGGTGGTCTCTACTACCATAGGCTTGATTATTAGAATTCAAATTGCGTATTACCTTATAATTGAAGTAACCTGATGTATAATGGGTTGATTCCCATTCGTTAAATTCCGCAAAGATTGAGTCAGAGTCTGATTCTGAATTTGGTTATCCCCTTTTAGATGGTTCAGAGTCAGATGAAGCCGAAACTGCTCCAGTTGGACTGCTGCTCGTCTCTCCTACGTTTTCTAATTCTCCCCGTCCTTCTGGCGTTAGTATATTTTCTTCGACTACTTCATTCGAACTCGCACTGGGTTGTACCTCGTTTTGGTTACGCTCTTGGTTTTGGTCGCCTTGATTATCAGTCTCCAGCTGTTCTTGTTCCCGTTGCTGAAGGTAGTTTTCTGACTCGTCAAGGGTATCTGCTTCTGCCTCTTGAGTTGTGAGCAAAATTTGACTTGTAAAATTACGACTAACAGATAAACTTCGATTTGCCACTCGTAATGCACTTAAGTACTCTGCCGATCTTATTCTCCCATCTGCAGAATGTTCCACTCTAGCTGGCGTGCTTGTTTGTCCCTCACTTTGTTCTATTCCACTCGCAAAATCAGTTTAATTTACTGTGTTTAGCTGACGCTCACTTTCAGACGACATAAGTTCCACTTTTCCACATTTTATCAATACTTAAAGTTTTTAATATATTTTACTGATTTTAATTTTTTAATTTAACTGTTACTGTTTGCTTGGCTTTGAACGCTATCACTAGTGTTCATATGAGAAATCGGCGTCAAATCCGCACCTCCACTGTTATGTACTTACTATTTGGGATGAGTACTATTATAAGTTCATATATGTGTGGGATGGTGTGCCATGGTGCACGTAATGGATGCCGTGCGGTATGGGTTAAGTAATGGCAAGGATGCGGTACTCTAATCTCACACTCACAAATATTTAGCCAATGTATATATTTTATTATTTCCAATTCTAAATCCAATGCTCGAGTGAACTACTGAGTTGAGCCTCTCCGTGTCTCAACTCGGTTGTTTACATTTTGTCAACTGCCCAACGCTGATGCTGCATTCCAATGCACTTTTATTACCCTGCATCCTGGGCCCAATGCACTCAACTTATTATTAGTGTACACTATGCCTTTCAGTTAATACTTCTAAATGCTAGACTACATACTACGCTTATTCTATTAGACATAATTGGGGCTACTTTAGTAGTTTAAGTACGTATGTAGGTATACATATGTAACATATGCTAGAAACTTTCCTTGTCCTCGGTATATAGCGCTCACGTGCTTCAAAAGATCCTCTTTGTACTTAAACAAAACTGAGGACTCGGGGAGCTAAAAGGGAGGAATTTTGGGTCTTTGTGGGCTTCTTCATGTTTTTCCATGATTTCCTCATCAAAAAATTCCTGGCTGCAGAATGTGCATATAAAAGAGGTTTTTGCCACTTGGGAATGTTTAATTTTTGTGTGATCCTGGAGAATGCGTGGTTTTTCAAAAAGCTTTTGACAAATGACACAGAAGCGATATCTGTCCTTGTTTTGTGTCCAGCAATTTTGGCCGTGCAGATTTCATCGACGCGCTTTATTAAATTTCTGTTGACAGAGCGGACAGGTGATGGGATTTTCGGAGTTGATTTCTTCAAAATTGTCCGCAGTAGTTTCATGATCTACTAGAATAATATTTTCTGATCCGTCAATACTTTAAATTTGTCGCAGACGTTTTAACCCTTCGAACAGATACGCCATTGTGTTAGAAGCGTCGTCGTTATTTGCAACCGAATGAACTTTTTTGATTGTTTTTTTATAATTGAGTCGTTGCCTCTGAAATTCTTCAAATGACTTCGTTTGGCTGGTTAATTCAGATTTGGTTGCAAATACCTGACTGCGGTCGAGGCATGTGAGCAAAATCGTTGGATATCTTGGATGTCTTGATTTATTATGTAATCACAAATGGAAGAATGTATAAAAGAAAAAGACTGTCGAAGGGAACACAGTAGCGACGATTCCCCTAATTCTGTGACCAACAAGTTGTAATGGGATTTCCAAAAAGAATCTAGGACGTAATGAGTTGAAGGCAGAGTTTACATTTGATTGGAGAAGACATGCTTATGGCAAAATCGGCGGTTGTGGAGTTGCTCTGGGATATCAGTGGGTCTGGTTCCAGAGCGACGACATTGTAGGAATTTGTTTTTGTATTTGGAGCAATTGGAAAAGTGGGAGGTCGTTGTCGCTGGAAACAGGGTCACTGCACTTGGGTGAAGGTCGTCATTGTCTCTGACTCATATTTGTCCTTGGTTCTCATCATTCAAGTCAACTTCGTCAGAACTTGCATCTCACGTGTAACAGTGTAAATGGTACATTTTGGACTTTTTAAAATCACGCCAAAAAATAGTTTTGACTTTTCGAAAACACGCAAAACCAAAAATTTGCACATTTTAAAAACACGCAAATCCAAGATTTGGAAATATTTAAAAGTGCGCGAAATCAAAAATTTCGAATTTTACAACTCACGTAAAAGAAGAATTTGACATTTTTTAAAACATGCAAATTGAATATTCACCACATTTCAAAAACATGTCAATGAAGCATTTTCGATTTTACAAAAACGTGAAAATGGCACAGTTTGTACTTTGAAGAAACTTGTAATTAAAAATGTTGGAGGAAGTCGGTGGATATATTGATTTTAGGATTTGGCGGGATATTTAAATTCTGCAAACACATATTTCAACCTAATGTAAATATCATTTTAAAAAACTTAACCCGAAAAGTTTTAACTTTTTTCAAACATGTACGTAAGGCATTTTACACTTTTCTAAAACATGTAAATAGGACGTTTTAATTTTAATGATTTCCAAGACATGTAAATAGGACGTTTTGATCTTTTCCAAAACATGGAAATTGGACGTTTTACTGTTCGAAAACATGTAAGTAAATAGGGGATATTAAACTTTTCCATAAACAGAAATATAACAGTTTTTGCACTTTTCAAAACACGGAAATACAAGATTTAGAAATATTTAACAGTGCGCGAAATCGAGAAGTTCGAATTTTACAAAAATACGTAAAACAGGAATTTGAACTTTTTTAAAACATACAAATTGAATATTCTCCACATTTCAAAAACATATGAATGAAGCATTTTTGACTTTACAAGCAGGTGTGCTTGGGTGAGCGGTTAGGACTGCAGACTGTAACGAAATTTACAGTCTCAGACCCGGCTTCAATCCTCGGCCACTGCTAATCGTTTACGGCTCGGTGTTGTACGGGTAATGTCACTGGATGGTTGATTAAAACCGGATCTCCTTCAGTGGTCCTTAGTTACTACTACATACTTACTTCAGAGGCATAGGGATTGGGACTCCTTTACTGTAGAGGGGACGGGGATAGGTGAAAGGGTGCAAAGACTGAGACGATCTCACGCGGTAGCCTCCTATTTCCTCACCCACAGTGAATGGTTGAGTCTGGTTGTAAGACCTTTAGTCATATCAACTTAATGAATATTTATTATTATTATTATTTTCACTTTTACAAAACGTGAAAATGGCACAGTTTAAACTTTAGAGAAACTCGGAATTAAAAATGCTAGAGTGAGCCGGTGGAAATATTGATTTTAGGATTTGGCGGGATATTTAAATCCTTCAAACACATATTTCAACCTAATGTAAATACCATTTGGAAAAACTTAACCCGAACAGTTTCAACTTTTTAAAACATGTACGTAAGGGATTTTACAATTTTTCAAAACACGTAAATAGAGCGTTTTGCACTTTTCCAAAACATGTAAATATAACGTCTTCCACTTTTCCAAAACATGTAAATATAACGTCTTCCACTTTTCCAAAACATGTAAATATAACGTCTTCCACTTTTCCAAAACATGTAAATATAACGTCTTCCACTTTTCCAAAAGATGTAAATATAACGTCTTCCACTTTTTCAGGATTTTTCAAAATTCCATTTTGATTTCTTTAAAAAAATCGATTTTAAAAATTGGGTCTCAAAAGTATTATTTTTTTGAATTTTTTCAAAACTTTAAATTTTCGGGTTTTAAAAAATCCTGAAATAACGTTTTAGAAAACGGTATAAGCATTACAAAAAACCAAATTTCGTCAACATCGGATGAGAAATGTAGAGACTACAGGGTGCCAAAAATTCAATATTTGATTTTTTTTAAACTTTGGCGGGCCACTGTGACAGAAATACGCAAAATACGGTCGGGTTACTTTGGATCTGTGCTATTTAAGACTATTCTGATTTTTGTGAGTGACAGGTTTCGAATTTGGCGGATAACATGTGGAACCATTCCCTTGTAAGTGTAGAATTAATAAACTCTTGTCTTTACTAATCATTAACTTAATACATTAGACGTATGTCATGAAATATGAAAATGATCAAAATTGCTTTCAGTGCTAAATGGAGATGATCGATGGTCGATGATCAGAATTGATTCTAGCTCGAAATGGATACGATCACATTTTATTTTTCGCCGACGATATACTTTATAATTACAATCACGTACGTAAGAACGGATACGAATATTTATTAACACATCGTTCATTTCAATGCTTTTTACGAGCCAGGTACATCACAATTCACATAATATGATGAATTAAACAGTATATCTTTCATTACATTTTTTAAAGGTAGCAACAGCGTTGGGATTTGGGATGCTTTCAAACATAAAGCTCCTATTTTATTTCGTCATTTCTCTCAATTTCACAACATTGAACTAAAATAAGGGAACTGTACTGTTCAAACAAAACTGGCGGAGACCTCACATGTTCAGTGGAAGTAGATTGGCGCGTCATTTAATTTTTGTAGAGTGCAAATTCGAAATTATGAGACAGAACTTCTATTGAATTAAACTACTAACTACTGATTACTTATTTAACAAAATAAGTTATACGCAATTCCAGTGTACGTAATTTATAGTTTACAGTGACAACTAAAATAACAATAGAAAATAACAATAAGTTGTTAATTACACCAATCTTAATATCAACCTCAAAGAGTCTTAGTGTAATAAACTGGTACGTAATGAATCTTTAGAATTTCTAACGAGTTAGCTGTACATAATTTTATTTTAGTCATCACTGAAAACTGATAGTGTAGCGGAGCAATAATTTTATTTTCTTCCTACTGCTTTCTGCGTCTTCATAATTTACAGGTCTGTGTTACAGTAGAATCTTATGTGACGCTATGGAAGATTCTAATATCACTGAAAAAACACTGGTACAGAAAATCCAGGACTTAGTTGATCGAAACCCATCAAATTTTGATATTTATTTCTCTGTGGGGAAGCAGAAGAAAATTGTGGGGGCGTTGAAAATCATTTTGAAAGCATCGTCGCCCGTTTTGGAGAAAGAATTTGAAGAGAAGTGGGAAGTTGCTGTGGTTAAGGAAGGCGATGGAATCCCACTTCCGTATTTCGATCCTATCGCCTTCGAACTGTTTGTCAAAGTAGGTGATTCACTGTAGTTACAATTTTTCATTACTAAGATTAAAACAAGAGCCCTTTAATGGCAGCCTTAACAGTAGGATGAGGGATTATATTATACAATATATCGTGTCATTTTACACGCTTTACACGATTAATGCGTAGTAATAATTATTTTTTCCTATTTACATAATCTGGAGGTTTTGAAATACTTGACTAGTTTTGACTAGTGATACGCCCTTTTGAAGTCCTCGAAGGAAAACCAATATTTTCTGTTTTCACTTCTAGCTCTGATCTCATAAGACTTCTCATGACATTTTTTTCAAAATCCGTTTCTTTGAGAAAAATCCGTTTTTTTCTGAATCACTGGAAAAGTGTGGTAAAATTACACTAAGCTCAAACAAATCAGGTTCTGCTAACTATTACCTAATTAGAACAGAATTTATTACTTTTCTAAAATCTTTTTTCCGCTAACATAAATCTTAAGCTCATCACTGATACTAATTTATAAGCATTAAGGTCATGAATTTTTTATCTGCATTTAAACACATGTTTACTACCTATCTTATTAGCAATATGTTTTTACGTTCAGCCCATGCGACACTTTGTAGAGGTACATAAAAAAGACGGCATTTTAAATAATTTTTGAAACTATTAAAATTTTAGGAATTTCAAAAATGTTCTAAATTATGTAAATAGGTGGAAACCATGATCAATTTTTATCTTAAAGCCAGTGTTTCAAACACCTACCTGGTCCCTTTGCTGACTTAAAAGCAGAATTTTTATATACTACTAATAAATTATGTATCTTTTTTTAATTTGTAGCTGACATCTCTTGACACGTGGTCTCAGGAGATTCTCGAAGCACTTAATTTGCCACTAAATTTGTGTTTGAACTTGCTCAAAATATGCAGGCGTTTTGGGATGAATAAAGCTGCGGAAAATGTGAAAAATTTACCAGCAGTATTTTCACAGTAAGTAATCAAGTATTATAACTCTTATACAAATACCTACACATAAAGTCATCCAAAAATCTCTATTTTTCAACCTTATGTGACCCTTATAAATGTCACCACTTTAACAGTTGTGTAAAGGAAAGGACTACCTTTAGCATACGATGTAAAGCTAAGTATATCTATTGACCCTACTGATAACGCCATTTATAAAAGACCCCTTTAGTATTATATCCTGCTGATTTGAAAGGTTTGTCAGTGACTAGAAATGAAAATAGGAGATACAAAATTGGATAACCGAAATCTTTAACCCGCAAAGCGGAGATAACTAAGAGTTCGAAGAATTTCAATAAATAAATTTGTATTCTAGTAAATCAGTATTTTAACGTTTTAAATATATTATGTGATCGTAGCTTTGAGACTCAACCGCAGCCTTTGGAATCTGTTTCTTCTCTTCAACTCCCGGTAGAGGCGTCACTGCCAAACACGGTAAAAAAATAAAAATACGAAATACAAAATTTGCAATTTATTTTAAAATCTGAATAATTTACAGATTTGCTGGGGTAAAAAGATAAATGGACTTCATAGAACCCGCCACCACGCAGCAGTGGTTGTTGAAAACTTTGTTTACAGCTTTGGTGGAGCTCAATGTAGTAGTGATGCAAGCGATGCTCTAGAAGTTCAGCATTTAAATGTCATCCAAGAGGAAATGGGGTGGACTCATGTACCAGTTAAATACAATCCAACAAATCCAAGCCAAAGACAAGGTCACTCGGCTGTGGCCCACAAGGAATTTGTTTTCATATTTGGTGGTTTTGATGAAAATATGCAGCAAATGTTAAACTCAACCTATTCATTTAACACTCGGACGCTCACATGGGATAAGCAGAAAGTCACAGGGACAACTCCAGCACCTCGTTGGCTTCACACAGCTGTCATTCTCAGAGAGGAAATGTTTATATACGGGGGAAATGGAGATGGAGTAAATAATAAGTTACATTCATTGAATTTGGAAACTTTTCATTGGTCAACAATTGAAACGAAAGTCAGAAATTACAGTTTTCTTTTAAATTTATTTTATGTCTTAAATCTCAACAGGAAATTTTGTTTCAAAGAATTATTTTGATTTTGTTCTAAAACTTTTTGCAGGGAGTTCCTCCAGCACTTCGCACAGGCCACACTGCGACAGTCCACAACGACAAACTCATCCACGTTTTTGGTGGATTTGATTATAATGCAAGAAGAGTAGTAAACACCATTTGGTCCTTTGATGTGGACAACAAAATGTGGACTGAGGTGAAAACAAGTGGAACTCCGCCTTCTGGTCGTTCGCATCACTGTGCCAGTAAAAATAGAAATTGTGTTAATTGTTTGAATTTTGTTATTTTGGCACCAATGTTTTGCTTGAGTATTTTTATTTATTTGTATTTATCAAATTTTAATTTCGCTTTTCTTGTTTCTGTTTTGTTTCGTTAGTTGTACACAATGGACTTATGTATGTCTTCGGTGGAAATGATGGAAATTATTTGAATGACCTACATAGCTACAACCCAGGTGCAGTATTTTCCGTTTAGTTTTCATTTCTTTTTGTACTAAAAGCAACGAATTTTGCCTTACGAATCAAATTGTCATCAATTTTGTTTTTTGACTTAAGTTGCGGTTAAATTTATGCAAATGAGCGATGTTTAGTTCAATCGATTTAGAAATTCGAGAAAAGGAAAAACAGCTTTTCTAAATTTTTAATTTAACTTGATTTCAATTTTGTGCAGAAACTTTTAAGTGGTACAAAGTGAGTGCAAATGGGGAAGCTCCTCCAGGACGCAATGCAGCAGCGAGTGCCACGTTCAACGATAAAGTATTTATTTTTGGAGGCTTTAACTTGGTAGATATGTACTTGGACGACACTGCGGTGCTTAAATTATAAAAACAGCAATTTGCTTGCAAAATGAATTCAGTATTTGTATATATTTCAGGAATTTGTTGTTGTACTAATTATAGATATTACTCTCATTGTAAGGAGGATGTTTCATTATTACACGTCGTTATTTTAGGATATCCGGTATTTACAATTATTGTAAGATGAAATCAGATGCATTCTTTACATTTCGGTTTAGTATTATTATATGTACAAATTCAATTATAATTATTATTCAATGAATTGAAAAATTACCTTTGTTGAGCAATCAGATGCAGAGTTGAAGAGTGCCGATGGAAGACAATTTTTGTTTAGTTGGAAATATTTACTTTTTTCTGTGTGTATGAAATTTATAAAATATATAACTTAAGTATCTACCTATCTGAATCTGTGTGCAGGTGGTAAATGCGGTATGTATTTAGTTTTGAATTTGATTTGGTGAAAACGTTCTGTGGAAATTTAAGTCGTAGAAGGATTCTGTGTGTTCTTGGTAAAAAGCCATGCAGTTTAAAAGTGAAGTGTGTACCTCTGAGTTTTGTAAGTATGGCGTTGTTTGTTCAAGAATAGGAATTTGGAATTGTTCTATTTTTTCTGTATGTAGGTACAAAGGAACACATTTTTCTTTGTAAGTTTTCAGTCTCACGACGGGAAACACGAAGACGGAACAACCAGAATTACCATCGTCCTAAAAGTTCTAATTTAATTCGAGTTATATTTGTGATTAGGAGCTTGTTGACTTCTCTAATCATTAATTAATGAATTAAGTTTTCGATTGATTGGTGTAAAAGTTTAATAAACACTTTATTTCATTATTATTATTTATACATCCGTAAGACATGTATTCTGACCCACTACGTATATTTTGTTCAACTTTGCATCTTTCTTATTGAAGGTAATTGCCATTGCATCGGACTGCATCATTTTTTAAGTGAATATTGTTGACATTTTATGGCTATTAACTGTAGGTCCCTAATTTAAAGTTGAAACTTTTAAGAACAGGTGATATCCAAGAAAAAGTTAATTTTAAAGTACTGTGCTCTATTTACAAGGGCCCAACCGGTTTCTGCCTGTGCCAGTGCTAGCTATAAGATAATTTATAAATGATTTCACTGCTACTAAGACATCAAGAGCAAATGCTGTAAACCGCGGTCAAAAGGAATTTCAGTTAGAGATTAACTGATGATGTAGTTATATTTAGGCCTACTAGAATCACTGTTAGATCACCCAATAGCTAATCCTGTTGAATGATTTTATTAGTTAGAAATAACACCAAAAGTTGGATTAGAACCCTCAACCTTTGTCAAAGGTTCCTTCTAGCCTTAACCACTTAACTGATTAGTAGAGGATTGGTTGAGTCCGATCAGTCAGACATTTTACTTTATTTGATCCTAACCGAGTTGTCTTTTACAAATGTTAGCCAAGTAATCTGTAGGTGCCGGAGTATTAGAGCAACCTATTATAATTTAATAGCCAGTTAGCACGCCACAACTTTTCTTAGTGTGCGCGGAAATAAAAAAACGTTTTTAATATTTGTGGGGAAATTCATGTTACAACCCCGCCCTAAAAGTTTAAGAAATTACATACGTAAATACATACATTGGGGTTACAATAATTAAACGTCAACGTGTGCCATAAATCTTGTAGACTGTTTATCATATAAAACAGCAAGTAGCACCTCAGCAGGGATGACACAAGCCATTTAAATGCCCTGTGATAAATTGTGGCGCGTCATGGACTAGTAATAATCACAAGTTATAATACGCATTTAATTGCTAACCAGGCGTACTATGACCAGGTACTATGACAGCCGGTCAAATTGGATTAAATTTCTTCAACCGTAGAGCCCCATGCAGATTCTGATTAAATAAAAAAAATAATAAGCTTAACACGTAAACAATAAAAGACACCCACTTTTTCAAATTTAGTTGCTATGAAGATCTGGCCTTCAAAATATAGAATAAGTTGAAAACGGTTTTATAAATTAATTTATTACACTGAACTGGTACAGCAGTAGCATGCACTAATATGATACGGTTTTCCCTCCAGAAAACGCGTGTCCCCAAATCAGTAACACAGTAGAACATTACCACCCTAATCTCGGATGAAAAAATATTATTCTCTTCGTTATGCACTGTCGATACAGACAAAATAAAAGCACAGAATAACTGCGACATTGCTGTCAACGTTTCTGAGCCGTTTAAGAGCAGTGCATACATTGCACCGCAAAACCAAGCCTAGGACATTTACTATTTACTTACTGAAAAATTAAAACGATACAAATCGCTTGCAAAGGTGCCCGAATGTGTTTGTTTATAAAACGAGGCTGAATTTATTGACTCAGATCTGTTAGTTTTAAATTACTGAAAGAATATTAAGTACGACTAATTCGAATAAATAATGTAACTCAAATTAAGATAGTAAAACGATAAACGGACCCTTCTTACTAGGTTGTTTCCTACCCGGACATTCTCTACCCCAGAAACCAATCCGGACTTTTCATAGCCTGGCATTTCTTACCCGTGCAAAATGTTGAAATAAAATTCTCCGGTGTTAGTGAGATAAAGGTATTTATTATTTTCTTAGCAAGCCGGAATTATTTAAAGCAGGTCCTGTTAATAATAAAAATCCACTGCTTTTGTGGGCTGCAACTTTAACAGTAACATGAGCCAGTTTGAATTTTCCGCCAAATCTGAAATTTGATATTTTGTACAATTTTTTTGCCATTGCATTGTGTTAATACTTTTAGCCACTAATAAATCAGTTTTAAGACTCCAAACAGCGGATGAAGTATTTGCGCACTACGTTAGTTTTGAACAACTTTTGCAAACCAAAAACTCCAAAGTTTTTAATTTCCCGCTAAATCTAAAATTTAAAACTACCGGTCACTCACTGCAAATAAGTATACACGATACATCATTCAAGCGATAATCATTAGTAGAATCTAATTATTTTCAAGCTGCCTACTTTTAAAAAATATTTAAAAAACCTATTCTTTTAAAAACATTCTTTTAAAAATTGTCGTATAGGTCGTCAAAATATAAAGTTGTTTAGGTCTTTTTCCAAGATCTCTGCAATGATATATCAATCTTTAAAATCGGACGAGTATTTTAAAAAATTTGCAATTAACTTACTATTGGAGAAGGGCGTGTAAATGTTATATATATCTGCAAGGTGCTGCATTTGGGAACGCATTTTGTAATTTAATATAATGTATTTCCTCATTTTCTCCATTTCTCCAACGAAATTGCAAAGCATTAAACTATGTATTATACAATTTAGTATCTTAAGAAAAGGAATAATTATATTTTAGTTTTAAGTAGAAAGAAAATGTAAGTCAATTATGATTTTACGGAGGTTATTACAAGTAAATAGCTGTGGCTACAGACGTTCTGAATCAAAAACTTGCAAAACTTCAAAATCAGAACCCAAAACAGATTTTGATTTATTGTATTAGCATTTCCGTTTCTCCAAAACTCCAATACAAGAGTCGAATATTATTTTCCAATTATGATAATGACAGATAATTTGCACCATACCACAATCAGGTTAGGGATTGTCCGCAAACGATGTTATCAAAATATTGGGAATATGTTTTTCGCTCAGTGGATATAGTCTAACTGTCAGTGCATATGATCTAACGTGCAGTGACAAAATGATGTTTTTGCAGTGACGAATTTGCAGTCAGAATTTTTTCACTGAAAACAATTGGCGCAAAATAATTTATTTTGCAGAGAGATTTTGCAACATGTCAGTGAACAAAAAATAATAAAATTAATTAGATAAATGAGTAAAGTAAATGTTGAAATGAAGATAAGAACAAATAAGTCGAGAGACGGCTTGTAACGCCATTGAATATGTTATACAATTATTTGATTATTTGGGATACATTTCTGAGAGCAACATCACCTTTTCGTTTTTTAACAGGTTGCTCGATCCGAAGTTACCGACGATGTGGAGGAGCAACCCATTAAAAAACTGATCCGAAAAGCGATCGACCATGGTTCGTAGTTACATCACTACGAACATTAGCGGAACCCATCGAAGAATACTAATAGATTCTCGTTTCGACAGAACTAACCTGCTGGCTAAATTCTATTTTGGCATTCTATTTTTGATGCTGCACTTAAAAAAACTTTGTACATTATGCAAAGGCGGTCTAGCGACACTGGGTCGAAACGACGTTTCGTCGACGACTTTTCGGAGCCAGACATTTCGCCGAAAAATAATTCGTCGAACCGACATTAGGTCGACGACGTTGCGTAGACAGACATTAAGTAGGAGACTGTACGTTGATATACATTGCGTCGGTAGACACTACGACCAATAAAATTACACAGCCATACAGTAAGTAGTTATTAGATGCAACATACGGTGATAACTGATTTAATATCGTGCAGCAGAAACGAATTAAAAATCAGACAATCGAGTTTGTCATGCATATAAGTTGATTTAATGTTTTGAAGTTCTTATGAGCACACTAATGTACTCATAATAGTCAGCAACATTATTTTCACAACATACACAAATAAAAAAATTAAATTTACAACGATTCTATAAATTTTTTAAAAAACTACATATAAATATGACAGTGTAGGTATGGTCCTGATGCATAGGAAAAATTAAAATAAAAACTACAAGTAGGGTATTACAGATAGACGCATACGGTAACCTGTATTAACAGAATCTTCTTCTTGGCAATCACATATTCATGATTTCGCTAAAACTTAAAAAATAGTATTTAGTTAGTACTAGCGTACAGAATTTCTGTGCTCTGCAATATGTCCATCTCAATAATAAAATAGAAAAGAAAAAAAAATCACACATTATTTACTATAGCGATTATCTCACAAGATTTGGTCAGGAATATGTAAACTGAAAATTTAAGACAATTCCCTCCAAATATTCTTCAATAGGTTTATTAGAATATGAAATAACACATAGCTTAAGCCTTTCTGGTAAATCCGCAAAAGCTTTGATTTCTTTGGGCTTATAATGTGCATTGCTGTTGAGTGACATTAATTACATTGTGTAATAGGTGAAGCATGCTAATTAGAATGACTAATTACTGATTTTGAATGTGGTGGAAATATTTTAAATTGGCATTTATGTTGGATTTGTTTATTTTACTTACCATACGTACATGCAAAAATAATTACACATGCATTAAAATGTGCATCACAATGCTGCACAATGCTGGCAGTTTTGAAAAATCATAATCTTTGAGACCTAATCAATAAGCCAAAATAATATACTGTAGGAAGATGTTATCGACTAAGTTTGCTTCAACGCATTGTCCTCCGTCTTAGTAGATTAAACGTAATGTCTTTCAACAAAATGTCTTTCGACGAAGCGTGTACAACGAAATGTCTGTCGACGAAGAGTGCACTACGAAATGTCTGTCGACCTACTGTCGTTTGCTTTTCAATGTCGTCGACTCAATGTCGTTTCGACCCAGTGTCGTAGAATCGCAAAGGCTCTAAATAATTCACTGCACTAAAACTCATTTAAATGTTCCAAATATTCTCTGCAAATGAAATTATTTTTCTCTGCATAATTAATTATTTTTTTCTCTGCATATTTCACAATAGTTCTCTGAAGGATTAAAATACCACCCCAAAATATTCCTATTTATTGGACCCTATATGACACCCTTGTCAATGTCATCATCAACCTAAAAATTACGTAAATGGATATCTTTAATATGGGATGTCATCAGCATCCCTGCAGATCCATTGACCCAACCCATAAAGTGATTTATGGACGACCCCTTGGCAGTTTAGCTGTTAACGTTTAATTATTAGCAGTTTAATGTTGCTCAGACATTAATGATGGCAGGACATATACTCATTCACTCGCTTTATCTGCTCCCAAAATATGCATTGCGGCTCAGAAGTGTTCTGTTCTGATTGTGTCTGCTTTTCTGCCCCTAATCTTCTGTGTAATCCAGTGTTTTCAACCGACAGTGGAAAAATACCATGCTGTCTAACTGGGCTATGTACTCTGGGATCTTGCTCAAATGAGGTCAATCAAATTATCACATTTTCACCCCATACCTAATGATTTTACTTTAATACTACGTAAAGGGTACGTACTCACGGATGTTTAGTAAATAATGGCAGTTAAAGTAGCAGTTTTAGGAGGTGCTCCACCCCAACGTTTTCACTTTACAATTATGAAGTAATATTTTGTGGTAGGGTCAAATATATTAGTGACAAGGTGAGGCTGTTTACGTGTATTGGAGGGGCCAAATCTTTTGACGGTTGTGTGTGGAAAGTACTTCGCACGAAATTAAGTTAATGATGTTTTCAGAAACAAATGCCAAAAATGTAACTTTTGGAATTTATAACTTTTACTGTTATGGTCAAAATCCTATAATATACTATCTTTGAGCATTCGTAAAAGGTCTTACACTTTTGTCGAATAATATTCGTTGTAAGCTCAGCATCTACTTCGGACCCCCAGTTCACACGGATTTTTTAACTAGTGCCCGTTGCACTGCACCGGGGCTATAGTCTGTGCCCATTTAGGAATAGGAAGAATGAAATGGCACGCGATATTCTTGTGTACCGTCGTTTCTTTTGCTTCATAGCTTTTCTTATTGATATTTGTTTTTATTTTTCATATTATGCATTATGTATTTCGTAAAACTCTTGCCTTAAACAGACGTCTAAATATATTTTACTGTTAATAGGGCAGGAATAAAGTAAATCCATTCAAGCTTTTATTGAGACACATTTAAGTGCATGAACTTGCAGTAGTGCCAGAAAAATTTTTAATCAAAAACCAAAACAGATTTTGATGTATGTATTATTACCAGCGCGGACTACGTAACCCTCAATTATGCTCCATACTTACCAACAGGCTTGCAAGGATATGATGTAACAGCCACGCAGGCAGGTCTCATCCACCAGTGTCTTTTTGAGATGATTATATACAAATAGGTCAAGTTACCGGGGGGCACTGGGGAGGGGGAGGGGAGGAGAGCCCCCAGTATTAAAAACTGACTCCAAATATAAATATTAGTAGGCATATATAATAACAAGCAGGAAGGCCCTTTGCCATGCAACGGGGTTGTTGTAAGGACTGTGTCGGTCTGTAGAAAAAAGTTTATAAATAAAAATCTCTGATATATTGTGTTAGATATATTTGCAGTTACCTCACTATAAGAGAAGAGCATGTAAAATGTATAATCTGCAAGGTACTGTATTTGGCATCACATTTTGTAATTTAATATGTATTTCCTCTAACAAAATTGCAAAACATTGCAAACTACATATTGCAACATTTTGTATCTAAAGAAAGGATCTTAACATGAAATGTCATCAGCATCCCAGCAGATCCATTGACCCAACCCTTGACGTGATTTATGGACGCCCCCTTCCAGTTTAGCTGTTAACGTTTAATTATAAATAGCCAGTTTAATTTTGCACAGATATTAATGATGGTATGACATGTGTACGCATTCACTCGCATTATTTGCTCCTAAAATATGCATTGCTCTTAAACGGCTCAGAAGTGCTCCGTTCTGATTGTGTCCGCTTTTCTTTATTTATATTTCTTTTAAATGACGTCTATAAAGAGAACTAGATGATATAGTTGACTTTCAAGCAATGGCCTACCCGTCAAAATCTTGGAGCTGCTGATTGTTAGTCTTATTTATAGTTACAGAGATAAAGTAATTGCTGTATTTCTTCTAATAGTACCTCCCGCGTATTCAAACTCAAGCTTCTGACCTCCGCGTCGAATTAGAGGCACGGGCAGTGCTAAAATTTCAAAATATAAGGCCAAGGCCTTCACACAAATTTATAGAAAGCGCTACAAATTCATATTTTTAATGTGCCGTATTTCTTACAGGGTGTACTTTTCAAATTCCAAATCCTAAGGCCCGTGCGCTTTTCAAATCCCGCGCCGTGTACCTGCCATATAAAACTGTTTTAAAAAGACCAGTGTAGCTCAGTTCACCCTAATTGTGTTCGGGTTTATTTTTCTAAACTTCTAGAACCTGTATCTTTTTATATAGCCGACGTACTGTAAAGAACAAAGTATCAATATACGTCTCTGGTAATCTTGTGTATGCACAACAATTGTCATTATTCTAAAACTAAAAGTTGCAAGAGAAACCAGGTTATTATATGAAAAAGCTTCCAAAAATTCTATACGTATTTCCAAAGAACCTTCTCGTAGTTGTATGTACTCCAAAAATGTCATTGCAAAGTTTGAATACTAATTAGTCTTCGGGCCAACCCTAAAATGCTACCTATTCGAGAAATTGCCCGTATGAAAAATCGAAGTTTTTTCCTGCACAAATAATGTGTCCAGTTATGCAGAACAAACGTGGCGAGAATTGGCCCGTTTATCTGCATAAACTGCTCTGCAGTTTATATTGTGCAGAACGAGTATGCAGGATATAGACGTGGCTAATTGCCCCTTTTTCTGCACAATGAATTGTGCAAAAAATTTTGTGCACAATAATTTACGCACAAAAAAATAACTTGAATTAAAAAAACATATGCCCGAACCCAGTTTCGAAACCTGGACTTCTGCCTCCGAATCTTCATCCTTAGCCTCTATCCTACTTGTACTTGTTACACTTGAAGGGAATATTATTTGTACTTATACAAATCGAATATTCTCTCTAACAAAACTAACTACTTTTTGAAGACTTTAAGTGATTGTTTACTCCAAATCAACATTTTATGTTAATATAAAATTAAACGTTCCTGTTAGGTCAATTAGCTCATCGGTCAGCACTTGTAATAACTAAATAAACACGTTTTTACTATTTTTCACAAAAATATGATTTTTTACTAAAATTTGGAAACCTGTAAGACTTTAGGTACAAGTTTGATGAGTTACTGTAAAATTTAAGGTCAAAGGTCAAAGTTCATTTCCAATTGTGAATATAAATATTTGCATAAATGCGTATGCATAATCTTATCATGCATAAATGCGTATGCATAATCTTGTCATGCATAAATGCGTATGCATAATCTTATCATGCATACAACGTTATGCAGAGAAACGTATGGTGAGAGCGTTGTGCAGGATTTAAAAAAACAAATTATGCATACATTTTTGTGCATACGATGTTGTGCATAACAGACTATGCTAATTTAGGCTTTATGCATAATAAGGCACAATATTTTGTGCATAACGCATTGTGCAATACCAGTTATGTCGCGTTCTGCACAACACGACACAATATCTTTTGTACGGGTGACTAGCGTCTCGAAATTGACAGGTTTCTTTTATTCATTCAATGGCAAAAGCCAAATAAATCACAATCTTAAGAGTACACATTTATT
Organism: Dicyrtomina minuta; assembly: GCA_949802685.1. Lineage (NCBI taxonomy): Eukaryota > Metazoa > Arthropoda > Collembola > Symphypleona > Dicyrtomidae > Dicyrtomina > Dicyrtomina minuta. The sequence goes on from CATKUY010000054.1 coordinate 27,161, forward strand.
TATTATTATTTAATTAATATTAGTTCAGGTTCAATCGGATCTTTGTAAATCATAGTATTTCTGGATCAATCGGTCTCTGCACATTTCAGTACGTCAGTCTGAAATGGCAGTCAAAATGGTACTAATTGGTAATCACTGTAATCATCGCATTGTTAGATTTAGTCTAGCTACTATTTCCACTAGTATTTATAGATTTTATAATAATTTTATAAAATATTAAAATAATAATATTTTATATTTAGTCTCATATTTCCCCGTTAAAACCATAGCATTAAACACAATAAACCTCCAACACTACCCATAACTTTTTTGTTTTACTTGGGTCATCAAAGTAATGTTTTCATAACTGATTTTTTCATTTAGCTTTCCAATAGCCTAAATAATAACGTCGTACGCTATATATGCGACATGCGAACACTATAATTATAATTACCGTACTTAATTCATGAATACGAATTAATTATGTGATACTCCCCCACATAATAAGTAATAAAATAAGGCGGTGCAAACAGTTTCCTCCACTGACCTGAATGCTGGCCACCCTTAAGCCCTTAACTGACCTTGCAATGCAATATCATTGTTTCGTCCGCACTACCACCGCTACTAACTACTGCAGTACCGTGCTCGACTGAGGTTGCACTACAAACAACTTACATCGTCTCCACACTACTCTAGCAACCAAACAGTGATGTAATGGAGATGGTTGTCAAAAACTCGTTACTCGAGTTAGTTACCACAGTAAGGCTACCCTAGTAATGGAGGTCCAGAATTAAAATTTAAATTAAGTCAAGTCAAGTCACCTGCCCAATGACTTGAACTGACCCAAAAATAGCCGTAAGTCGTCAAGTCCAAGTCAAGTCAAACCACTAGCCATCTAATCAAGTCTTCCCTTGAATGCACTTGCTTTATTGAAGTGTTTTTACATTAACACTAAATACTGAATGTACATAATAATAACTTTAAGTCGAAAATGATTCTTTAAATTTTGAAATACCTTGAAAATGACAAATAGTTTGCACCATACCACAAGCATGCTTGGGATTGTCCAAAAATGAGGGTATCGAAATATTCTTATTATTGGGACCCTATGGCACCCTTGTCATCAGCCTAATCATTGCATAAATGTCCATCTTTAACATGGGATGTCATGAGCATCCCTGCAGATCCGTTGACCCAACCCATGAAGTGATTTATGGAGGACCCCTTGGCAGTTCAGCTGTGAACGTTTTATTACAGCAGTTTATTGTTGCTCGTATTATTGATGGCATGACATGTACTCCTTCACTCTCATTATCTGCTCCTAAAATATGCATTGCTCTTAAACGGCTCGGAAGTGCTCCTTTCTGATTGTGTCAGCTTTTCTGTATTTATATTTCTTTTAAATGACATCTATGTAGAGAATTAGACGGTAGTTGACTTTCAAGCAGTGACCTTAATTGTCAAAATCTTCTGGCTACGCTACTGATTGTCAATCATATTAATAATTATATGTACAGATAATGGAACCACTGTATCCTTAGATTCTCCTAATAGTACCTCTCGTACTATTTAAATCTTCCGGTCAGAGTATTCAGTGATAATCAGAGTTCTTTGCGAGCACTGTCCAGGCCTTACACTGTCTCGAGTGTCGTATGGGGCTGTCACACTAACCTCAACAGACTCGCTGAGAGGGGTTGTGAGGTTGTGTTATCATGGATCCCAGCGCACTCGGGTTTCAGGGGTAATGAGGAGGCGGATAGGCTGGCGAAGGCTTCGCATGATGGGAGTTGCGGTAGGCAGTTTGGTCCAAGACCAATCGTTCCAGTCCCACTCTCCGCTGTCCACTGCGCAATTGCGCAATGGGCTAGGCCTGAGCATGCAAGACAATGGACTGGACTACGCAACTGTAGGCAGGCCAAGCTCTGGATATCGGCACCACTTTACGGCAATGCGACGTTGGTGCGTTATCCCAGAGATCAATTAAGATGGTTGATTGGGCTAGTGACGGAGCATGGGGCTTGGGGAGCTCAGGGTTGGAGAATTGCGGTGTTGGACTTCCCGACGTGCGTGCACTGTGGGGAGGAGGATGATACACCGATTCACTTTCAGACTGTGCGCCCTGCCTTTGTACTTGTGAGAAACCTCTATCTAGGGGTGTGTCTTATCTCTTTGGAGATGTTGGGTCAAGCTTCGGTGGCTCAGTTAGTTGCGTTCTCGCGCTCGCGCTCTACGGGCAGGCTTGTGGTTTGACCTGTGTTTTTCTTCTGCTACTAAGGGGGAGTCCACAATAGGCCATTATTATAAAGGCCTCAGCGACGTTGGTTTCTTGAGACCAAACCCCTGCGAAATAATAATAATTTAAACTGAAGCTTCTGACCTCCGCTCCGTGTAGAATTAGACTTCCGGGCAGCGCTAAAATTTGCAAACATAAGGCCTTCACAAAAATTCATAGAAAACGCCATAAATTCAGATTTGATAGCAAATAGGTGTTTAAAACTAGCTAATTTCGCACCAACAAAAGGTATTTATAAAGGGAATTACATGGCAATTTTCTCTGCATGAGACGTCTACCCTCCGCATACTGTTAGGGAACTGCATTGTATTAGAAGATATGCGGTACTTATGCTAGGCATAATATTTGCCGTATTGCTTACAGTGTGCACTATTCAAATTCCAAACCCTCGGGCCCGTGCACTATTCTAAGCTTGCACCGTGAACTGTGGTACTGCCATATAAAACTGTTTTAAGAAGACAGGAGTAATACTTGAATTCCAATCCTCTCAGATCTATTTTGTAATATAGGCCTGCACTATTATAGAGCATACGGTAGGTAGGTGCAGGAAATTCAGAACTTGTTTTCGCAAACGGGAAGTAGGGGAAGTAATAATGTTTATTTTTACCCCGAGGGGACAGACCTGCTCATTAAAATGTGGCGCCCATGCCCACTTTGAAAAAACAGGACACTCCACGTTACAGATAACTATCGAATATGTACTACGGGATGTTACTCAAATGATGTCAATCAAATTATCACATTTTAAGGGTCACCCCACCTTAATGATTTCACTTTAATATAACGTAAGTGGTACGTCGTAATGGAACGAATACATTTTTCCGATTTAAATTGGTCAGTGTGTGGAGTTATTTTATATTAGTTCATTGTTGCTTTGCTTACTAACTATATGTTCAGTTTTTTCAAAACAGAAACATATGCACAAATGTAATCGAATATATGCATTGCTCCTAAACGGCTCAGAAACTTGGACAGTGTAATGTTTAATCTTTATATATTTTCTTCATCTACGTTAAGAGGAGTAATATTGTTTTTCTTGAGTTTAGGGTGCTATATTGTCCTGTGTTACTGACTGGAAGAGGAAGAGGTTCGTACAAAAACAAAAATTGAAATGTGTCCTTTACCTTAATGTTTAGCTTTTCTATTTAAGGAGACTGCATGCGACCTGACGGCAGAAGAAATTCGGCCCAATTTGGTCAGCGGTCATCGTTTCAAAGTGCACAGTACCCCTAAAAGTTCATTTTTTGAAACTGACCCGAAACCAGAATTTTTTTCAGATAAGCTTTAACATACTCAAATTCCAAACACCTTCTGCAACTAAACCAGCCCGAAGTGATTAGCCGCAGTTTGCATAAAAGCCGTAAATAGGCAATATTTGCAACTGGCCTTGCCATTTGATTTTAGTTTTATCTTCTAATATGCTCGGAGATAACTTCGGATCTATTACACTTTTTCGATGACCGTCCACAAAAATGGTCTCAATTTCTGCAGTTGTCTGGTCCTGGTCTCTTACAGCTTCCCATTTTTGGCTTGTGTAGTAAATGATCTTTTAAGTTTCTAAAGATTTGTATGAATAATAGGGAGCACTTGAAAGCTCAACCCTTTCAGGCTCCAGTATCTTCTGTAAACGTGACCATTTGGTTTTCCATAATACAAATACTGTGTATAACAAAAACAACGTTGTGGAACTACCGCAGACAGAGTTCTACAGATATAAAAAAGTTTGATCGAAATCGACGAATAAAACAGATATTATAGGGTCTGCAAAGCTCAAAAACACGAAAATACGAACTCCTATGGTAGTGCCGGTAGTTGCAGCTGGGAGAAAATACTGGGTAAGTGATTAGGACATTTAAAGGGTGTGTGGGACTTGCACTTTTTACAAGCTCCCGGTTTGTTTAACAGATACAACGCACTGCTACTGGGACTGCGGTTGCGGCCCTACACCATATCTGTACGCATTCATGGAGTGAACTGCAGAGATCGATCTCACAACTGCATTTAACTCTCATTGAGCTCAGTAATAGTTTTGCCGAACTTTGACAGTACTCAAATATTAGCCTGTTACTTCACTCGAACAATAGGCGCAAAAAATATGTAATAATATGGGGGGGGGGGCAATAATGGGGACAGTAATTACAAGGGCTCAAGGATTTGGGATCCAGTTAGGCGGGGTCACGATTAAAGGCACCAAATACTGTCAGTACCCATTGCCCATACGCTAAACAGGTATACTAAACTAATATGACAAACTGGTACCTAGTACTGATACAAAAAACTGATACATGGTACTGATACGACAAACTGGTACATGTTACGGGTACGAAAAACTGGTACATGTTGCGGGTACGACAAACTGGTACGTATTACGGGTACGTTAAACTGGTACGTATTACGGGCACGGCAAACTGGTACTTGTTACGGGTACGGCAAACTAGTACATAGGGGGGAAATTCAAATTTCCTGGTCAGACCTGGCTGCTGAGATCGTACCGTCCTGGATGCTGAAATTTGAAATCGTACCGATAGATCCAGCTCTCAAAAAGGGGTTAATTCAATTTCATTGAGATTGTTCTCGATTCGGAAGTCAAAATTGTTAGAGGAGTGAAATAATAAGTTTCATTTCAGTTGATTGTATTGATTAGCTGGGGCAGTCATCCGTTTTCGTCTCCGTGTGAAGCCAAAATCTGTAATTCAATCAGAAAATCATCATCCGCTGGTCTTGTCCTGGTCTGTTCTCTGGAATTTGAAAAGTAGACGATGGATCAAGAAAAGCCGAAGAAGCCCACTTTTACACCAAAAGCCAACGCAATGGCGACACAAGCGGATGAGCCTGGTGGTAATCACTTTTAATAATTCATTTTATTGATCCTTGCATCTCACAAATATTTTTGGCGTCGAAAAAAATTACACACATAAAGAATGTTTGGCAACTGGGGATAATTCCAACCAGGAACATTCTTTCTATTCACTTTTGTAATTATTTCCTTTTTACTTTATTCACTATCGATTTACCAGGAGCAGACAGAGACGGGGGTAGCAGCAGTAGTAGCAGTTCGCAGTCAAATAAACCAACTCTAAAGAGAAAAACAACGGCTAATACGGCGGCACTAGATGTCAAAGAAAACGCGGACAACTCAGTAGAAATGATCACCGATCCAAATCCAACTGAGGAAGCTCTACGAAACGACGTGGTAAGTCTGGTTGAAAACAATTTTTGCCTCTTATCTCTAGCACACGCTTAGAAAAGATCTTAACTGGTTTGTAGTTAGGTCGAACCAACAGTTTTGATTGTTAATTTCAACACGATTACTAGTTAATTTAAAAATTTTTGAAGGTGAGGAAATATGTTAGCTACGTGAAACACCGCTGTGTGTTAATATACCTACACCAAATAATGTCACGGCTGACCACAAATCGTGTTAAGAATTTATACCAACGTATATTATGCTAAATTAGTGTTATTCAACTAAATGAGTCGTCTCAGGTCAGTGGTTAAACAGACTGGTACCCTTACAGAAGGTCGCGGATTCGCGTCTGAGTTTTAGCATTATTTTTTTTAACAATTATTCACGTAACTACATTATTGGTTTAATATGCAACACAGAAACTAGTAAACTCAGTCTAACACATTATGTACAGTGTAAATCCCTAACTAAAATTTGGGTTGACCACTATAACACCTTTGACCTTTTGGGGCCAATGTTGGAGTGACACAAAAATAAGTTGCAAATTAACACCTATGTGGTTAATTTGGTTATATTTTTCTAAGCGTGCAGAAATGGACGAAATGTCATTATAGACAAGAATGTAATAAAAACTGACTATTTTCTCTCTTTTTGAATTTTTGTTTATTAAAAAAAATTTAAATTTCTTGCAGATTCTGGACTTAATATTTAAATTCATGAAGCACGAAGATCTCTTAAGTTGTCGTCTAGTGAACAAGAAATGGCAGCATGAAGGGGCAAAAGAGCTCAAAAAGCGGAATTTACTAATTCGAATTGATTGTCTGAAAATTGGTCGATTCATACCTACATCCGTTTTTAATAACATTTGTGTAGTGATCACTGACTGTCAAACTCCATTTCTACTGTCGTCTTTTGAAGTAACCACACATGCTGAAGCTGATTTGAACAGTGTGGGAATTCGACAGATTCTGAATGCTGCTGGAGCACACATCAAAATGTTGAAACTGAATTTGAAACACGCGTCTGAAAGGAGCTCATTTCAGAAAAGTACATTGATGGCAGATCTGCATAATCTTCTCACTTGTCAGCTTCCAAACCTTGAATTATTGGACATTGAGTTTGATCTGCCTGCTTGTTGGAAGGGCAAGCTGCTGGAGACGCAGAACCAAGATGCATCACCAAGAGGATCTGATCATCATGCTGCTCTAATAGAACTAGATCTTCCAAAATTGAAAACTTTCATAGTGAAAGGGACGATCCCATCTGAGTTTTTTGTTCACGTGATGAAAGCGGCAGTCAACCTAAGACGTTTGGGAGTGAGCTTGTCACATGGTTCTCGGGCAGTGATGAACTTTTTTATCGGACCTCATGGAAAAAAGGAAAAAGTACATCTTTTAAAAGAGCTCAGAATTCAGCTCCATCGTGACCATGTTGCTCAATGGGATGCAGCGGACGTGGAATTGATGGAGCAGTTTCTAACACACTACAAGAAGGACCTTAAACTGGAAATATTTGAATTCTGTTTCCATCGTTGTTATGAGATCTGCCCCTTCGGACCAAGAATCGCAAACATAGTGAGCCAAATTTTGAAAGGTGGCTCAGAAACGCTTAAAAAACTAACCATTTCGCCTTTGAAATGGTTTGATGGCCTTATCCTGCCTCAATTACGGAATTTGCAAGAAATTTGCTTTGACTGTAAATGGTCTAAGACAAAAGCGCCTCATGAGGGTCTTGAGTTTCCAGCAGGATTTGATATGCACGCCGCCCAACACTATAGTTTTCCGAGAAAAATCAACGTGAATGATGTTTTGCCGAATGTTTCCTGTCTTCTTTTATTAAACTGCCCTTTTGACGATTTAAGTGATTATGTCCGGAGTCTCAAGTTTACTCAGCCTTTCCAAAGTGTTAAGGTCATTATCATTGAGGGTGACTATTTCAGGATGGACGTTCGTTTGGTGTTTCCTCTTGATTTCCCTCAAATTCTCCCTAACCTCGTTTCCCTAAAGTATAAACACGCTAAAGAAGTCTTGTTCATTTCCAAGGCTTTTGGTTTGTAAGAAAATGTACGAGTACAGATGATTTGGCGGAGCTGCTATGGGAAATGTATCCCACAGCACTGGTCCTATGTTGTATACTATGAATTTAATGTCAACATAATTATTTTTACCTTCATATCTATTTATATATATTTGTTATAAAATCTTTGTAGTTGTTGTGAACTGAAATGAATTATGAATGAATAACGAATGAATTATTTGTGAATATTTTTGGAGTGGCTGGATTTCATAGATAGAGGAATATTTTAAGTCTAGTTTCGATGTTATTAAGCAAATTATTTAAGATACAGTAGGGTAGAGGCGGGTAATTGTGATCGGTCCGGTAATTGTGATTTCTCAGTTTTTAACAGAAAAACATTGACACTGACAATATATGACTTTCTTACATCGAAGATATGATAATAAGTATTTTGATTTAGTATCTGTATTATTAGTATTTCTTGATTTTTTTGTGGCTGAAGGGACAGCATGTTAGTAATTTTTCTTACACAGTATATGATATGAATTATTTGGAGTCATGTAACAAAAATAAAAATATTATTTAAATAATTAATACAATTAGGCCTGCATGTAAATGTTGTCGAAAGGCAAATTCCACTACAATAAATGAACGACTACCATATTGTTGGACCTATAACCGATCTCTTACTTATTTCACACATCAACTAATGCACTTTTTATTCGCGCAAAATCAGCGCATAATAACAGTTCTCTTAATTCATCTAATACATATTTATTAACTTATACAAATAATTATATTTTGAGCATAATGTTGAGTGGTATCTGGAATAGTTAGTTTTAGTTTTATCTGTCGTGATTATTTTTCATTGAAATGCAAGCAAGGTGAATATTTTAAATACATCAAATAAAGATGCAATTGTATTAACGTAGGTAAGTTAAATTACATTTTTATCGTCATTTCCAGATATTTAAACTTTACGAGCATGATCGCATACTATAAATAGTATATAGTGTAAAAATCATATACATTATTAGCACAGACAGAAGAGGATTCATTGCAGATTGCGTGAGAAATGGTGAAGTTGGGTACTGGTGGTAATTGCAGCTGGGACAAAATAATGGTGTATATGTGATTGGGACATTTGAATGGTGTGCCTCACTTGCACTTTGCACAAGTTCCCCGTTTGTTCGACAGTAGACAGATACAACGCACTGGTACTGGGCACTACTGGGGCACGCTCGAGTAATGTGTAGAGCTCAAAATCGTGAATTGAATCAGCTCTCATTAGGTTTAGTTTGAGTTTGCTGAATTTTGACTGTACTCAAATATGTTTTCTGCTTTAAAAAAAACATTTAAATAGAGCATGTTGAAATTAATGCAAGAAAAGTACAAGAGAATAAACTTAATGAAAAGGGTTCGTCCACAAGTAACGTTGTATAAAAATTTTGACACTAGAAAGCACCGCCGTCATGGGGTTAGCAATTGCGTAAATGATTATTTTTAACATGGGATGTCAAGTAGACTCATCCAGCCCACGAAGTCATTTACGGACGATCCCTTTGCAAGAGTAAACGTTGTAAAAAGAAAAAGTGACGACGGGCTTCTAATTTGAATTTTTTCTGAGAATCGGAGCTCATTTAGGATAGGGACACTTGGAAGGCCTCTGCAGGATTGTCCAGCGAAGGAACGAGGATGGTCTATGAGTGATGTGACGGATGAAATGTAGTTTGCACGTAGGCCTTCTGACGAAACTACATAGAAAGCATCTTTTCCTCTTTTTGAAAAGTGTAAAATGTTCTATTTAAATGTTTTTGAAAAGTGCTTAGTATTCTAATTACAGCATTTTCAGACATGTTTCAATGTGTTTGTAGATAGAGGACTAGTAGTACGGCCCGTCCTGCGGACGGAATTTATCAGGGTTAAAAATGCACGTGTAAAGTATATCTCGTTATTGCAAGTTTGTGTATCTATAATATTTTTCAAGGAAATGGCAATTACATCTGGCAAGGTATTGAAATTGCTATTAGTTGGTTTGAAGTTATATTCTTGTTTAGAATTCCAACACCTAGCTAATTTAAAGTTATTTAGCGGTGCCTGGACGATAATGTGTGCTTGGACAGTATAGTAGGAGACAGCGGACAGAAAGGGCGGACAGAAAGGGCGGACAGAAAGGGCGGACAGAAAGGGCGGACAGAAAGGGACAGAAAGAGCGTTATTTGAATTTGAAATTGGTTAGAATTTTTTTTAGGTACGAATGGATATGGGTTATTAATTTTCGAAAACAAGTGCGTAGTACAATTTGCATATTTTTGAAACGTGAAAATTGAATATTGTGCACTTTTTTTAGAACATGAAAGTGGAACATATTGCACTTGTAAAGAAATGTAAATAGCACATTTTGCTGCTTTTAAAAATCCTGACAATGTAATGGGACAGTTTGCGCCTTGGAAAAGGTCGAAACTAGAATTGTTGGAGTGAGCCGGTGGAAATAAAAATTTTTGAATTTGGCGGGAAATTCAAAACAGTGGATTTAATGTGTTGCGACAGGAATTTCGAACACATTATGAAGTCGAGAGGTTGCCCGTGATTTCTGCTTCTAGCATCGCTAGTGCGGTCGAAATTCAATTTAAAAAATGTGTTTTTGAAAAATATTAAAAAATGCTTTACTACAACTCTTGAGCCATGGCTGGGCATTTGATTTGCACTCGCACTCCACTCGTACGAGTGCACGTCAAATCTGGTGCACTCAAACTCGACTCGCTTGAGTGCATCTAAAAAGTTTTGCACTCGAACTCCCCTCAAGGTAATGACTCGTTATGAGTGCAATATTTTCTGCACTCCACTCTTTGAGTGCAACTCTTTTAAGACATTCACATACAAAAATACATCCTTGGTGTCCCACTGGTGGGGGAACGAGCGGGACTTGACACTCGCAGGTCGCAGGCTACGAAGATTTCCTTCTACGAAGGTGTTCAAAGGAAGAAATCAACATCCCTGTGAGCCACAAGTTCAAAGCTCCAAACGCTGCCAATTTTCTACTCTGTGCTGAGGGCAAGGGAAGCAACGTTGAATTGCGGCTGAAGATTTCAAGATTTAGAGATGCATAATGCATACTAAGTACTTTTCTTGCATCTTTTTTTAACAATAATAAGAAACTCATATAAATAAAATAATTTTCAATCTGCAAATTAATTTTTAAAAAATCAAAAAATAGTCGAGTCCATTTACAGCTAACAAAGGCACTATCTACAATTAATGAAACACCAAAGCATGATTTAAAAATATATATATATACTTAATAAAGTGGTTATTGTTTCGTAGACACTGGGCAGTGAATATGGCATAAATAGAATAGGCAGTTTCAATCCACTGATCGGCAATCGGCAGTATAAGTACCGTATTTCCTGTTATAGAAGCAGGCGTGCTTGGGTGAGGGGTTAGGACTGCAGACTGTAACGAAATTTACAGTCTCAGACCCGGCTTCAATCCTCGGCCACTGTTAATCGTTTACGGCTCGGTGTTGTACGGTAAACGTCACTGGATGGTTGATTGAAACCCAATCTCCTTCGGTGCTCCTTAGTGACCACTACTTACTGTAGGGGCCTAGGGAATGAGACTCCTTTACTGTGGAGGAGGGGACGGGGATAGGTGAAAGGGTACAAAGACCGAGACGATCTAACGCGGTAGCCTCCTATTTCCTCACCCACAGTGACTGGTTGAGTCTAGTTGTATGAACTTCGGTTAAATCGACCCAATGAATAAATTATTATTATTATTATTATTATTATTATTATTTCCTGTTATAGACCACGGGCCTGTATTAGTGCACGGGTCTGAGAGTTATGAGTTCGAATAGTACACGGGTCTGTTTTGTATTTCTGTTTTTGTGTATTCTTGTTTTCTGTGTTCTGTATTTTATCTCCTGCATTTTTACCTTAAACGGCGAAGCAACTCTGCTGATAGTATCTATCTATACTACACATATTATCGAAGATTTTACTTCCTCCACAACATTTTATCTTTTGGAGGTAAAATTGTACACGTAATCATACAAACAATATTTTATTTTAAAGGACTGTATAAATTATAGTACGTATTTTATGTGCAATAATGTATAATAATACATTTTGTACTGTTAACCAACGTTCTAGGCGCAGTTTTATATGATAGTACACGGGTCTTTAATAATACATGGGCCTGTATTAGTACACGGGTCTGGGAGGTCTGAATTTCAATAGTACACGAAGTGTACTATAACAGGAAAAAGATTGTAAGTAAGTAGGTAAAAATACGGTACGTAGTTACTTAAGTAGGAGTAGGAGGTATTAAGTAAGGTTTCACAGTACCCCTGTTAGAAGTACGACTGGTAAGACCATGGGTACGGTACAAGTTTCTGGTGCAAAGGAGGGAAATTTAAATTTCCTGAAAAGATAAAATTAGATTTTTTCAGTCTTCCACTTCCACACAAGTTTCCCATGCTATGAAAGTCACATTATATTATAGACTTCAACACAGCAAGATTGGGGCTGTTTGCAGCTGAATAATTTCACTTGATTTTTTTGCGAATTTGCTGACCGGCTGACGTCAATCACACAGCGATAAATTATCAACTTCTTGTCAGTCAGTTATACTTTATTGTTGTTGCAGTCAGTCAATAGTTCGAGTTAGTATGGTAGGCCCATTCAAAATTCCCTGGGAATTTGGGAACTTTGGGAGGGAGGGAACTATGGGAATTTTGGGAATTTTGAAAATAGGGAATTTTGGCAAAATTCCCTGTGTATGAAGTACTGGGAATTTTCAATATTCCGGGAATTTTGAGACAGGGAATTCTGGGAACTTTGGGAATTTTTAATGTTCCGGGTATTTTTAAACAGGAATTTTGGGAATTTTCAGACAGGGAATTTTAGCAACTTTGAACATTTTTAATATGCTGTCAATTTTCTAACAGGGAATGTTTGAATTATTAAATGAAAATTTCCAAAATTCCCAAAATTCCCAAAATTCCCTAGGGAGTTTTGGGAATTTAAGGGAATTTTGAAAACTGGGAATTTAACTGGGAATTTTGTCAAAATTCCCTTCCCTTGGGAACTTTGAATCAGGAGGGAATGAAATGCTGAAATGCAGGGAATTTTGAATTAGCCATCTCTAGTAGTTAGTAGCCGATGCAGTAGGCATTTAACAAAAAATAAATAAAAAGACCTGACGCAGTTTAGTAGTTCAAGTTGTAAATGTTAAGGAATTAGTAATTTTAACAAGAAATGGAAGCGCACCACGATTTCACGAGGTTCATATTTCTAGAATCACTTTTATCATGTATCTATTTAGTAGCCAGTTTTTAGCTGCAACGGAGTATGTGCTGGAGTGTAGTGTAGGTACGTCCACATGCCAAGGGACAGGCCACAAATGATGTCATCGATTTGGTGGGTTGGTCCCTAAAACCTCCCCATTTACGGCAATATTAAAAAGATGACCAAATAGGGTGGGTCGGTCCTAAATCTGACTTTTTCGAATACAATCATTTGTGTCCCCAAGCAGGAAAACTCACTGCTAAAACGACAAGATGCCTAGGGGTTGCCAATGATGTTATCGATTTAGTAGGTCCGTCCTAAACACTTCTCATTGGTAGCAATATGTTAAAAAGCCTGGCAAACATTCTATCGCTAGGGTGGGTGGGTTCTTCGAAAAAGGGCAGGAAATCGATCATTTGTTTGCAACATCATTTGTGGTAGTTACCGCACCGTACTACAAAAAGCAGACATAACGTGGATTGGTATTGTGGTCTGATGTATTTACCGCTTGTAGTTTAATTTAAAACAAATTAATTCCCCAACTACTTGTTAACTGTACCAGTTGAGCGCTTCAGTTGACGCATAGCTACATGCTAACCGTGACAATGAACATACTAGTTAATAATTTATTCTAATTTCTAATCACATTTTAGCTTCATCTACACCAAAACACTCCACAGCAAAAACACTTGTACCAAATTGCGAATTGAATTTATTAATTCTAAATCAAAATGTAAATCAAAACTGTCGTATGTCGTATTATGTATCTGCATCATAGAATGGAAGGAATGACCTTCACGAACCTTGATAGAAAGACGATAGTTTAATGCGTAATGCAATTTTATCATAGAGTTAGTGTCTTTTTAAATTAAACAAATTAAGGTGCAAAATGTTCTAATTCCATGTTTTCTAAAAGGTGCAAAATGTTCTAATTCCATGTTTTTGAAAAGGTGCAAAATGTTCTAGTTCCATGTTTTCTAAAAGGTGCAAAATGTTCTAATTCCATGTTTTCTAAAGGGTGCAAAATGTTCTAATTCCATGTTTTTGAAAAGGTGCAAAATGTTCTAGTTCCATGTTTTCTAAATGGTGCAAAATGTTCTAATTCAATGTTTTTGAACAGCTACAAAATATTATAATTGCATGTTTTCTAAAAACTGCAAAATGTTTTAATTCCATGTTTTTGAAAAGGTGCAAAATGTTATAATTCCATGTTTTTGGAAAGGTGCAAAATGTTCTAATTCCGTGTTTTATGAAAGCTTCAAAATGTTCTAATTCCATGTTTTCTAAGCAAAATTTTCTAATTCCATGTCTTCTGAAAGGTGTAAAATGTTCTAATTCTATGTTTTTTAAAAGGTGCAAAATGTTCTAATGGCATGTTTTCTAAAGGGTGCAAAATATTCTAATTTCATGTTTTCTAAAAGGTGCAAAATGTTTTAATTCCATGTTTTTGAAAAGGTGCAAAATGTTTTAATTCCATGTTTTTAAAAAGCAAAAAATCTGCTATTTAAATAATTTTAAGACATATTTGAAAATTTTTGTAGATAGTTGATATATTGTTTTCAGCTACAAATGGATATGGGTCATTTTGGTTTTTCAGAGACGATATCTTTTGAATTTTCTATAGCATGGTAAAAACAAGGGCTGATGCCCTTGTTTAATGGCAGCCTTAACAGCAATATTAAGCAGTTTGATTTAGTTGAATGTGCCATTAAATCTTGTATAAATTTTTCCCACGTAAACTTCAAACAAAAAAATACTTTAAATTCAGGTAACATTAACGTTAGTTACCATTGACGCAAAATTTTTAAAGTTTAATTTTAAAATTGCAAATTTAAATTTAATTGCAATTAAAAAATAGATGTACTAATTTTCAATTTTAAAGGCATGTTTTAGTTTTTAAAATGATGTATTGTATATGTTATTCTGTTGAGTAACTCAAAAGTCAATCAAATCATGTAGATAGGTAGGAATAGGGGAATAATGAAAATTTGAATTTCCCGCCAAACCTAAAATGTCAAATTTCGACCGGTAACTCTCTGCAACTATGGACAAGTGATAGATCAAAATGACGGCAATCAAGAGTAGAATAATATGTATTATGATTGACGCGCAAATTATCAAAGCTTTAATTTAATATTGCAGATTTAAAGTTAATTATAATTAAAACAAATAGTAAATTAAATAATTTTAAATTTTCAAAGAATTTTATATTTTTTATTTTTTACGAGCTTCAAAATGACATATTGCATGTCTAATTCGGTTGAGAATTGCCAAAGGTTGCTAAATTATGTAGATAGGTAGGAATTATAAAAAAATACTTATGATTACAAGAAATGTGGCATTTCTGTTCGTTGGCTGGTTAGTTATTTGAATTGCGTTGGTCTGCCGCTGCTGTATGGTTCGAGATGTTCGAGGAAAAAATGGGAAGAAAGGTGCGTTCGTCAAAATTAGCTTTCACTTCACTCGCGGATACCTCACACACATTTTTACGAGTACGAGGAGCCCTAGAAAATCTCATCAGACCTTTTCTCTCTCCTTAGTTCTTCAGTGTAGCTGACGGTTGACTGTAGGGATATAGGGATATAGGTACACAGTACAGGTCAGTCCAGGTATATCAGTATCCTTCTTCGTCCTCTCCTTTGGACCATACTGCACTTTAGATTTTTTGTATTGTTCCTCCCCACGTCCGACACCATGAAGAAGCATGCAGTTTATGTAAACTCAATCTTCTACACACACTCAATAATATTCCAGTCAACATTCAACAACTCATCATTAGACTCTTTGCTCCAGATTTTTTATTACATTTCCCATTCCCCCTCCACTTTGCTCCAGCTTTTCCTTTTCTCAGCCCTTTCACTCCACCGCACAGCAACTACCTACACACACACTACGCTCATCTCCTGCCACTACACTACATTCTACAATACAATGCAATTACTCGTCCATATCCAGATTCATCCTCAGCTCAAACTTGAGATACCTGAGCGTATAACAAACTATATCCATATCCAGTACAGCATGCAGCCAGACTGACTGACGATGAAAGTATGAAAGGCCACTAGGGAGGAAAAACTTTAAACTTTGCTAATTTTTATTGGAGTTGGAAATGTAATAAGTATCAAGTATGAGACGAGTCAAATTATTTCCAGACCTTTCAATGTAGGTATATGCATAGGCATAGATACTAGAAGGTAGGTAGGGGCTTTCAATTGGATTCCATCCAAGTTGCGCCTTGTACACAGGGACGGATATTGCGGCCAGCACAATAATTTTCTCAAAACATATAAATGGAACATTTTGCACTTTTCTAAAATATGTAAAAAGAATATTTGACTTTTCAAAAACGTGCAAATTAAATTTTTTGTACATTTCAAAAACACGGAAATAAAACATATTCCACTTTTCTCAAAACACGTAAATAGATCATTGAGCGCTTTTCTGAACCAAGTGAATAGAACACTTTGCACTTTTCTAAAACATGTAAATACAACATTTTACACTTTTTTGAATAAATTAAACCGAAAATTTTGGACTTTTCTTAAACATGTTAATACAACATTTTACTTTACCAAAGAAAACCATCAATAAAATCCGATTAAAATGGTGGTTTTTGTATGGAAACAAATTGCTGCCTAAAATTAATTCCTTCTTCCGGCCCTTCTTGTACAGTTACATCAATGATCTGACTTATCTAAAACTGACACACAGATCACTCACTAAAACTCCAGATCCAGCTCCAGCTCCAGCCGTCATAATAAAACTAACGGCAATTCTTTCCAAATCTCATCTTCTTGAGCTCTTGAGCTCTTGAGATTTTGAGGGACGGGCTTTTCTTATTCTTTGAGACCATATCGGTGTCTGTATCGGTGTCAATGCATTTGCCACCTTTACAATACTTCCAACCCTATTATTTATATTTCCCACAATTATTTTTTATACAAATTTACCAGTAATTATTAACACTGGGGTCATGCAATCGTTTTAGTTTCTCTTTCTCTCCTAATGACCACTAACTACAACAAACAATACACTCGAAATTCGTAATTGTGGTTCTCTGAGGAAAGGGTGGTATTTTAGTGCTTCAGTGAAATGTTTGCTTTTCTTTAATGGCGCCCTTATTTGTTTTTGCAATGATATATTTATTTTCATGCAGTGATATTTAAATAATTTTTTCTGCAATCATATATTTACAGCTATTTTATGGAGTACATACTTTTTTATCAGACAAACCAAAATATTAGAATAATGTATTCATGAGTCCTTGGGTAGTGTTTGGGAATGATAAACTATTTTTAGTGGATGACGTCAAGCGTTCAGGACGGTACGTGACGGGATTTAAGTTTCCCGTCCCGAAAATTTTGGGACAAGATTTTCTGGATAGGGAACGAATCTCATATGAATCTTATCCACTTTTTTTACCAGCAGCAGTTATTACTACAGAAACCAATTCTTATCGTTTATTCAAAACTTTGAAAGAACATTTCTTTTTTTTATAAGATTTACCTCTATTTTAACGACTTACTATTGTCTTCTAGTTCTTGCGTATCCTACCAGAAAAACTTGCCTGCAAGCATATATACGAATTAGCTGTTTTAAATGATCCACATTCATTTCCTAATAAAGTTAGATAATCCACTGGCAGGTAAAGAGGGTAAACTGCAGCGAGAAACGCCTGCCAAAGTGGATGTTGAAATGGCGAAAGCTCAGTCGCACCCTTCACGCTTAGAAAAACATGAATGAAACAACTGTTAGATCACCCAACAGGTAATGCTGTTGAAGGATTTTTTTAGTTAAAAAATAACACCAAAACCAGGATTCGAACCCGCAACCTTCGTCATAGGTACCTTCCAGCCTTAACTACTGAACTGGCGCAACACATGTAGTAATAGGCGATAGGCGACTATTTTAGCATACATATTTATGCTGTGACATAAATTTTTTCTTTAACACGCTTGCTGTAGATTTCAACAGATTTGTAAATATCATTGCCAATTAAAATAATTATATTTTGGGTCACTGCAAGTCCGCCATTGCAAAAACAAATAAAAATATTAACTGCCAATACGAGTACTGATTAAATTTAATAAATCACTGAATAATTGAAGTAAAATCATAACCGAATAGAGTACCCTCACTGAGCAAAAAAGTTTTATTCCTAAGGAAATAAACATAAAAGTTTCTCAAGAAGAGTGATTCAATTTGAAGGGGGAAAATAAAGATAAAAACGGAAGTGTTTTTCCATTCCACCGAGGGAAAATCTATCCCTCAGATTTTTATTTTTATATCCACATCATTTCTGTCTGTCTGACTGAGGATGAGTTCGGGTGCATTCCGGCCCATGGCCATGGTGAGTGAGGCAGGGCGAGTGAAAGAATTCAGAGAATGTCCGTGTTAGCGTGTAGCATAAGTGGAAAATCAGTTTAGATTTAAAATTGAATGTATCTCATCTTGAGATGAGTCAGTGGTGTTTTAAGGGAAAGAGTTGGTTGGGGATGCTGCTGATGTGGATGGATGGTGTTTGGTGAGAATAATGAGGAAGCTTTTGAGCGGAATATAATTCCAACTCTGAAACTCCAACTAATCTCAGATCTAAATTATAATAATAGTAGTTCTCCTAATAATCGTAATCCTAATGAAGGAGCTAAAGGGTTAAATTGCGGAGGAAAACGATTATCTGCCTTCTCCATTCTCTGCCCCGTCTTGCTCGAGATTTTTTGTGGGGTGTTAGTGAGTACATCGAGGCTTCGTACCCTACCATCATATTGATTGCAAATTCTGGTTTAGCTCCGCTCACACACACAAGCACATAAACACCAGTCCCAGTGCCAGCACAAGATAAATATGAGATACTTTCATAAACTTACAAATTCACCAGCGCTCTCCACTTCTTTGGGCTTCGGCTCTGACTCACAGACCATTTTCAAGGAGCATCTTTTTACATTAAAGAATTTTCTGACTCTGATTTGGATTTAGAATGAATTGGGATCCAACGGAGTGGAGGGTATGTAGTCATATCACTGCATATAGGCTGGTATAATATCGTCTGTGAAGAACCAAAATGACCCATATCCAATTTGAGCTAGAATCAAAATGAGGTATGTCATAGAAACAAAATGAGAAACATGCGTCAAATATTAATTAGGTGGTTTTAAAAACCTTGAAATGTTCTAATTCCATGTATTTGAAAGGTGGAAAATGTTCTAATTCCATGTTTTTGAAAAGGTGCAAACTAAAACTGTTCTAAATCCATGTTTTCGAAAAGGTGCTCAATGTTGTATTTAAATGCTCTCAAGCCATATTTGAATATTATTGTAGATAGTTGATATTGTTTTTAGCTACAAATGGAAATGGGTCATTTTGGTTCTTCACAGACGATATGGTGGTGTAATGGGAGATAACAAGTAGCTCTGGATTTTTGAGATGAAATCTATACGTCTGCCTTAACCAAAATCTTGTTTGCTACTAAATTATATGGGAAATTAATATAGGGAACAACCGTGGAGACAAGTTATTGTTTATCGCGTGAAAATCGAAGTCATGTTTTATTTTTTAACAATAAAATTATAATTTGTCCCTATGGCAACTTCGACTCTTCTTAAAAATTTGGAATGTCAGAACCCAGTTTAGGCATTACATAGTATATATAATCTGTATTGTCGTACATATTGTTTGTAATTTCATTAAATGAAAAAAATGAGTTCTTGTAATGACAGAGTTATGCTGTTTCATTCCGACTTTAAATATTTTAACGTTATTATTCAAAACCAGAGCAATTCTTTATAAAATTTGTGAGCAAAATTTTAAATATACCACGCAGGTTCAGTCGTACTTCCACCGTGGTCCGTATAGTTAGTTTTAACTAGTCATTGTACCTTGTGACTGGGAGTCTTTGTATCTTGGGATTGGAAGGTGCCTCATGAAGCTCCTCCCAATAACGAGATACAAGTCTACCAATAACCAGGTACAATGACTAGTTAGAAGTAACTACAAGGACCACAGTGCAAGTACCACTGAACCACCGTGGCATATTTAATTCCATAGAGGAAATAACCTTATAATATACTAAGTTGGAATGAAACAACATAAATCTGTCATTAGTATTTGCTTGGAACTGGAACTATGCTAGGTTATAATGACATACCCTAAAACTATAGCATTACAGTATATACAAAAATACTAAGAACTTTGGAATCTTAAACCCTGATTAATTCATTACAAAATATATCGTTTTTTATTTGTCAATTTTTCACCCAATACCAATATTCTATATTCGTATTTCTAAAAAGTGCAAAATGTTCCATATTTACATGTTTTTTGAAAATTGAGGCAGCGGGGGCTGCCTGCGCTGGCCGCATTATCCGGCCCTGCTGGGGAAGGTAATGAGAGAGTAATAGAGAGTAAATTGAAGAACAAATCTTAAACGGCCACGGATTAAACAAGAACGAAACAAACACCACGAGCACCTTCCTTCCACAGCGTCTACAGGAAACCTGTGGGGGACCGCATCATTCTGATCTCTGAATTGGAAACGTCCATAAGAAACAGTACAGAAATGAACCGATTAATTATCCTTGTGTGCTTTCCTTGTGCTTTGGTTTTGGCTTTGGTTTTGGTTTGACTTCGAATCTCCTCTCCTCAGCAGAGGTGGACTCGATCTCCTTCTCCAAAAGCACATCATTCATTAGTCACTCTCCACTCTTCTCCATCTTCGTCTATTTTATTCGACCCACAACATCAGAAATGAGAACGATCGTCAGAGAGACGTGTTACGTTTACGTTTAAATGTATCTTTTACTTTTGAGTGTGCCTCGATCTCTACATATGTAGTGGGAAAAAATAGTGGAGGATTCCACGGAAAGACGCCCCATTTGTGATTTCATCCTTATTGAGTTGACATGCAAATTTTCCCCTCAACCATTAATTATTACGGTGGTCCGGTCTCATAAAGAGGAACGGGAACGAGATAAAGTCACTCCGTATCAAAGATGAGATGTCATTTGTTTATTGGCTTGCGGAATCGGACAGGATATCTCCGCCAATTCCAACTAAAAACAAATTCAAACTCCGATTATAGGTACCTACATAAAAAAGATTTCTATGATTGGGAAAACTCGTCTCCTTTCTGCATCCTCTCGTGTCTTTTCCATTTGGAAATTTGGAATTGGAGGATAATTACACGTGTAATTTAAATGGGAAATTATTACATTCTTGAGCATCTTCTGCATCTCTCGAGATCTCTATCTCCTCGATATATCGATATCTCTGCCTCCATCCGCATCCTTTTCGTAGCTGTGACTATGTAGCTCAAGTTAATGTTGGACTGGTCTCGTTCTCCTGATGATGGTGCTGGATGAAACGAAACGATTCATCTTTCTCCCTTATTAGGAATACGATGAGACAGGGCCGGACGAAGGAATTGTTTTTAGGCAGCATTTTGTTTCCATACAAAAACCACTATTTTCATTTTATTGATGGTTATTTTTGGTAAAGCAAAATTTTGTATTTACATGTTTGGAGAAAAGTGGAAAATGTTTTATTTCCATGCTTTTGCAAGGTACAAAAAAATTTATTTTGCATGTTTTTTAAAAGTCTCAATATTGTTTTTACACAAATTTTAAAAGTGCAAAATGTTCCATTAACATGTTTTGAGAAAATTGAAGCAGCGGGGCTGCCTACGCTGGCCGCATTATCCGGCCCTGCGATGAGAGAGCATCTGTGTTTGGATCAGCATGGAAAATACAAGGATCTTCCCTTCCCCCCTTCTTCCCCTTCATCTTCTTGGTCTCTGGCGCTCTGTAGTGTGTCTCATGAAACTCTCGAAATCCAATTCGAAATCGAAATGGAAATGAAGGAGTTGAGAGTTAAACGACTCACGAGAGCAACTCTGCGAGGACTCATTATTTATCCTCACCTTTCTGTCTCATCACAAAGCATCAGCTCATCTTTATCCGTCGAATACCTACACACACTCACAAACACAAGCAACTACACAAAAACTACAAACCACAACCTATTAGCCAAGACAAATTTGCAAATTATTAACATTAAAAAAAATTGCCCTTTTATTTATTTATTTATTTTTCTCTCTCTCTCTTCACAACTTTTGAACTGTTGGGGATTGTGGACTGTGGAGATCGTAGAAGAGCATTTTAGTTTGTAGCATTTCAACTCTCTGCAATCCACAATAATCCTCATGCACCTCACTACACGGCACGACTTACTGTGAGGACGAGATGGAATTGTAATTATACTCAAAGCGTAACCCATCCCTAATTAATTTAACAATCACCTTTTACCTGAGTCTACTTCTCCCACTACAAAATTAAACAAAGTGTTAACGTTGTCATGCATATTTTGTAATGTCAACTAAAATTTATGCTCATTTAAAATACACAGAAACAAAGGAAACACGGCGGCGATGCGGAAGACGACTCTGGTTTTGTAGATCCAAATGTACAATTCAGAAGTTTGTTCGATTCCTCTGAGACTGCCAACGGATTCAGTCCTCAGGATTTCCTCGGTTCAAAGGTATGCGACACACAAATTATTAAATATAGGAACTAACGATGGGATAGAGAATTAAAAAAATGTATTAAAATTATGACGCCCTTCTAAATGATCCTCGATGACTGAAGAAATGAAATGGTTCCAAAACGACAACTGGGATTCCTCATAAAAATAAAAAGATAATTTATTCAAAATGGTCAGTGAGTTTTAGGAGGAAAATGTGTAAAAAAAATAATAATTAAAGCTGAGCACTCGCAATGACTGGGGTGAAGGCAGCGAGAGAAATAAAAATCGCTTCTTCAGTTCTGATTGTTCTCGATCCTTGAGATGGGCACGTGTTGACGTAGTGTTGGAAGAGGTCACTCACATTTTCCACCGAAGTGCTCTCGTCGTTATCAAACGCGTACTCGAGTCCCTTAACTCCACCAAACACAATCAACATCCTCTTGAAGCGCTTTAGCGAGAGGTCGGATACAGCGGTTCCCTTTTCAGAAGTCCCAATCGTCACATCGTAGCCACTTCCTTTGAACGGGCACTCGGAAAATATTTTAGACAAGTCCCGAGAGCGATGCGCACAGTATAGCCCCAGTAGATCCCCGACTCACTTTTAGGTAAATACGGAGACACCAAACTTCCCTTCAGCTTCCCTTTCGTTGTGAGGAGGAGCTCTGGCTGATCCAGCTTCACTGTTACCGGGTATTCTCGGGGAGCACTTTGTCCACTCGAACATCCTTCTCCAGTCCCACGTAGACGTAGGAGCCATTGTCCTCCTTGTGCGGTCGTTTTGCAACTAATCCTTCTCTGAAATCACGAGTCACAAATTTCAACCAACATTATTTACAATTTTGGCAAAGATGAATTACAAAACTGGCGAAATTAATTGAAATAAAAAAGTGACTTGTACCTGTACGGTAAAACCTCATCCCGTCTCAGATGATGCGGTATGTCCAGTGGACTAATGACTCCGGCGAATTTTAAATCCGGGTGAATGGGGAAAAGGAACTTGCGGAGGTACTGTGGACATTCCATCAACTGAAGAATTCGAGCCATTTGTTCACAAGCAGCTCCGGATGGTCCGCCAGTGTCATCGAATATAATTAACTATTTCATCCACATTGTAGATTGCAGCTGCCCGGGCCGGGCAATTTGACCCGCTAAATACGCTCTGAGAGGAGGATACTCACTCTGTACTCCCGTCCCGAGGATTTTGAATTGCATTTCCCCTCTTTGTCCTCCGCAGCACCATCACAAGAAGTAGATTCACTCGCCCCCACTTTTTCCTCTTCTTCCAACTTCCTCAATTTTTTTAACGACTTGTCTTCCTTCTTTTGCTTTTTTAATCGCTTTTTCTCGGCAGGAGTCAAACCTGGAGCATACTCCACTTTCAGCTCTGCATCCAAATCCCCATCCCCCGCTTTTTCTTTCCGTTTCCCCATTTTCAGTCTTGTTTTCATTTTCTTGAATTATCAGTTACAGCTAAAGTCAATAGTTCTGGAAGCACCTGAAACGAAACATTAGAAATTATAAAATATGATATCTAAATCAGACACCAAAAAATATAGAGCTTTTAATTTCACAATTCACATTTTCAATACTAGTTTCAAGTTTTGGCATTTGAAATTTTAGCACGAATATAATTTGCGTGCAAACTACAACATATCAATTAACCTGTTGAATGTGATCTCGTGATCTGTCATCTGTGAAAGCAAAAATGAAAAATGAAATTTACCGGGATTAAGCTACGATTTTACTACTAAACATAGTATCATATAAATAACATACCTGTTAACAGCACAGAAATCCTTTGATGTAGAGCTGACTGGGAATTCCTTGGTGCAATTAACTGTTTGATTATTGAGTAGTCAAATTCAATGTTGATTGTTGGTGGTCCATCCAAAACCGGAGGCTGGAAGTGTTTTCCTATTCAATAATTTGTCAAATTAAATCTACAGCCTCTGCACAACTAACTACAGCAAGTGCAAGGATAAGAGAATGAACTGCTCTTTTAGCCGAGGTGCAACACAAGTCAACTTTAAACGTGCCCCACTGCAATTAACTTTAACTCAACTTGAAATTAGAAACAAAAACAGCTGAAAGAGTTTGGAAGTTGGAAGTGCTAAAAATTCAGTATCTCTTGAGAATTGAAAAGTAGCACATGTAAATTTGAATTCAAAAACTGGCGGTTTGATCTTCAATTGCAGAAGCGCAGTCTTTAGTGTCGTTGCATTCGTTTGGAATGTTTATGAAAAAATAATTGAATGAATTGAAGTGAGGATTAAAATGAATTTCAGGATGACCCATCGGGGGTGGAGCCGTCCAAAGGGTCCCAGACACGCGCCTACCCGTCCTTCACGTACACGGGCAGAAACGGACGCGGGAAGGAGCGTGGAGATGAGGGGAAGAGCAGCGAAGCGGACTACGAGCCACAGGCAAACAACAACAACATCAAATACCGCTCCAGCTACAGACAAGTGGACAGTCGCGGGGATCAAGATCGGGATGGGGACCGCCAACAATCCGGCTCCGGCTCCGGTGGCCGCTCCTCCGGCTCCTCCTTCGATCCTTACGATGACTCCAGTTACTACGGAGGTGAATACGACAACTCTCCCCGCGCCCCTGAAAATCCCCGACACCGACAACAGCAACAACAACAGGGCAACGGGCAATTCCATCGCAGACAGGGACCAGTTCAAGGCCAAGGAGACGCTGAGGACTCCCGCGAATACTACTCACCCGCCGTCCAAGAATCCGCACACAAACCCCAAGCAAGTCAACCCAAAGCCGCGGAATCCGGGAACGGGAAAGCAAAGTGCAAAAAGGTTCGGGGAGAATCAGTTCAATTTATCCCGGGTTGCGCATTTAGTGGACGGTGTCGGTGTATGGATTAAATATTTGGTGATTATTGTTACAGGCGAACAAACTGGTGGACGAGGCTGACGACGGATACGCGGAGTACGGTGGGGAGGACTACTCCCCTCAAGGAAGTTCCAGGTCAAATGACGATGGGAACCCTCCTCCCCGCGTCGGTCTTTTCGGAACGAGCAACAACGCCCAGCACGACTACGTCCCACCCTCCACCAACACTCAGAGGGGAGCTGGCTCCGGAGCAGTGCCCAGAGTTGGCGGTGGAAGCAGTAGAGGGAGCAGCGGCGGTGGCGGTGGGGCCAATTTCGGCTTCGGTCCTCCACAAAGACGAGGCGGGAGCAGTGGCGGAAGCGGTGGACAGGAATTTGACTTTGGACCACCAAGAGACTTCGGGCGGGATGCTGGTCCAGCCGCGTCCGGCTCAAGCAATCGGGATCAAGGATTCGACGCGGGATTTGACTTTGCGATTCCCCGAGAATTTGACCCAGATGTGCAAATCCGAACTGCGAACACGAACAACCGCCCCGTCTTCAGCAACTCCCAAAGCAACGACTTCGGCCTCGGCGACTTTGACAACGGATACGACGACTACATTAAGAAATATTTCCCCGGATTCGGAGAAGGCGGTGAGGACGGCGGCGGCGGCGGTGGCTCGGCCTCCTCCTCCTCCGGCTCCACTCCTGGTCCATCCGCAGCCTCCACTTCCTACCGTCCCACTTCCAGCTACTCTTCTAGTCCAAGCCCCTCCACGCGAGGTCACGGAGGTCATGGAGGGGGGCACGGAGGGAGCGGCGGAGGTCAGTACAACACACCGAACAAGGAGCACACGCAACAGTCCCACAACTACGCACCTGCCCCACACCACGGCGGGGGTGGGAATCGGAATAATTACCACCACGACCAGAACGACCACCCGGAGCACCTGGACAAATTGATCGGCTCCTTCAGTCAGAAGGATCGGAGCGGCTGCGAGAAGATCTACAAGGGAGACATGACTTGCTACGTCTGTCGAGACGCGCGCGGGATGAACAAGGAGGAGTGCATGTACGCGGCGGGAGATCCAAACGGGAATAACACGCGCATGTCATACCACGAGTCCACCGAGTACTCCTCCCCACCAGTCAGCATCCTGCCCCTCCCCCTCCAACGCCCAGCTTCGGGAGGAAGCTCCGCCTCCACGGCCTCCCCCTCGGAGCCCACACTCATCGCCTCCCACAGCAGTCTCTCCACTCGACTACGACTTCGACTACTAATTCCACGCATTTGATGTTACAGGAATTTGTATGAGATTTTTAGAATTAATTAAGTCATCTCCGCCCACATGCAGAGCACGCGAATATTATCTTCCTTGACGAAGGAAGATGGCGGCGCGTTAGTTAAATTTTTAAAATGTAAGAAATGCCTCGACTCTATATTTTTGAATGACTTGTGAGATGCTGAGGGATTAATTGGAATTAATTGCTGCTCCTCGAGGACTTGACGTTATATTTTGCATAATTAATTTTAAGTTTTCTACATTGTATTTTGTATCGTACCACCGTAGATGTTTCTCGTTTTTTATTTTTATTCTTCACAGTTTACTTAGCTACGCAGTCCGCTGGCTGCACCCAAATCACAAAATGCAAAAAACAAAGCAACTACTTCATCGCCAGTTACACAATTATGGCGCGTAATCAGAAACCAAACTTTGAATTAATGAGCAAACCAAATAAATAGTTCTACAAAAACATAAAACCAATCTCGGCTTCCGTCAATACTTTATTTCGCATATGTCACTACCAATACTACAAGGAATGGGTCATGAGGTCATGGGGTCACGGGGGGTCATATCGCAGAGAAGGTCGTTGGCCCTCAGTACTTTTTAGTTGTAAGACTGGTGACTCCGTTCGGAGACTTATTGCTCCGCTGAGAGACGACCCAGAAGACGCCAGTGACTGCATCTTCTCCGCATCCCTCCCTCATTCATCTCTCATTTATTTCTCCTTCTCCACTCACCTGTAATCACCAAATTCCCATCTCCTCGTCTCTCCCCAATTACCCCATCCCTAATAACGCTACTCTCATCTCCTCGTCGGTTTACCATCCTTTCCCAAAAAAGCATTACCTCACTGCAAGGCCAACCTCCACCAAAAACAACCCAATCTGCAAAATACGCCGCATCCCAAAATCCCAAGATGAACTCATCTCTGGAAGAAGATGCGACAGATTGGTGCATAATAAAAATAGAGACTTGACCTTCCAATGATTTTGTTTGAATGTGAACTTTTGACACGGCCAGGAAAGAAACAAAAAATAATTCTTGATTGAGATTACCACAAATGGGATGTTGATGAAGGTGACGAGATCTTCTTGACCACCGACGGACATGTGCGGGAGGAAGTGCAGGAGCGTCTTCTGTCTGTAAACCACCGTCTCCCCGAGATCCACATCTTCCTTCCACCGCTTCTCCCTTCAGTCAAAAGAGACAAGAAAGATGAGTGAGAATTGAATGAGGCCACACGCACACGAAGATGCACCCAGATGTGAAATTGGGAAAATAGACAGAAATCATTCGCCATTCGCATCATCCGCCGTTAGAAATCTTTTCAGAAACCGTTACAGGCCCAATGAGACACATTATCCCAGTTGCATCTGTGGCGCTGGGAAATGGGAGGAAATCTCATCCGTTTAGCGGAAGATGCGATTAGGAATTATTAATAAATTGCATCTTACTCGTAGACGTAGGGGCCAATCTCGGAGACGCGTGGCTTTGCACCGTCACGGATCTCCTCCGGATTGGACACGTTGAAGAAGAAGTTGGCGAGGTGGACGGGGATGGAGTCGCCCGGGCGCTCCCACCGCCGCAGCGTCTCCCCTCTTCGCTCCAGTCGACCGCTTTTCACCCAAAACACAAACAAACACATCATTCTCATCTTTCATCTTTCGTCTGTTTATTTATTCGATTGTGTCCGTCTCAGCAAAAAATTAAGTCAAAATAATATTTAAATGACGAACTATTTCAAAATTGCTTGTAAGTATTTACCTACAAACTTGAAATGCCTTCTAAGTATCACTATATTTCATATGTAAAACACTTCGTGACTTGAAAGAAAATTCAAATGCTACAAGAGGTACATTAAAAAAATGTACGTAGCATGCTTAGGAATTTTCAAAGGAAAAGTGCAAAACTATAACGGGTTAAAATTAATACCTCGTACGTTTTAAGAATGGGAATTGAACAGAGGCAATGCCTTAAATATAAAGTATTACAAATTATAATAATGAAGTAATTAATAATAATTTATAACTAACCGAATTTTGAAATAAGTAAAGTAACTACACGGCAATGCTTTTACTGTTTTTTAACATTGATGAAAGAGCCAGACTTTGAAAAGTATTTTGCATTAGCTTCATTAACTTTCTTCTCTGCGGCACTAGGATTGACGATTTCAAGACCTTGAAGAGGTGTGAAAGCAACGCTGAAAGCTGTTCCAGAAACTTATTTCTTAATAGTTGTGGACCCGCCATAAGCTTGCTGCTTTTGAAGATTCTTTTGTAAAGTTTTTGAGATACGAAATTTAGTCTTTTCGTCAACTTGAACCATACGAACCTTGCCGGAGCCAGACTTGCCCATTTGACCTCAACTGTAGCCCAAGTTTTGCTGGTAAGCATCTTATCCAATCTGTCAAAATAAAATGATTGTTAAAATTCTTTACTACACAGTACTAATTCCATTTTAAAAACATTTAGTAGCAATAATTTACAACGTAAAATGTCGATGCCGATTGGATTTCGAATTTATATGATAGTCATACGCCACAGCAATGAGCAGTGTAAGTGATACATAGTAAATAGTAAAATGTAAGGTCCGTTGTCTTGCTCTTAATTGCACCAAGCAAAATATGCGTGTTATATAACGAAAAACTCACATCGCCAAAAGTTATTCAATTAGCTTGCTTCATCATCTCAGTAACAGCAAAGCGCTCTTTCATTTTACGAACTCTTTTCCCCCCACGCCTTTACTTTGGTGGATCTACAAGTTTCGGAAGAGCCTTTACGCATTTAACAGGCGGCGGTTCTTGCATCTTGTCTAATTTTTTCTCGATTTCCTCTTCAAGCATTTTGCCAATTGAACCGTCTGTACTTTCATGGCAAGCATTACCTCTTGAAGCCAGTGTACACTTTGCAGCTACGTGACGAGCAGCTTTTCGTCTTAAATCCTGTAGAAAAAAACATTTCATAAAATGTTTTCATTATAATTTAATGCAAATTCTTTGTCGTAACAAGCTTTTAATTTTTATAAAGCTGCTTAAGTATAATGTTATAACGTGAACAGCATTTCATTTTCTTAAAATTATTTTAATAACTGCATGAACTTTTCCAAGCACAAATAAAAGGTAAACACATACCGGAGCTTGGTCTTGTACTTAGGATGAATAGTAAACGAATCCAGTATAAGGTAACCCTGTAGTTTGAGAGAACCCACCGAGTATCTTCTTTTGATTTCCAAGAACTAAAAGATTACAAGATAGCATTTTCGATAGCTTGGTCAATCTTCCAGCAATACCTGCATATTTACATTGAAAAAATAAGATATAATTTTTCGCTTGATCTAAATTATTCCCCAATTCGTTTGCAGTCTTTAAATACTTCAAGGGGCTCACCACCAAAGACTCGAATTCTGGAAATCTTTTATTGTATTTGTCCTTTGTCAACTGTATTAATTTCATTGTCAATATCAACTGCAAGTGAATTCGCATTAACAATGAGTAGATACTCTGCATCACTTTCAACTGGGCCAACAATATCATCATCAGAAAGCTTTAGTGAGGTTGTCTGATTTATTGATGACATGACTTGAGCAAATCGCTTAGAGTCGCGAAGTTTACAGACGTCCCGTACTGATAACAGTTTCGGATCTAAAATTTAAAATAAACCATGCATACAATGCAACAATACATACTATATTTTATACAATTAACTGATTATTTTACCTCATAATATAAAACATTATACCACCAACTACAATACACCCCAATTTCGTACCTTGACCTTTACCCGCTTCATTGTCCACTTTCATTCCATTTTCAGCCCCAACAGGAGCAGTTGCCTCAAATAGGTCAGCCTGAACTGTATTCCATAGTAATACAATTAATTTTAGTAAGTACTTACTTTTTAGTTGCAGTAGTTAATAATTCTACTAAAAATTATTCTAATGACGAATCACTGCCTACAGTGCCTACTACTTTCAGTTTTGGTACTGTAATAGTATAATTATTTTTAAATAACAGCTGTTGTTCTTTGTTTTTTAAGCCAGTGTAGTTTATCGTCGACTTAAAGTACTAAAAAAATAAGAAGGTTAGGGGTGAGCACAAATGACGTCATTCAATCCAACATATTGGACCCACCCACCCGCCTTGTTACATTCTTAAGCATTGCGTAAATGGCTTTCTTTAATTTATTTGGGAGACTTGTTTCCAAACTGACCCACCCTCAACTTGGACCCCATCGTTAGTGCTTCGCTCCTAAACAGCTTTGCTTTTACTTACTACCTTTTGTCTCGATGCAAATTGGAGGTAGCTAGGAGGAAAAATGGATGTCCAAACTCTGCTCGTGTGTACTTGGTAGCATGGATATGGATACGATATGAAACTGTTTGGACACCCCTACCGGCTTCCTTCAACCTGCATCCATATGCAAAACGTCCAACAGACGAAATTTTAGTTAGACGTTCCCTGGAGCTGCTGTTAACTGGACCATAAATTATAAACTGTGAATGTGTTTTAGGAACAAGATAGACAAGCAGAGGTTGGATTTTAGGAAAGTTTTTTCTGATTTAATCTTTTCGTGTGTGCAGTGATCTTTTACTTACTAGTTAGTAAAAACAGGAGTACTAATAATAATAATTATTATTATTAATATAAAAGTGATTCTGTGTCAATTAACAAGCTTAAATTGAAGATTATTTTTCAAAAGGAAACAGGTTCGTAAAATTACATCAAACTAATAAATAAAGTAATGAATATTTAATTTCAGTCAGGGAACTTTGACCATTTTTCGTCGTTTTACGACTATTTTCGGACAGTGCTTAAAACAGTCAAATTTCGACTGGATCTGGTTGACTAAAACTTAAAGCAGTGGAATTTTAACTGGAAATGGTCATCTCCTATTTTTGACATTGTGAAAGAATTTCAGGGTGAAGGGTGGCCATTGTGTTAGTGCTTTTTATTGATCAAAATTCCGAAAATCAACAAAAATAAATAATAATAATATTAGGTTTCTCGTTTAAGCCTTGTCACATAGTATATACTTACTTGCAGGGCCGTAGTAGTATTAATGCCAGAATAAAATTTCGCTTCTCGACCAGCTCTGCCTCACTCGGTAATGCAATAATTTCAAGCGATATTTCAGGATTACCAATTAATTTTTGAATAATTACTGCTATCATTCCTCACAGGTGAAGGGGTGAGTTACCCCTTATGCTTTGTCATATTATGGGAATCCCAATCTTCTGCAGTAAGAAAGGAATTTTTGCAGGTAGGGTTTGGGCACGGAATGCAAATTGCTTTTTCTGCTTTCTGTATTTTTTACTGGTTTCCTGGTTGACACAGGCAGGGGCGGACTGGTTACTTGTAGGGCCCGGGAATTTTTAATGACGAGGTTTGGCGATCAGGGGGCCCACACTGAGCCGAGGGGCCCAAGGCTCCCGTTTACGTAATGTATAAGGAATTGGGGGCCCATTGGGAATTTCCCGAAATTCCTTATGGCCAGTCCGTCTTTGGACACAGGGACCAGGACCGGGATTGGGACGAGGTCTTAGTCGAAGCGAGAATTTTTCAAATTGTTTGAAAGACAATTTTTCCACTCTGATAGATACTTTTAATTCTACAAGGAGAAGAAGCGTATATTTTAATTCCGTGTCTTGTTTTGTATTTACGTCGGGATTGGAATTATGTGCTGTGGCTGTTTCACTTTGATCTTTTTTGTTTTTTCAAGATTTCGCATTTGTAGGCTCGCTTTTGTTACTAGTTTTCTCGTCCTCAAGATTCAAATTAATGTATGTTGGTTTTAGTTTTAGTCTTAGTTTTGGGAATGTTTTTATTCTGATTCGATTTTTACTGGGAATGAAGGATGGATCTTCCTTTTCCGAGTCCGACGTTGATTCTGCAGAACATAGAATTTAGTAGTTGTTGTCATGATCATTTTCACAGACGTTATAATTATCAAGATCGACGTCAACTTAATCAAATGATGGCATAATTTCTAATATTTTCTAATGGGTCGTTTGCCAGGGAAGGGTTATCGCTACCATCCGTGGGCAGATTTAAGCTAAAATTTTCAGCTGGAGTTTCAGCCCTGCTATCATGATCATATGACTGTTAATCTGCGACATTAATTAAATTGAAAGATTTGAATGCTTGCATCAAATATATTATACCGTTTGTGAAGAACCAAAATGACCCATATCCAATTTTAGGTACAATCAATATGAGTGATATCATATATACAAAAGGAGAAACATGCACAAAGTGTTAATTAAGAGTTTTCCGAAAGTGTAAAATGTTCTTTGCACATGTTTTTGAAAAGTGTAAAATGTTCTAATAAATTACATATGTTTTTGAAAAGTGCAAAATGGCATATTTACATATTTTTGAAAAGTGCAAAATATTCTACTTAAATGCTTTCAAGACATGTTGCAATTATTTTAGTGGATAGTTGATGTTGGTTTTAGCTACAAGTGGATATGAGTCATTGTAGTTCTTCACAGACGATATATGTATTTTTCAATAAGTAACTAAATACTCACACAATAAAATATGACCGGTCGGGCTTAGTTAGTTAGATTTTAAATAACAAAACTTACTCTGAGCAAATAATTCCTTCAAATAAGCAAAATTTTGAATGCGACAGTCATTGTCATCCTATCCTCTCCATATGTTTCAAGTTTAAGAATAGGATTCTCCTGGACAAGATTGCCATTGACTTCTGCATGAGTACCAGTGTCAGTCCCAGCTCCAGTCACGACAGAATGACAGCTGCACAAGTCGTAGATGATGAGAGGATTATTATAATCGTTGATCATGTCATTCTGTTTGTACGCTGAACGAAACTGTCTCAAGAGATGATTTAAGTATTTGGATACGGCCTACAGATTATTGATAGATAGCAGATAGACGTATTCCTGGGATAATTGTCATTGCATTCCCTATCCTTGGATACATTTTCCATACTTAAAAAAATCAAAGGGGAAAGAAGCTAGTAAAATCAAGGTCTAACACAATTAATCAAACATTAATGCAATTAATTTGATTTCACTAATAATTATAGAAATGGGGAATTTGCTATCTCGTGTACCAGTCGTTCGTTATTTTCTCGCGAAGATCGAAAACTTCGAAAGGGATATTGCCCAGGCGACCAGAGGGGTAAGGGTTCTTGTGGAGACAGCCTTCCTTCTAATGAATGAGGTCGCCGCTCTTCAACTACGGGTAGCAAATTTGGAAGCTCCAGTGCCGGCGGCAGAGGTGGGGCAGCCGGTTCATGCCGAAGTTGAGCCGCTGCCCCCGGTTGAAGGTAATAGTGATCCTAGCAGATGTAATAATTATAAATACTTACAACACATACACCCGTCGGTTCAGAAAATAGTGGGCCCCGCTAAGCTCGAAACCAGAATAATCAGCCCACTGCAATGGTCCCTAGGTTAAAATGGGCGCCGCCTACTTTATTTATTTTATAATAAAAATATAAAAAGTCCAATTTGACGTGCTGATTAGTCCTTGGCCGGTACCAGCGGGGTCCAGTATTTCTGGAATCATTTCCTGTAATAAATCACACCCGTGTGATTTCTAAAACTACTAACTTTTTAATTTATTTTTGCTTTTATTCTGTTCACTTTAGTTTTAGTTCAACCACTGCTAGCCCTTGAGCCGCCTGCAGGAAGACCTAGAGATGTGTGTGCGGACTGCGGCAAGTCCT
Organism: Dicyrtomina minuta; assembly: GCA_949802685.1. Taxonomy (NCBI): domain Eukaryota; kingdom Metazoa; phylum Arthropoda; class Collembola; order Symphypleona; family Dicyrtomidae; genus Dicyrtomina; species Dicyrtomina minuta. The sequence continues at coordinate 61,254 of CATKUY010000054.1, forward strand.
ATAGCCGGAGCTACTTGTCCCAACACCGCCGGAACCATTGTCCTAACCGGGAAATTCTTTAAAATGGTAATTAAAAATTTAATATTAGCACTCATAATTTGCTTCAGAAGTTATTTATTTATTCATCCGGTTTAATCAAATAATTTATTGTTTAAGAAACTGTATTTTAAAAAATTTCAGATTTCCTATTTTCCGTGGACGTGAAGGATGACCGAAATCGATATTATGAACTTCAGAAATTAGAATGAATTTTATGTAAAGCAGATTAGGACTAGTTTTTCATTTACGATAAATGTATTATTATTAGGGTGATATCGGTGCTTAAGGAGTTTTAATTATATCATCAGAGATTATATTTGTTAAATATGCAGTGGATATTAATTAATATTTAGACAATTTAAATACGCTCAAGTTCAGTGGAATATTTAGAAAATTTATAGAGTGAATTTAATTTTCTTACAATTAGCAGTGAAACGAAATAATTAACAAATAATAATAATTTATTCATTGAGTCGATTTGGCCGCAGCTCATACAACATTGGGTATTTAGCAGTAGAGTGCGTAAATGTGATCGGGTTCATTTTTTTTCAACTTTGAAAATCTGTAACGTTTTACCCAGCCAACGCAAAATGAAGAAAAAGTTATCATTATACTTCTCTTTTAATCCTTTATGTACAAAAAAATACTCAGTGTCGAAAATTAAAAGTTGCAAGAGATACAGGTCATTGTACGAAACAATTTCGAAAAGTCTTACAATGCCCCAAATGCCCTTAATGTGATCAGTTAGTTTAAATACATTTAAAGGTAATGGAAAAGTAGGGTCTTTAATGTGATCGGCATGAAAAAATTCCAAAAAGTGTTCAAAATTTTCATAATTTTACATAGCCAGAGTTTTTGAGGAAAAAATCTGAAATCACTAGTGATGGTAGCTGAGACTATAAGCTGTATGAATATGAGTTGCACAGATTTTTAAAGGCGGTAATATTTGAACAGCGGCCACTGATCACGTTTAAGGGGTGATCACATTTACGCACCTTAGTACTACATGTTTAATTTCACAAAGATAATTGATCCTTGGTTTGATATGATAATAAGTATGTTGGATTTAGTATACGATAGAAATAATTAATACAATTAGGCCTGCATGTAAATGTTGTCGAAAGGCAAATTCCACTACAATAAATAAACGACTACCATTGTTTGACCTATAACCAATCTCTTACTCATTTCATTTCACACATCAACTAATTAACTATTTATTTGCGCAAAATCAGCGCATAATAACATTTCTCTTAATTCATCTAATACATATTTATTAACTTTTACAAATTATTATATTTCGAGCATAATGTTGAGTGGTATCTGGAATAGCTAGTTTTAGTTTTATCTGTCGTGATTATTTTTCATTAAAATGCAAGCAAGTTAAATATTTTAAATACATCAAATAAGGATAAAGCAATTGTATTAACGTAGGTAAGTTAGATTACATTTTTATGGTCATTTCCAGATATTTAAACTTTACGAGCATGATTGCATACTATAAATAGTATATAGTGTAAAAATAATATACATTATCAGCACAGACAGAAGAGGATTCATTGCAGATTGCGTAGGGAATGGTGAAGTTGGGTACTGGTGGTAATTGCAGCTGGGACAAAATAATGGTGTATATGTGATTGGGACATTTGAATGGTGTGCCTAACTTGCACTTTGCACAAGTTCCCCGTTTGTTCGACAGTAGACAGATACAACGCACTGGTACTGGGACACGCTCGAGTAATGTGTAGAGCTCAAAATCGTGAATTCAATCAGCTTTCTTTAGGTTTAGTTTGAGTTTGCTGAATTTTGACTGTACTCAAATATGTTTTCTGCTTAAAAAAACATTTAAATAGAACATATTGGAATTCATGCAACGAAAGTAAAAGAGATTCAGCTTGATAAAAAGGGTTTGTCTACAAGTAACGTTAAAGAAAAAAATTGACACTAGAAAGCACCGCCGTCATGGGGTTAGCCATTGCGTAAATGAAAATTTTTAACATGGGATGTCAAGTAGACTCATCCAGCCCACGAAGTCATTTATCCCAAATTTGCAAGGGTAAACGTTGTAAAAAGAAAAAGTGACGACGGGTTTCTGATTTGAATTTTTTCTGAGAATTGGAGCTCATTTAGGATAGGGACACTTGGAAGGCCTCTGCAGGATTGTCCAGCGAAGGAACGAGGATGGTCTATGAGTGATGTGACAGATGAAATGTGGTTTGCACGTAGGCCTTCTGACGAAACTACATAGAAAGCATCTTTTCCTCTCTTTGAAAAGTGTAAAATGTTCTATTTAAATGTTTTTGAAAAGTGCTTAGTATTCTAATTACAGCATTTTCAGACATGTTTCAAGGTGTTTGTAGATAGAGGACTAGTAGTACGGCCCGTCCTGCGGACGGAATTTATCAGGGTTAAAAATGCACGTGTAAAGTATATCTCGTTATTGCAAGTTTGTGTATCTATAATATTTTTCAAGGAAATGGCAATTACATCTGGCAAGGTATTAAAATTGCTATTAGCTGGTTTGAAGTTATATTCTTGTTTAGAATTCCAACACCTAGCTAATTTAAAGTTATTTAGCGGTGCCTGGACGATAATGTGTGCTTGGACAGTATAGTAGGAGACAGCGGACAGAAAGGGCGGACAGAAAGGGCGGACAGAAAGGGCGGACAGAAAGGGCGGACAGAAAGGGACAGAAAGAGCTTTATTTGAATTTGAAATTGGTTAGAATTGTTTTTAGGTACGAATGGATATGGGTTACTAATTTTCGAAAACAAGTGCGTAGTACAATTTGCATATTTTTGAAATGTGAAAATTGAATATTGTGCACTTTTTTTAAAACATGAAAGTGGAACATATTGCACTTGTAAAGAAATGTAAATAGCACATTTTGCTGCTTTTAAAAATCCTGACAATGTAATGGGACAGTTTGCGCCTTGGAAAAGGTCGAAATTAGAATTGTTAGAGTGAGCCGGTGGAAATAAAAATTTTTGAATTTGGCGGGAAATTCAAAACAGTGGATTTAATGTGTTGCGACAGGAATTTCGAACACATTATGAAGTCGAGAGGTTCCCCGTGATTTCTGCTTCTAGCATCGCTAGTGCTGTCGAAATTCAATTTAAAAAATGTGTTTTTGAAAAATGTTAAAAAATGCTTTACTACAACTCTTGAGCCATAGCTGGGCATTTGATTTGCACTCGCACTCCACTCGTACGAGTGCACGTCAAATCTTGTGCACTCAAACTCCACTCGCTTGAGTGCATCCAAAAATTTTTGCACTCGAACTCCCCTAAAGGTAATGACTCGTTATGAGTGCAATATTTTCTGCACTCCACTCTTTGAGTGCAACTCTTTTAAGACATTCACATACAAAAATACATCCTTGGTGTCCCACTGGTGGGGGAACGAGCGGGACTTGACACTCGCAGACTACGAAGCATAGCTGGGCATTTGATTTGACCTCGCACTCCACTCGTACGAGTGCAGGTCAAATCTTGTGCACTCAAACTCCACTCGCTTGAGTGCATCCAAAATATTTTGCACTCGAACTCCACTCTAGCTAGGGACTCGTTATGAGTGCAATATTATATGCACTCCACTCTGTGAGTGCAACTCTTTTTCAACATTTACATACAAAAATACATCCTTGGTGTGGCGCGAAGTTTAAAAACCGTTGCACTCTGAGTGCAGTCAAGGTGCACTTCGCTCCACTCCCTTGAGTGCAATCTAAATTTCTTGCACTCGCACTCCACTCACTGAGTGGAGCGGAGCGGAGTGCAGTTTTAGAGAGGAGTGCTGCACTCCACTCGTTGAGTGCGCCCAGCTATGCTACGAAGATTTTCTTCTTCGAAGGTGTTCAAATTTGGAAGAAATCAACATCTCTGTGAGCCACAAGTTTAAAGCTCCAAACGCTGCCAATTTTCTACTCTGTGCTAAGGACAAGAGAAGCAACGTTGAATTGCGGCTGAAGATTTCAAGATTTAGAGATGCATAATGCATACTAAGTTCTTTTCTTGAATTTTTTTTAACTATAATAAGAAACTCATATAAATAAAATAATTTTGAATCTGCAAATTAATTTTTAAAAAATCAAAAAATAGTCGAGTCCATTTACAGCTAACAAAGGCACTATCTACAATTAATGAAACACCAAAGCGTGATTTAAAAATATATATATATACTTAATAAAGTGGTTATTGTTTCGTAGACACTGGGCAGTGAATATGGCATAAATAGAATAGGCAGTTTCAATCCACTGATCGGCAATCGGCAGTATAAGTAATGTATTTCCTGTTATAGACCACGGGCCTGTATTAGTACACGGGTCTGAGAGTGATGAGTTTGAATATTACACGGGTCTGTTTAACACTGTCTTATATGGTAGTACACGGGTCTTTAATAATACACGGGCCTGTATTAGTACACGGGTCTGGGAGGTCTGAATTTCAATAGTACACGGAGTGTACTATAACAGGAAGTAGATTGTAGGTAAAAATACGGTACTTAGTTACTTAAGTAGGAGTAGGAAGTAGGAGGTATTAAGTAAGGTTTCACAGTACCCCTGTTAGAAGTACGACTGGTAGGACCATGGGTACGGTACAAGTTCCTGGTGCAAAGGAGGGAAATTCAAATTTCGTGAAAAGATAAAATTAGATTTTTTCAGTCTTCCACTTGGCGTCAGATATTTTCGGACGACTTCCTCAGAGTGCACAGGCAAAATTCGGTGTCACTCGTCACTCCCGTCCCCGATGAGGAAGAGTACGTCGTGGTGAGTGAAAATAATCCAAAGAGGAAGAAATTCCTCGAGGGACTCAAAGCCAAAAGAAAGGCGGAGAATGAGGCAAATGGAAATGAGAATAGAAATGCTGGAGTCCCGTTAAGTCATGAACAATTCCAGGTGCCAGGAAAGACTTCACGCCAAAATCGCGCTTTTGAGTAAGTCGACAAAAATCAAAGTTCTTTTGAATTCTGTATCACATCCAACATTCACAATCAATGTTAATTGATTTCATCTATTTTTTATTATATACCAAATTGAAAATTCTAGTGATGACTTTTTACTATTTTGATGGCTTAAACTAATTATTGTTTTATTGCACTATTTTGTTTTGTAAATAAAGAGCGGGTGGAGAATGGAACGAGTAAGAAAGCAGTTCGTCGGAAGCTCAAGCGAAATGAGAAAGACAAGGCGAAGGCAGATGGAAAAAAGAAATTAATTTCTCAACAATTCGCCTCGACCGCCGTCGCTGCTCCAGTAAACAATTCACATCAAAATCCAAATCCTTCTTTCACTGAGAAAACTCCGCTTTAAAAGAAGTCTGTCAAGACAAGAAACGAAGAGATTGTCTACTCAAAGTTTCTTTTAATTTCATCCGAGACTCAGTCCCAAACACCCGTGGACTTCAGTCAGAAGCCAAAGGGGGAGAAACAACATAGACCAGACGAGATTTTAAAGTCCATTGAGAAAAATAAAAGTAAATTGGAGCGACTGGAGAAGCAGGGGAAAACTTCCGAGGCCGTCACGATGGTGGACAAGCAAAAATGGAATAATGCACTTCAGAGAGCCAAAGGAACGAAGATTAAAGATGATCCCACTCTGCTCAAGAGAAGCATTAAGAAGCAGGACAAAATCAAAAAGGTGAGTCCCTCGATCATTTTGATTAGTATTCTCTCGAGAAACACAGGGCTAATTAATTTAATACAATTAAAACTCATGTACTAAAATTGTGTTGTTTATTTGACAAAATGCAGGTAAAGCAGAAGAAATGGGCAGAGCGTGTTGAGTTTCAGGAGAAGCAGAAGGAGCAGCGAATTACGAAACGAACGGACAATATCAAAGCGAGAAAGGATGAGAAATTGAAGCGAAGCAAGAAACTTCAACGGAAGAAAGGGCAAATCGCTTGAATATTCATTCAGTTTTTTTTTCAACTTTTTTCAACAAAAGAAATATTGATTCTTTTTCATTAATTTTGTTGAATTCGTTTTTTACTGCTTTTTTTGGTTTTGATAAATTGGAATTGCAAAGCTTGAAATATGCTGGACATGGATGTATTTTTGTACATTGCGTCAAATTGACTTTGTTATTATAGAGTTGTGGTGCAGTTGTAGGTACTTTACACTTTACTTACCTAGTCCACTATTTAAACTATGTCCAACTGTTTTATTAATCACAGTGTTCGTATATGTAAGTTGAATACCTTAAATTTTTTGAGTTATTACCACTACAGTATATTTAGCTGATGATATTGCGGTGTTTATAAATTAGAAATTAATGAGTTGTTGGCTTTTAGGAAATCTACGATTCATTTACATTTACTAAGCATTTAATCCGTTGATGGGAATTTACTTGATCATTTGGTTTGGACGTGAGTCTTACTCCACCCACCTCCGCCTTATGTAGTAGTATCGAAATAAAATAAAAAACATGATTTTTGACATTTTGACGATCAAGTTCGTATCTACCATTTAGCAATTAACTTTGTTTTAATTCATACATAGGGAAATTGAAGTAAATGTTATCGTTACTATTAAACAACCACCACTGGTTCCGGTTCCGGTTCCAGCTCGACCTTCCATTCGAAATCCGAATCGCAACCAGAACAAGTAAGCCTTGTGAGCGACTCGGATATCGACTCCAATCTGGTGCCGCAGTGCCATAGTCCCTGACCCGGTCCCCGTTCCAGTGAGTGATTCACTACATTTGGATTCCAACTGAAATAAAATCAAGCAAAATGGCTCACAAAATAATTACGAAGTTCCAGATCCAGAATCAGAATTAGATACTGATAGTTATAGCGATGTAGAGCTCCAAAGTGTCTCCGATGTTGAAGAAATCGATATCGCTGCCGATGCCGATGCAGATGTGCCAACTTCGCCTCAAAGTATTGTTCCCAATCCCATTCCAAATAAACTCAGCACACCTGTTGGACCGACTCTGGATCAAATTACAGCTCAAAAACCGTCCATTTAAACCAAGTGAGCCCCTAGGTCCAAATTCCTTTAACGAAGAATATTTCTGCAAACCAAAATCCGAATAGGTCCGAATGCTAAAACTACTCAAACGAACAGTCACGAACGAAGCTTAACGATTGTGAAAAAAATGAGGTAGGCAGGCGGAGTAGGAGCAACGCGGCATTCATTACCTTGGGGTCGCACAGTGACCTCAAGTGACCTTAGATGTAAATGTTATATGACTTTGTAGAGAATTTTTGAGCGTTTATGTTCCATGTCATTCTGTCTATTTCATTGAGACACAGTGTAGTGCTAAAATCCCTTAACAAGAAAATTCCCAAATCCGTCCCCGTCATGAGCCCTGCACTGTATTCCATAGTAATTACTACAATTTAATTTTAGTAAGTACCTACTTACTTGTTAGTTGCAGTAGTTAGTAATTCTACTAATGATTACTAATGACGAATGCCTACTACCTTCAGTTTTGGTACTGTAATAGTTTAATTATTTTTAGTTAACAGCTGTTGTTCTTTGTTTTTTAAGCTAGTGTAGTTTATCGTCAGCTTAAAAGTACTGAAAAAATAAGAAGGTTAGGGGTGAGCACAAATGACGTCATTCAATACCAACATATTGGACCCACCCACCCGCCTTGTTACATTCTTAAGCATTGCTTAAATGGCTTTCTTTAATTTATTTGGGACACTTGTTTCCAAACTGATGAAAGAAGAATTATTGACGGCCACAAGAAACTTCAACGAAGCAGATCGTGAAGGATCCGAATGGCTCGTGACTCGTTCGTCAGAATTTGAATGAGGGAAAAGACTCCCAAAAACCCCACTGAGATTGAATGTAGGGAACAGCAGAGGAAGCGTCCTTCTGAGCTTTCCTCAGGACTGAGATTTTTCTGTCCCAGTTAGTTAGTTCTTGGAGTTCGAGTGAGGATTTAATTGGCAGCAGTACTAGTCGAAATTTAACTGATCGTAGTTCTCTCTTTTCGTTTTTATTATTCTTTTCGAAAAAGATATTTTATTCGTTTAATTTTCGTTCCGTTTCATCGTTAACTATTTTGCCGAAAGTAGTCGTTTCAAGTATAACGTTAGTGACAATAAAATAGTAAGTAAAATAATACTGGTCGTAGGTCATTGCCGTAAACTGGCCTTCGTTTATTGAGTGTATTTCCGGATCTCAACCCATTCCAGATTGACCAAATTCTGACACGAGTACGTCATTCGGTATCGTATCTTTTATTCGTAATTGTTATAAATAATATTGGACGAAATCAAATTGAATCAAAATATACATTTAGCTTTCCGTTTCTTTTATTTCATAAAAGTATTTTAAAAGTATAATTCAGTTAGGTGCAATTTTGTTTCGGGATTACATTCCCACTTTCATTTTCCGTTAATAAATATTAATTCGTAAACCGTAAATTAACAATATTTACTTGTCTATCTACGTACTTGTAAAATTATTGCATTGTTGTACTTACTCTTAATATATTATATCATTCATTCGTATTATATAATATTGTGTGCGTTATATTATAAGTGCATTGAATATTTGTTCGGTTTCACATTTAGTGTATGTACCTACGTGCGCATCAATTCATCAGCTATTAATTATTAGTCATAAAATTAAGTCAGGGTCATAATTGTTTCATTTCCCCATTTTGTCGTCCTCTCATATTTGCCAAAAAGGTTATTTACCATTGCTGTGAAAGTAGGGATTTCAACACTTCGGCATCCGTCCCCACAGTCAATAGTAAATATTTCCAGGAAGTAGGGAATTCATCGAAGCCCCGTTTTCTACTTTCTCAAAGGTGCGGGGTATTTTGAAACTGACCCCGTGACCCGCATTAGCCCCGTGAAAATAATTTTAGGGACTTTAGTAGGTAGTTTAGAAACCATACTTTAATATTTAACCATAAATTCGAGTGTGTAAACTAAGCACAGCACGTAGTCGCAAGTTGAAAATTGGCACTTGCGCTGAGATTACAAAACGACTAAATATAGTTAAGTTAGATTTAATTCGTACGGGCACACACGTGCGTTAATCCGTAGCAAGTGGTTATTGTACCAAAGCGGCACTTGCGTCCTGAGTAGGCAATAATTAAATATAATTAAGGTAATTTTAGTTAAAGTTAGAATTCTGAAATAAATATATAACTAAAACTAGTCAAACTCGTAGCTTTCATTGCATACCACGGAAAGCATTGTGAAACTTTTGTGGCGTATTACGGTCATTTAGAACTTATAATACTATACTATAGGGAATCGAAAAGTAAGAAGTTGTAATATATAAGGGTAGACAGTGGTAGTGGCTAGTATAGCACAGCTCTCCCTTTCACTTTTCGTCCGTTACATTTTCAGTGGCTGTGGTCATTCTGATTCCAGCACCGCGTCGTATCTTAAGCATTGCTCAGTACTCAGCAAGTTCGCCGTGCCACTTCTCAGTTTTCCAAAGTGAAGTTCGAAATTTCAATAGTTTTGAAAGTAGGTAAAGTCGAAATACCTTCATAAATAGCATGAACGTAGAACAAAGTGTTCATTATTCAAATTTTGAGTTATAAAAGTTGTGAAAAGTTGAAGAAAACGAAACTCAACAGTAACCGTCGGTAAGGCATCATAATACAGTGAGTTGCCACTTTATATTATATGCATCCAGTAACGCAGCACTTGGCCGCCGATATATTAAATGCAATACTAGATTTTTACATTTTTGTAGGATTTTACAAATTGCACTACGCGCAATTCCTACCCGTGTATTTGATACTTTTATTGTGCTTTGTGATCATAATTAAAATTTGCGATTTCTCGATACAACCGCGCATATATAAGAAAATAGTTAAGCCACGGCATATTTGCAAATCATTATTACGAAAGCCACGCGCCCGTAGGATTATATACTATAGACATTTTCGATACAACCATACGCACGCTTACAGAGGTTTTCGCAGAACTCTGCCATTCAATTTACTGGACTAAAATCGAATCGTAAGAATCTTAAAATAAATAATTCTGGGGTCAAATAAAATATTCGTATCTTAATGCATGTAAAATTTCGAATTTATATTTTCGTTTTCGTTTTGATTTTTCGTTCGTTTCGATTTTCGTATTTGTAAACCTCTCAGCCGTCAGTTAACTCTGCCTGAAACAAAGTTTACCTCGTCGTCGTCGTCGTATACATATATAAAAAGGTCAATTATTCGTTTGTAAATCGCATACGTTCATGTGCGAGGTCATTATATACGAAATCAAAGTGGTCAAAGTCGAATAAGTTGCAAAAAGTTAAGCATTTCGACCGATCATTATAAATGTTATAACTAATTGAATGTTTTGCTCTGTTTAGTATTTTAGAAGATTGATTCGTTAGGCTGATTCGATAGTCGCCTTTCTTCGAACCGTACGTAGGCTTGAAATTGCCCAACTTGCCGAATTTTATGTCGTGACCGAAGACTCAACACAAACCATCGTATCGTTTCTGCCATTATTTTGAACGTAGCCGTATCCAATTTCGAAGAGGTTACTCCGAATTTTGAAACGAAAGTAGCCAGCGAATTTCGCTCCGGATTCAACAGTTAACCGTGATTAACATCGAGTCAACCAAACGTGTTGATTTTGATCGAGGTACAATACATATAAATACATATTATATATTGCTTAATGACATACAGAACGTAGTATTTTGATCGCTTCGTAGATGCTTTAATTTACATTATATATTGCATCGTATTTTGTGGATGTTGTGTGTACGATTTGCCTTTGCCTTCACAGCCAAGTAATAACCCCATCGTACATAATAATAATTTTCGTGAATTCATTTAAGCATAAACATTTGAGGCTATAATTTTGCTTGGTATATTATGTGCATTGTTTGTATGTAGGGCTGCATCGACATTAGGCATCCCGGTGTTCATAGAATTATACAGGTATATATACGTAGCCATCGCCACGCCATTCCTAACGAGATTTAATACATCGAAACATATCCTGCGTTCGTAAACTTTCGTGACCCCAGTCGAGCCATACCAGATCATCACCTTGTTAAATATCTGAGACGTCTCCATAATTTAAATAAATTTCCCATTAAGGAAGTAAGTATCAACCGTCTAGACTTACTTATAAATAGTTGAGATAACTCCGAAGGTTTCTCTATTGTCTGCGTCCGTTAACCTTAGCTTTTCGATAAGAAATTTGTCTGCTTCGAACTTTATCTTATTTAACCTCGAAGTACGAGGATTTCATTCTTTGTTTAAAATTTCAAGTTTTGAATAATTTAATAGAATAATAGGCAAGAATTTTCGGTGCCTGAATAAATCACAAATCAGTGCACTCACGGCTGATTTATTCATCATTTTCGTGACTTTATCAAGACAACGAAAATTCTAGAAAGATAAGATCTTTACTTTGTAGGATAATTAATCAAATCAGAATTAATTAGTGGCATGACTTGAAGTCATACCATAGTTCAAATACGAACCAGCGGGGATTTAAGAAAGAAAGATTTATTCATAAATCCAACTTTCACGTTAGATTAAGTAATATATAGTTGAATAGAATAATTAAGCTACATACGAAAATCCATTTTCATGTCGATTTTAAACAACCGTAGGTACTGAATACGAATAGGTACCCAAACAAAAGAGAACCCTTCGAAGCATCTATCATAGAATATTTATGCATGCACCTAATTAATGCATGATTATATTTTATATACGACCAGATTTCAGCCGTCTATGAGCGCTCGTTCTTACATACTACAACGACTACAAATTATCGCCGTGATTGAATTAAAAGATACTATCTCTGAAAAACTTCGCATTTTAAAGGAAGGTTTACCTAACGATATTGCCAAGGAAGTAGGCAATTGTCCGTCCGTCGAAATATTTCTATTAAGATTGCAACGAGCCCTACAATAACGAACGTAGGCACTGATGTTAAATTTTGAGATTCTGCCTGTGCATTTTAATAGGTACTCACACGAAGGAGAATCCCACTAGAAATAGAAATCAATCGTGAATACTTCACTTCAATTATTTTATGGCTGGATATCTGCCTCATTTGACTCGATTTCGATTCGGTCAGAACGCGAATTCTTACGTCACCGAACGACTCATCGCATTGGCATTGATAGCCCATGATATAGACGGAGAACTTCAAATTCGTTTCTTAATCGAGGGTTTGCCACATTATTTGGCCCAACGAGTCATTGCTTGCCCGACAGTTGAAAATTTTATTGCAACATTACAACGAATTTTGCAACAACGTGATTGAAGTCTGAATGCTTGGACTGAACGACATAATATACAATCCATTTACTACCTCATACGAAGGAAAACCCTATAAAATAGTAGGTATATATACATTTTAACGTACATAGAATATAAAATTATTTGTTTCGCGATTAATATTATTTTATTTGACTTCCGGATAATATCTCCGAGATATTGTCATCCTGGAGGATAAAAGTAAAGCCGGAACTTCGAAAGGACAAGACTTTGAGGAACCTCGAAATCCTCACGGCGACGCAGCTGATATTAAAGCTGAATCTCCTTTAATTGTTGACGATTCCAATTTTAGCACGTTCTCTGTTCACGGAGAAACTACTATAGACAGTCTCCCACCCGATTTACAACAAATACCAGGAGAATCGGAAGACGTATATTTGGCTCGATTGAACGACCAAGCCCGTAAATTCCATCACGACGTGGATGAGGCATTTCGCAGTGACGATACATTCGCATTTGAAACTATAAAACCAGTCAAAGAATTGTTCTTTGAAATCGACCCTAATTTCGTTGGAACACAATCAGGAAAGCCCGTTCTCCGTTTAAAACGCCTAGACGACGTAACTAAATCCGTATCTACATTCTTTAAAGCTAGAATGACGAATCCATCGACCGTCGTAAGTGGTACTGTTGACCTGGGAGCTACTACAGCCCATCAACAAATTAATTCGGGAAATATTGTGAACACAGGACAAAGTAGTGGAGCTCCTCCTGGACCCACGGGTGTTCCTCCTGGAACCCCAGTCGCGGGGATGACTCCCGATCATATCCGTGCAATCGTAGAGCCATTCTACGAATACTGCTCCGGCGGACTCGATCGAACTCAGATGCGGCTCATAAACGAGCAAAAGTTAATTGAGCCCATTGGACATTTTCGTGGTGAGCGTGAAGCCGCGTTTTGGCTCATAGAATATAAAAAGGAAATATTGCGTAGGAATATTACATCCTACCAAGCAATAATGTCCTTGAATCAATTATTAGAGGGACCAGCCAAGACGTGGTGGTCATCCGAAAAGAATTTGCATTTCGCTTCTTTAGACGAAGGTGATGTCGAGGAGTGTAACCATATATGGGATCGCATTATGGATTCCATGGTACTCCGATTCGACCGTGCTCACATGTCCAGTAAAGCAACTTCAGAGTTGCCGAAAACTATTTATCGTCCGGGCATGGGAGGAAATGAATATGTAGCGGGTCGTTTGCATGTTTTGGCCCAAATTGATCCTAATATGGGAACAGAAGCCAAAATAAAATATTTGATTGAAGGGCTTCCGGATTTATTGGCTGACAAAGTCATGTCATGTTCCAGTATCGACAACATGACCAAGACTTTGAATCGGTACATTGAAATCAATTCGAAGAAAGCACAGGAGACTTTCACATATAATACCGTGGCTCAGAAGCCAGCCTTCGCTCGTGGCAATACAGTCGCCGACGTCCCCGATATAAATAATTCGAATACATTCACTGGTCATCCGAATTATAATGCAAATCGAAATAATAATGCCAGAAATAATAATAGTAAAAATTCGAATCGTGGACAGACAAATAAATATACCGATGTCCAATTCACCAACAGTTTCTCTGCCGCCCATAAAGCAACTTGTGTTACCCCAGATGGGAGACCTACTTGCTACCGATGCCAAAGCCCACGGCACAGTGTGTGGAAGTGTTGGTTATTCATGGATGAGAATAACATTCCACTCCCACCTGAGGCTGATGGCTGGAAAAGAAATCGAAGTGGTGGAAATAATTATAATTCCGGTAATTATAATAACAACACCAATCATCATCAGACTCGAAACAATTATAACAATCGAAATAGTTATAACAATCGTTCCAATAACAATTATAATCAGAATCGAAACTCCGGCCACATGAATAATTCCCACAATAATAATATGAACGTAGGTCCGCCGACTCCTCAGGAATTCATGCGCTTCGTCCAATTATTTACGCCATACCTACAATCTAATGGTAATATGAATTACCAAAATAATTCCAACGATCGTAATGTTCAAATTACGCCAATGGACCATGACACGGATATGGTTCCCCACATTGATCAGGTCAGAAATCGAATGTCGCAGAATCAGCCCAATAGTTCTAACGTGCATATGCGAATGCTTAAAATTAAATTACCGTCCGAAGAACCTGTACTTACTTATGAAGCAATTCAGTCCGAAATTGCATTGCGCAAATTACAGGGACATGTGATGACCGACAATAGAATTCCTACGAACTATGTCATACCCGAATCCTTATTCGAGTACCCTGACACAAATGAAGTGCATTTGATTCGGTCGAACCGAATTTCGGGAAATGATATTCGCCGGGACTTTACATTCCAGCATATGAATGGTAAAGGTCTCAATATTAATGTGCTAACGGATACTGGCGCTTCCATTAGTAGTATAAGCCCATTTGCTGTAGCATGTCTTGGGATGACTGAACTTATTCAGCCATGTCGCCCAATACAAGCCATATTATCGATCGACACCGGGACTCCGCATTTTATCGATAAATTTATATTTATTAAGGTACAAATTCCAGAGTTGAACGAATGGATACTATGGGGATTTTTCGTAATCGACACCCCAAGTAATGACGTTGTGTTTGGGATGGATTTACTCATTGCTTACGATGCAATGGTACATTGTCGACTGGGTACAGTAAAGTTTACGAAGGTTGAAAATTTTGTAGGTACAAAACCACAATTTATTTTAGACGGGCAACCTAGTCATCTAATATATAATAAAAATTGTGTCGGTAGGGCCATAGAACATGATATCGGTACACATAATCGCATACAGGCTCATACATCTACAATCAACGAAGCTGAAATTAGGGATGCCGACAGCAGTTCCCCAATGGAACAGCCATCAATGCAAAGATTGAATCCACTTAATTTGCCATTTACGCCCGTAGTTACTCCTGACCGCAGGACATCTTCACATTACGGAGGTGCCAATACTATTCGGCCGGAAGTCGAAACCACCAGTTCCTTTGATGAGGAAGTGAAGAGTATCGACACTTCCATAATGTCAAGCACTGCCGAGGCCGAGCTCCCCAAATTCAAATTAAGATTGTTTACAGTTAATCCCATACAATTGCATGTAGATAGACCGACGAAAATTCCTATCTATACAGCGAATAGACATTACACAGGTCCGATCGTAGTGGAGCCGAATCTCCATTTGTACAATAAATATGGTGCACTCATTGAAGAAAATCGTGTTAATATAATTAATGGTACAGGATTTTGTAATGCAATTAGCTTGGACGAAGATATTATTTTACCTAGGCAGGGATTATTTTCTACATACCGTGCCATCCCTTACTGTTACATGCGTAGTAATAAAGTAAACATTGATGATCAGGAATGTCCAGTAGGAGATGAAACGAAACCTCTCCCCGATGAAATTCCAGGTAGTCAGGAGCTCACTGATGACGAATGGAGCCAATTTAAAATTTTCGATGGACTGTCCGTTTTTGAAAAACGACAAGTCCGCATTCTTTTATCAAAATATTATTCAATTTTTGGCTGGAAACCGGAGGATTTCCATTCCTCAATAGTAGATCCTTTAACAGGGAAAACTCTTCAAGTTTCCATAGATTTGCTCGATCCGTCACCTTTAATTCAGGCCCCAGCACCGATGTCGAATTTATTTAAGGTCGTCTGCCGTGACGACACTGACGATTTGCTCATGAAAAAAATTATCGAGCCGTGTCATTCTAATTGGGTGTCCCAACAGCGAGTTGTTAGGAAAGGTAAAAATGGATGGCGCCCAGTTCTAGATTTACGGGAGATCAATAGGCGGGTTAAACCGATCGCGGTGCCCCTCCCACCGATCGTAGATGAAATTAACAAACTAGCCGCATGTACCCATTATTGTCAGCTCGACATGGCAAGTTCGTATCAGCAGGTAGAGGTGCATGAAGACAGTAGGAATTATTTAGCCTACATCAATCATACCGGCACATGGCGATTTCGTAGACTTGCATTTGGTTTCATTAATAGCGGCGCACTCTTTCAATCGGCAATGTCTAAAATCACTAAACCATATAACCATAAATGGCTAAGCCAATACGTAGACGATTCGGGTTTCGGAGGAAAAGGTTTCGATGAAATGCTTCATCGGCTTGAACTCCTCTTTTGGCTTTTCGTACAGGCCAACATAAAATTAAAGCCTAGCAAATGCCACATTGGATTTCCTAGCATAATATTTCTAGGACATAGAGTTAGTAAGGAAGGCGTCTCTATTGATGCAGATCGCATCAAAACAATAGTTGAATACCCCTATCCCACTGACACGACTGAAATTCGTCGTTTTATCGGAATTTCAAATTTCTTTCGGCGTATGATTCATGGCTATTCTCGGTTAGCCAGACCGTTGTACCAATTACTCACGAAAAATGTGCCATTCGTCTTCGATGCTTCATGTCGTGATGCAGTTGATAAAATAAAATCGGCTATCACCAACGCTCCAGTACTTGCCTTTCCCGATGAAAGCGCACAGCTCGAATTGTGGACAGACGCATCCGAATTTGAAATAGCGGGTTGCCTCGTCCAGAAAGTAGGGAAGCTCCGTCGCCCTCTTGGTTTCGCTTCACATACGCTGACTACGGCCGAAAGGAAATGGTCTGTCACCGACAAGGAATGCTACGCTATTATTTATTCCTTGCAAAAATTTCGCAACTTTGTATTGGGCAGGAAGGTGCATATCTACACCGACCACTCGGCCCTCACATCCATATTACATACTTCTGAATGTAATAGCCGTTTAATTCGCTGGAGCCTGAAGCTCAGTGAATACGACTTGAAGATTTACCACGTCGCTGGTAAATGCAATGAGATGGCAGATGGTCTCAGCCGCCCTCCGAGAAACGGCCATGTCCGTACCCCCGAAATCGAACCGAAAATCCGTTCCATCCATATTAGGTCCCTGCACGATGCTGACTTTATCAAAAGATGCGATCGAATCAAAGCCGACCTCATACGACTCAAAACTTTGCAGCTCAACGATAAGCGCATAAGTAAAATTATTATTTCTTTACGTAAGGATGTCGAAAACAAATTTTTAGGATATAATAAATATAGGAAAAATTTCCAACTTAATCCTGACTCCGGAATATTGGAAAGGCTCTCCGGTGAACCTTTAGGAAAATTATGGGTGAGTGTCCTCACTGAAGAATTAGCTCGTCAGGCCATTAAGTACTTACACGATAAATCTCATTTAGGCCATGAAAAGATTTATGCGGCGCTCCGGGAAGAATATTGGTTCTTCCAAATGCATAAAATTGTGATGGAAGTGTGTCGCTCCTGTGACACCTGCCAGAGACATTTTATTCAGCGAAAAAGGCGATCGGGTCCTCTGCATGTCATGATCACGCCTCAATTGCCGTATGCTAAAATGTCCATTGATTACCTGGGCCCTCTTAATCGCACCCAGGCTGGAAATCAATATATTCTTGCATGTATAGATCAATGTACTCGTTATATTTACTTGTTTCCGACAGTAGGACCTACTACTGCAGAAACGATTCGATGTCTTGAGCCCCTCGTCCAAAAACACAAAATTCAGGCCCTGGTCTCCGACAACGGAGCCGCCTTCACCTCCAATGAATATTTTCGCTTTTGCGAAAACTATAGCATAGTTCGAATTGCCACGTCCGCCCGACATGCAAGTAGTAATGCATTCGTGGAGCGAAGTAATTCGACCTTCGGCTCAATTCTCAAAAAATTGAAATTCGAAACTAATGAACCATGGGATTCACTGCTCCCACACGTAGCAAATGAGTACAATGCTGCAAAACACAGCAGTACTGGATATAGCCCATATTTTCTGATGTATGGACGTTCCCTTACACATCCCTACGATCAAGCTATCTCCGAAAGTTCGTCCAGTGATGATGACCCCGAGCGGCATCTCATTCGTATAGGTGAGCTTTTCAAGCATAGGATGCAGGCCCATCAAAACTCCTGCGAAAATCAACTGAAGCGAAAACTTGATTTCGACCGTAAGCATCCGCATATTAATTTTACAATCGGTAATTTGGTACTTAAAAGAAATTACACACGTAAGACGGGTACCCCCAGTAAATTTATGGTACGTTATTCTGGTCCCTACAAAATTTATTCGCTCATAGAAAATGAGCATGTTTATTTTTTATGTCCCACAGACTTCGATTTATCATCGACCGAGAAACCTACTGAGGTGGAAATGGTACATGGACATAATTTGATTATGTACATACCTTCGCTTCTCGATCAGCCTTCGCCTGAGGTAGATCAAAACTTGGAATGGCTTAATTTGTTCAAGCCGACAGCGGCTGACCATGTATTTTTTATCGAACCTACGATCGACCCCACAGAGGAGCCCCATGAGGATGGTTCCAATATTTTCCCCGACGTTGTCCCGCGAGGTATTTATAATAGTAGCGTTCCTCCTCAGCGTGAGCCTACTCCGAGTGCTCCGCCCTACGATCTTTTGTCAGACTCTGATGACACAGATTCTGTACATAGTACCGGATCGTTGGATAGTACTGACGCGTCTCATCATTCCTGGCGAGGCCAGACGATCATCGAAACGCCCGAATCAAAAGGTTCTCCAGACCCACCGGGGGGAGAAGGGAGTGGTTCAGTGTCTATCGAGACACGTGAAGAAAGTAGACAAGTTAGTCCTAGGGACAGAACTTGTAGTGTTTGGGATCGCTTCGACAGCGCCCAGGAAAGTTTTGCGTCACCATCTCCAAAGAAAAATTCAATCCCTCCAGCGAAAGCGAAATCCAAAACTCCGCCGAAAATCGTTAATAGGTCTCCGAGGACCCCATTTTATTCCCCTCAAAATAATGCTAATTCTATACAGGATAATGTACAAAGTCCTACGAACTTAGAGTCCGTAGCTCCCAATTTACCAGGACCCGCCAGATCTTTTATACCCGTCCCGGCCCCAGCAGAATTAGAGCGACCAAAAAGAGATCGCAAATGGAATCCTAAATACGACCCAAAAATTTATGACTTGAAACAATTACAGATTCAAGAGATTGACCGTAGCTTTGCCTTCGCGCAATTTACGGACTTGATGTCGCAAGTCCAAAATAATATTTTTGCAAGTAGAAATGCTAGTAGTTTGGAAAATAGCGACTAAATGCAAAATCGAACAAATATAAATATGTAAATAATAAAAGGTTTGATTAACTGTGTGCGTGCAAATCTAAGATGACTAATATTAGCGAGGACGATCTCCTAATGGCGAGTGATGACGAGACCGTAATTCTCACTCCGGGTGAGGATGAAAATTTGCTCCTGATGGATATCGACGATGATAGTCCAAGGAAAATCACTGCTGAGGCTCCCGATAGTCCAGAAGAGAAGATGTTGGAAGACCAAGATCCAAACTTGGGGGAGGATCATCGTAAGCGACGAACTGCGTTGGATGAACTAAGACAGACATTCGCAAATATTCATCAGAAAATTGAGGATGAGGAGCGTGCCATCCGATTCATGGAGGTTGCGGAATCAAGCGGAATTCCGGCTGAGAAAGTTGAAGTTGAGAAAGTCGTGACAAAAATTAACATACCCAAAATTCGTGAGTGTCCAGTATGTTTGAATCGCGGACTCCGTGAAAATTTGCGGCATGTGTTTGATGAATGCCCGGTAAAGCGAACGCAACGGCTCCAGCCGTTTTCGCCAAATGTGAAACTGTGTTGGTCTTGTCAGGGACCACATCTCTACCGTAATTGTCCCAATAATCGACATTAAAAATCCCCGTGATAAAGTATGTAGATGAAAGTAGATTCTGTCGAAGTGTAAATAAGGATAATTATAAATATACACATTTATAAGTTGCATAAAACTGTAACGATTTTCATTTTCCCAAAATAATATAATTTTGCATTTCATAATTTTAAGTTCGTTAGATTTTGACTGTAGATAATAGCGACACGAAAGTAGATCAAAATATTTATCCGTTCTGTGTCCAATGGATATAATTGAAGGGTTTTTACTTTTTATTTTTATTTTTTTTATTTTTCCTTCACCTTCCGTTGCACCCAGATGGAAAGTATTCCTACTATAGCTGCGATAGTCGAAGGCGCGTTCGAGATGAACTCCGTGGAATTTGATTTCTCCGGCGAAAATTTCCAGAGTACGTAGAACTGTAAACCAATATAAATAAATAATTTTCGTGAACGTAGAAGCACAATTAATGCACGTAGGAGGTTAATTTGTGTGAGATTTTCTTTATAGTTTACAGAGAATCTTCATCCTTCAACGAAGATGAAGAAGAAAAAGTCGAAAAGGAAATTGTACCCGAAACTATGTTTCACGATGAAGATCGATATTTTCGCAAACAATATTCCGGTTTCCCGAAGAGATGGGGAAAACACAAGGACGAAAATAATGAAGATGTCGGATGGTTCGCATTGAATCAGAATGATCTTCTTCATGAACGTGTCGGTCGTCTCAAACTTGAATTCCGGGCGATGAAATTAGAATTTAAACCGTACCACAATTATAGAATCCATAGGCCGTTGCCTTTGCCCATCGTTTATCCCCGTATTAAGCGGAAAAGTCTGGAGGATTTGCCTGAGAATCCGAAGGATCCAAAAATTTATATGGTTGAGTGTGGTAGTGTGGCGACAGAAGTCGAACTCTGTCCACCTCCAATCGTAGCTCCGGCTAAATTGAAGTTGGTCAAGTTCGGATGGGCTATTTCACCCATCAACGGTAGGCTTATTCGAAAGAGAGTAGGCACCTTCGAAAATCGTACCCCAGAGAAAATTTAACGTTATGCCTTTGTGAGCCACAACCTTCAGTTGATTGGCTAAGTGAAAACGATTTTGTAAAAAGTTTGACATTGATCATTTCGTTGTACTAATAGGTACTTGTATTTTGTAACGTATTTTTATGTGCCGTCCGAGGTACTTATGACTTATTGTAGTTTGCCATGTACTTAGTAGTACACGTGCATTTTTTTTTTGTAGTAACTTGAAAACGTATTTTTGTTATTAATATATTCGCCCTGTTTACGTTTTGGGCATTTAAAGTTATGACAGTAGAATAGTGAAATTTTATATGCACTCATCAGCGAGTGAATCGTTCTGAATCGTAAGACTTATAAATAATCCGACCATCCATCGATCTCCGAGAAGATAGACTTGTTATTATTATTATAATTAACTTTGACAAATTAATCGAAATGTTTTGCAAAGAGGCAAATGATGTTCGGCCTCCTTTTCGTGTAATTTCTGTTAAAAATTTTGTATTTAATCCGTCGGCGGATTTGGTGAATCGACAAATATTTTCTTAATAAAATTGACAGTAGGAAAGATTAATTAAATGCGTGTATGTGTTTTCTTCCGCATCAGTTTGTTTGCAGTTAATCGTTTCCGGTTTTTCTTACCCGTTCGGACGTCGAGCGCGGACGTCGACCCTTGGGTGAGGATTTGAAAGAAGAATTATTGACGGCCACAAGAAACTTCAACGAAGCAGATCGTGAAGGATCCGAATGGCTCGTGACTCGTTCGTCAGAATTTGAATGAGGGAAAAGACTCCCAAAAACCCCACTGAGATTGAATGTAGGGAACAGCAGAGGAAGCGTCCTTCTGAGCTTTCCTCAGGACTGAGATTTTTCTGTCCCAGTTAGTTAGTTCTTGGAGTTCGAGTGAGGATTTAATTGGCAGCAGTACTAGTCGAAATTTAACTGATCGTAGTTCTCTCTTTTCGTTTTTATTATTCTTTTCGAAAAAGATATTTTATTCGTTTAATTTTCGTTCCGTTTCATCGTTAACTATTTTGCCGAAAGTAGTCGTTTCAAGTATAACGTTAGTGACAATAAAATAGTAAGTAAAATAATACTGGTCGTAGGTCATTGCCGTAAACTGGCCTTCGTTTATTGAGTGTATTTCCGGATCTCAACCCATTCCAGATTGACCAAATTCTGACACGAGTACGTCATTCGGTATCGTATCTTTTATTCGTAATTGTTATAAATAATATTGGACGAAATCAAATTGAATCAAAATATACATTTAGCTTTCCGTTTCTTTTATTTCATAAAAGTATTTTAAAAGTATAATTCAGTTAGGTGCAATTTTGTTTCGGGATTACATTCCCACTTTCATTTTCCGTTAATAAATATTAATTCGTAAACCGTAAATTAACAATATTTACTTGTCTATCTACGTACTTGTAAAATTATTGCATTGTTGTACTTACTCTTAATATATTATATCATTCATTCGTATTATATAATATTGTGTGCGTTATATTATAAGTGCATTGAATATTTGTTCGGTTTCACATTTAGTGTATGTACCTACGTGCGCATCAATTCATCAGCTATTAATTATTAGTCATAAAATTAAGTCAGGGTCATAATTGTTTCATTTCCCCATTTTGTCGTCCTCTCATATTTGCCAAAAAGGTTATTTACCATTGCTGTGAAAGTAGGGATTTCAACACTTCGGCATCCGTCCCCACAGTCAATAGTAAATATTTCCAGGAAGTAGGGAATTCATCGAAGCCCCGTTTTCTACTTTCTCACTGACCCACCCTCAACTTGGACCCCATCGTTAGTGCTTAGCCCCCAAACTGATTTACTTTTACTTATTACTTTTTGTGTTGATGTAAATTGCAGGTAGCTAGGAGGAAGAAGGGCTGTCCAAACCCTGCAGGTGTGCTTTTGGTAGCATTGGTATATGGATATAATATGAAACTGCTTGGCCAGCCCTACCGGCTTCCTGGAATAGTTATGTGTCCATAAGCAAAACGTCCAACAGACGAAATAATTTTAGTTTGAAGTTGCTCTCAGGTTGACTGTGAATTGCAAATTGTGAATAATATTAAGTACTTTCAACTTTGGCTTGAGTTTGAGTTTGTCGTCATTAACCAGCCAATCTTACCATAAATTAATACTGTTAATAAGTGCTGAGTTGTTGTTCAAATCAGGAAATCAGTGAGTGTGGAAATCAGTGAGAATTCGCTGAGTGGAATTGACTTTCAAAGCCATTACTTTTTTACTTTCAATCTTGATTGGTTAGTTGTCACGAATAGTGCAACGAAATTGTGAATTTTTATTGTTTTTGTGATTTATTGTAAAGTCAAAACGAATTGAAAACTATATTATACACTTGGACTGACTTGGAAAAATAACAATATTAATTAACTATATTTCACAATTTCAGTGAACTAGTTACGAACGGAATCAACAGATTTTTAAACAGGAACAATACAGGTTTGTAAAATTAAATTAAACGATTAAATAAATTAATAAATAGTTCAATTACATGATGTAAGGAAATCAAGTTAGGTATATAAGTTACAGGAATTTAGTGCACCATGAAATGTCATATAGAAATAATCCCAGCATAACTTTTACTAATGTCCTCCACAGACAGACCTAAAACATCCATGAGAGCATACATTTATTAATTTATTGTTCTTTGAGACAGACCGTTTGTCCAGGGTAACAAATATTAAGAAGTGAAGACAGAAATTTTGTACTAGTTTATAGTTTAAAATTCAATTCGTAATTGCTGGTAATCCTAGCTACTTAGATCCACTGTGCTGTTAGCCGCGGAGTCAAATCCTGAAGGCTTCCGAGCAGGGCCGTGCTTACTTACTTAGCTATTTTCGTTAGGCAGCAAACTTTATTTTAGGGGGGTGGGAGGGGGCGCTCCGCGGATATGACGTCACATGAAAATCGTAATTTTTTACTCTGTAAATATTTAAAAAAACTAAAGTAGACTGGCCCTATTTTGTAAAAATATTAATACCTTAACATGTAATAGGAAGACCGTGACATGAAATTTGATTCGTTTCGAGTAAAACAAAACTGTTTTTAATTTTCTTATCTTGCATAAAAACACTCACGCACTGAACAGACTTCCGCAAACTACGAAAACATTTAGAAACCAAATTCAATTCAGAAATAAATGTTTTGGATGGACTTAGTCAATTTTGCCCAAAATAATCTAATGAACTTTTCCTAATTTGCCAAAAACCAAAAGGGATATATGTAACAATTACCTTGGTTCAACTTTGGCCTTTACCATTCAACACAGTATGAATAGGTCTTTATGCAGGGACAGTAGGAAAAAGAACAAACCCCAACCTGCCCAAGCGAGTCTGTGTTTCGACAACACACTAATTACTGCTTACTATTACGCCGGGCCGAATATTCTACAGGGCCGTGCTACTGGCCCTAAGTTCTCTGGGGCCGAATTTTCCGGGGTCCATTAATGCCGGTACCCTGTGATTGAATTTTCAGCCTTGTGCGTTTCTTTTTTTTAATTATAAAAAAGCACTGTTATATGTTTGTTTGTTTGTACTGACCAACAATACACACAGATTATTACTATTGTAAACCCTGCTGAAAGTTGAAAAATTAGAGACCTTCCTAAATGAGTCTGAACGTTCATAGCATCGATTCATAGACTCACGGATATTTGATGCCACGGATTAGCAATGATATTCAAGGATGCATTAAGAAAGTCAATCCGGACGTTGAGTTTCCTAAATGAGTCTTCGAGTCAAAGCTGCAAGCAGGGACAAGGATGCAGTTCCAGGAGACATCCTTGGATATCCGTAAAGCGCAACTATTGAGTAGATTCATCACCGCCGTTGTCGAATTTGGAAATAGAAGCGTCTAAATACTACGACGATCACGATTCGAATATATGCAGTCTGCATAAGCGGGGCTTTGCGAATCGATTCGTCTGATATGAGTCTTAAGGACGCACTCAGAAAAGTTTTCTGTTCTCGCGGTGAAAGTTTAAAGTGACGTCATAACTGGGTCTATGAAGCAAAGCTTTTAACGAAAAGATTCATTAAGGCATATCTCTCACAACTTTTCAAAAATACATTTTAGAGAAATTGAAAGCTTTTTGTTGCGCGCACAAAACCAAAATGACTAGCAAAAACAACATAGTACCCACACTGTGACTCAAAAGTTTAAACTCACTCTGGATTATTGCGTTTACTTCCTTAAAGAAGAATTTTTTGGCGAGATATTTGTTGTTAGATGCTAACTTACTAATAATTATGATTTTGTTTTGATTGAGTTAATGGAATTGGTATAGC
This sequence comes from Dicyrtomina minuta, assembly GCA_949802685.1. Classification (NCBI taxonomy): domain Eukaryota; kingdom Metazoa; phylum Arthropoda; class Collembola; order Symphypleona; family Dicyrtomidae; genus Dicyrtomina; species Dicyrtomina minuta. Next base: position 86,615 of record CATKUY010000054.1, read on the forward strand.
TGAATTTACCTCTCCGTAATGTCCAATTCCAGACGTCTTGTGACCTCGAATGACCTCAGTATTGACTAATACACTGTTTCGAAGACCATTCAATTGTGCTCTTGTCTGACGTCTTTATATTTTGATTTATTAACATTTTTGTATGTGCATAAGAATTTAGTGTCGCAAGTCGTGAATTTCTTATGTTATCAAACGGAGAAAAAATTGTGTTGAGGTTGACCCGTATTATCCAACGCAACCAGTGCTTAAGCTACCCGATGATCAAAGTTAATGATTATATTAGTAACAAAAGTGAGAGTATGCGTACTTTTTTTTGCAATTTTTATAGGTTCAGCCAAGAGATCTTTCTTTTTTAAAAAACTGTAAAGTGAGTTTTAAATTATAAAACACCCGATTTTCGGTTTCTACTTATTACATTAGAACCACGTGACCCCTGGGGGTCAATCGAAGCCAAATCATAAATAATAGTAAGTTGGCATCTAACAATAAATATCTCGCTTAAAAATTCCTTCTTGAAAGAAATACAATAAACCAGGGTGAGATTACAATTTTGAGACACACTACAGTTAGCGCAATTTCCCTTCATTTGACATGATCTTTTACTATACACAAGAGTTATTCATCGAACTTATTGATAGATAGACGTATCCCTGGGATACTTGCCATTCCATTCCGTATCCTTGGATAAATTGTGTATAGGTAAAGTTATCAATGGGTAAAGTAGCTATTAAAATCAAGGTCTAACATAATAATTCCATCATTATTGCAATATTTTTGATTTCAGTAATAACAAAATGGGAAACCTCCTCTCCCGTCTTCCAGTCATTCGCACATTGTTCGCGCAAATTGAAAACATAGAGAGAGTTCTTACCGAGGTGACAAGATGGGCCACGGTGCTTTTGGATTCAACAAACCTGTTAATGAATGAGATAACCGCCTTAAGAATTCGCATTACAAACTTAGAAGCTCATATGCAGGCGGCACCGGTGGGGCAGCCGGTTCATGGCCAGGACGAACCCCCGGCGGCACCGGTGGGGCAGCCGCTTCATGGCCAAGACGAACTCCCGGCGTCACCGGTGGGGCAGCCGGTTCAAGGTCATGTGGAACCGCTGGCGGCGCAGGCGGGGCAGCCGGTTCATGCGCAGGTCGAACCGCTCCCCCCCCTTGAAGGTAACCGTGATCCTAGAAGATGTAATTATTACAAATACTTACAACACATATCGTCGGTGAAGAGTGGAAGAGTCATTCTGTCTTAAGTCCAGTGCACGGCTAAAATCATTCTGTCTCAAGTCCATCCAATTCTTAAAGTCATTCTGTCCCAAGTCCATCCAATTGGTAGCTACTTTCGAGGTTGCATCCGCGTTGTCCTATGCATAAGGGGAGGGGGGGGGGTTTGGTATGTTACTGACTGCATTGTACTCATGATGTACACTTAAGGGTGGTCCACAAAAGACATCATAAAAATACTATTTCCAGAACATTTTGCACTTACGAAAAACATGCAAATCGAACATTTTGCACTTTTCAAAAAGTTTGAAGAATGCAAAATATTCTATTTACATGTTTTTCAAAAGTTCAAAATGTTCTATTTGCATGTTTTTCTAACGTGCAAAATGTTCTATTTGCATGTTTTGCAAGAGTGTAAAATGTTCTATTTACATGTTTTTCTAACCTGCAAAATGTTCTATTTGCATGTTTTTCGAAAGTGCAAAATGTTCTGGGAATAAAATTTTTATTACGTCTTTTGTGGACGACCCCTAAGTTTACGTGCAGTCGTTTGTGGACGACCCCTAAGTGTACATCATGAGTACAATGCAGGCAGTAACATACCACCCCCCCATGCATAGGACAAAGCGGGTGCGACCTCGACAGTAGCTACCAATTGGATGGACTTAAGACGGAATGACTCTTCACCGACGATATACATCCTTCAGTTCATGAAATAGCAGGCTCCACTGAAATCGAACTAGGAATAATCCTCCCGCTGTATTGGTCCTAGGCCCCGCCTACCTTATTTATTTTATGCTAAAAATGTAAATTTCAGGGTTCAATAAGACCAAATAGTACCTGGGGCCCAATTCAGCAGGGCGGATTAGTCCTGGGCCGATACCAGAGAGGCCCAGAATTTCTGCAATCATTTCCTGTAATGAGTCAGGAACGTGTGGTTTTCTAAAACTACTATATTTTTAAATTCATTTTTTTCTTTATTCTGTTTGCTCTAGCTGCGCCGGCTGAAATTCCCCAGCCAGTTTTCTGCCGAGCTCTATGCGGATATTGTGGAAAGGATCTAATCCGGCAGTATCTACCCCGTCACCAACGGGCTCATTGCCCAAATCGGCCAAATAATTAAGAAGGTAATTATAAAGTTAATGTTAGCACTCATGATTTGCTGCAGAAATTATTAATTTTATTTATCTGGTGTAATCAAACATCAAATAAATTAATGACTAAAAAACTGTATTTTAATACGTTTCAGATTTCAAACATGAGTCGTGGTGCTAAGAAGGAAGAAGAATGAAATATTTATTTATTTTTACATTTTGAAGTGACTGTTTTAGTGTTATGTTCCGCAGCCCATATATTATTTTCGAAATGAATTAAGACTATTTTTTATGTGTGTGTACCTACCTACCGAATTATAATAATTTAGTGTTGTGATTTAGTGCTGGACTTTTTCCTAAATCACACTCGCCAAACATTTATAGTATTGTCTATTTACACGGCTATTTATTTTATAATTACAGTTTCATTGGTTTTAAGGTAAAAGTTCGTGAGTAATTGATTATTTTTACGCTACAAGCTACAGTCACAGCATTATATTTTACAGTTAGAGAGAAAGATAACATTTATTCAAAAAACAAACGTAACACTGACCTCCAACGAGGGTAGCCTAATAAACTCAGTATACGTTAACAAAAATTTGTTATCCAAGAATAGATAGAAATAGAATAATGAATAAAATATTTATTTAATGAAGCCAATTAGGCATTGGAAACTGTAAAAAATAAGTGATGCTGGCAAATCTGTACCGTGACAATATCTTCAATAAGAAATGCTGTTAAAGATTGAGATTATTTAGTAAATGAACATAACTTTTTCTTTCCATTAAAAACACGGATATTTATCCACTGGACTTATAACCAATATCATTCACACATCGCATAATGCACTTTTCAATCAGAATCCCCGCATAATAGCATTTCATTAAACTCATCTGATACCCATTTATTGACTTTTACAAATAAATATATTTTGAGCATAATGTTGGGTGGCATCTGCGATAGTCAGTTTGAGCACGGTGTAAAAGGAGAAAGTGACGGAGGGTTTCTGATTAGATCGTTTTTTAAGTATTGGACCGCATTTAGGATGAGGACACTTGGAAGGCCTCTGGAGGATTGTACAGCGAAGGTACGAGGACGGTCTATGAATGATGTGACAGATGAGATGTAGTTTGCTAGTAGGCCTTCTGACGAAACTATATAGATAGCATCTTGTGATCTTTTTGAGAAGTGTAAAATGTTCTATTTACATGTTTTTGAAAAGTGCTCAGTATTCTATGGAACTGCTTTCAAGACTTGTTTCAATATTTTTGTAGATAGAAGATATTGCTTTAGCTACAAATGAATATGCGTCAATTCTTTTTAAAAACAAGTACATAGTACATTTTGCAATTTTGTTAATGGGAACATTGAATATTTTGCACTTTTTTAAAAACATGAAAATAGAACATTTTGCACTTACAAATAAATGTAAATGGCACATTTTGGTCATTTCAAAAAACATGACAATGGGACAGTTTGTACCATGGAAAAGTTCGGAATTAAAACTGTTGGAGTAAGTCGGTGGAATTATAAATTTTTGAATTTGGCGGGAAATTCAAAACAGTGAATTTAATATGTTGCGACAGGAATTTCGAACACATTATGAAGTCGGGAGGTTTCCCGTGATTTCTGCTTCTAGCATCGCTAGTGCGGTCGAAATTCAAGGTAAAAAATGTGGTTTTGAAAAATATTAAAAAATGCTTCACTACAACTCTTGAGCATTTTCGAGAAAAATATCAAAACTTCAATTTTTTGAATTTCCCGCCCAATGCCCAATCGACTATTTGCACTGACCACTAACATGTGAGCACAAATTAATGCACACTTTAAAAGCCCAAAATATTCTATCTACATTTTTTGAACAGAGCAGAATGTTCCATTTACATCCTTTCAGAATCATCAGTTTTTTATTTTGTGCATTTTGGTTTAATTAAAAACGGATACACGCTCACGTACCGCATATATTTTAATACTACACGGGTCCTTAAATGAACGCGGGTCTCTTTTGTGCCTGGGTTTCAAGTTTAAATTTTTGAGTAAATCTAAAATCGATTGAAAATGTGTAAGACGGAATTTATGCTATTATTCAATTTCTTGGATTCAAGGCCCGCCGCTTGTTCTGTCATTTATGGTATTTCTAATAACTGCACTGCTTTTATTTCGTATCAATTTCTGTAAAATACAAAGACAAAAAAGTGAGACTCTATGAATTTCCTGCAAAATCTGAAATCCAATATTTGGAGTATTGAGAACAGATAATCCCATAAAAATGTAAATTACGAAATTTGAAAAAGCAGCAAATGCGCCATTCTCATGTCTTTTGAAAAGTGGAAATTGTGGTTTCTCATAACTATGGAAATGTGCAAACACTATTTCCGTAATTATTGAGAAGTTAGCAAGTTTTGAAATTTGCAAAATGTTCTATTCACAATGTTTTAAGAAGTGCTCAATGTTCCATATTTCCGAGTTGAATATTTTTCAAAACCACATTTTTTACCTTGAATTTCGACCGCACTAGCGATGCTAGAAGAAGAAATCACGGGAAACCTCCCGACTTCATAATGTGTTCGAAATTCCTGTCGCAACATATTAAATTCACTGTTTTGAATTTCCCGCCAAATTCAAAAATTTATAATTCCACCGACTTACTCCAACAGTTTTAATTCCGAACTTTTCCATGGTACAAACTGTCCAATCGTCATGTTTTTTGAAATGACCAAAATGTGCCATTTACATTTATTTGTAAGTGCAAACTGTTCCATTTTCATGTTTTTAAAAAAGTGCAAAATATTCAATGTTCCCATTAACAAAATTGCAAAATGTACTATGTACTTGTTTTTAAAAAGAATTGACGCATATTCATTTGTAGCTAAAGCAATATCTTCTATCTACAAAAATATTGAAACAAGTCTTGAAAGCAGTTCCATAGAATACTGAGCACTTTTCAAAAACATGTAAATAGAACATTTTACACTTCTCAAAAAGATCACAAGATGCTATCTATATAGTTTCGTCAGAAGGCCTACTAGCAAACTACATCTCATCTGTCACATCATTAGACCGTCCTCGTACCTTCGCTGTACAATCCTCCAGAGGCCTTCCAAGTGTCCTTATCCTAAATGCGGTCCAATACTTAAAAAAGGGTGCTAATTTAACGCTTCAGTGGAATTAAATCATATCTGCAGTGCATACATTAGTTTCATTTGCAGTGCATATTAATTTGATATGCAGTGCATAATTGAATTATTTAAATGCGTTTAAGTTCAGTGGAATAATTAGAGACTTTATAATATGCACATGGTACTTTTGTCAGTTGAACGACATAATTAGAATAATTATGCCTAAAGGTAAATGGTGTCGAAGGGACTATCTAATAATATTCTGTGATGACGTCAATCAACGATAAGCCTTTGCATATTTTTATTTGTTTCACTTCATTTGTGTGTTGGATCTCAACCGTACTGGTTTTATTCTTTTGACTGCCGTAATATTAAGTTTTAAATACCAATATGAGTGTAGCCATTTTGAGAAAAAGGAACTTCACCAAAGTAGAAAAAACTACAGAAGAACCACCCAGTAAAAAGCAAAAAAGTTTTAATGGTGGATATCGTCCAAAATTAAACTGGATTTAAAAAGGAATATTTACTAATAAAACGGAAGCCTTAAAAGCTGTTGGTGTTGGCGCTAATTTGAGGAAATCATCCTGTTCATGCGTTTGTTTTAATGAAAAATTAGTGTGTAAGCATATTTACGGCTTAGCTGTTCACACAGGTCTTCATTTCTTCCCCAACATAGCAATCGATATACCTATACCTGGGAAACCTAAGCGAGGAAGACCAGCGAAAATCGCAGTTGGCAGAACTAGAGATCCGATTACACAAGAGGATCCAAAGTCTAAAGATTAATTATATGTCTTATGTTGTATAAAAATTTTATTACTTTGGTAATTTATTTTAATTTATTAATTGTTATATATTTCATTATTGGTTCACTGAAGAATTAATTATTAATTTAAGCATAATTTTTACTGAAAATTTAATCAATTTTTTCCCCGTCTAATCTTACTGCATATTAAATCATTTTTTTAATTGTTCACTGATTTGTGTCACTGCAAAGCCTAAAAAGTCCACTGCAAGAAAAATTTAATTTCACTGAAGGTAAGCGTTGCACTATTTCAATTTAGATTACTACCACTGATCATAAAAGTTAATCCCCTTAAAAAAACGATGTAATCAGAAACCCTCCGTCACTTTCTTCTTTTACAACTTTCACCCTTCCTAATTTGGGGTCGTCCTTAAATGACGTCGTGCGTAGGCTGGATGAGTCTACTTGACATCGTATTTAAGATAGGATTCCAATCTTAAAAATAATAATTTACGCAATGGTTAACCCCATGACGGCGGTGCTTTCTATGGTCATAAAAATCAAAATTTTTCTACAACGTTACTTGTGGACGAACCCTTTCCATTACGTTTATTCTCTTGTAGTTTCCTCACGTCACTTCCAACATCACTTATTGAAGAAACCCCAAGAGTCTTGCCGTCCATCACTTTCTAGTAGAACCCTTAAAGGCTCGCCGTATATCACTTATCAAAGAAACTCCAAGAGACTTGCCGCCCATCACTTTCTAATGAAATCCGTGAAGGCCCGATGTCTATTACTTTTTGAAAAAACCTCTAGAGGCCCGCAATGCATCACTTATCAAACAAACTCAAACAAGCTCGCCGTCCATCACTTATCAAAAAAACCACTGGAGGCTCGCCGTTCATTACATTTACAGAAACTCCTGGAGGCTCGCCGCCTATCCCTTATCAAAGAAACTCCCAGCGGCTCGCCGTCTATCACCTATTAATGATACCTTAGCAGGCTGTCCGGGCTGTCTAATAAAATACATAGGTATAAAATATTTCCTGCGTAAACTATGATAGTAGAAGGATGTCCCTCATGGACGATCCCTAAATATCTATAACATGCGTGTCGGACGTAGCAGACCACAGGCCATTGATAACTGTAGCTGAGAATGGTTGGGTAAGTAATATAGGATATACTTGTATTCGCCCCGCAGAACTTTTAAATTACGTTTTAATGCACATTCTCTATTTTTACACGTATTTATCGGTTTTTGGAAAGCCTATTTTTCTGAGTTTTGACATGAGACTAGTGACCTGTTAATTGTGAAGAAATTACCAGTCCGACTAATGTAGAAACACAATATCAAATTATCAAAATATCAAACTCAATATCAAATGCGAGCCTGCCGGCTCGCATTTGTGATCGTTTAAAAAAAAGTCAAGGTCATCGCTTAAAGCTGTGGCCTGTAGTGCACGGTCAACAGACGGACGGACGGACAGACAGACGAATTTGACCATTTTATAAGACGGTCAAGCTTAGCATCTAAAAAGGAGGAACCGTAAAATGAAGAAATTTAAATGACGTCATTTATAGACAATTCTTTATAGAAATGTCCGTTACATTTTTTAAAAGTATGTGCATTGCAAATTTTGCACTTTCCAAAAACATATCGTCTATAAAGAATCAAAATGACCCATATTCAATTTCAGCCAGAATCAAAATGAGCTAAATGTCATAAAAACAAAATGAGAAACATGCTTAAATTGTTAATTAGGAGTTTTTGAAAAGGTGCAAAATGTTCTATTTACATATTTTCGAAAAAGTGCAAACTTTTCTAATTCCATGTTTTAGAAAAGATGCAAAACCTTCTAATTCCATGTTTTAGAAAAGATGCAAAACCTTCTAATTCCATGTTTTAGAAAAGATGCAAAACCTTCTAATTCCATGTTTTAGAAAAGATGCAAAACCTTCTAATTCCATGCTTTCAAAAAGATGCAAATGTTCCAATTCCATGTTTTCGAAAAGATGCAAAATTTTCTAATTCCATGATTTCGAAAAGATGCAAAATGTTGTAATTTCATGTTTTTGAAAAGATGAAAATTATTTATTAGAAAATTCAATATTCTAATTGTCATAAAAGAATTTTACTAAATATGAATTCAGTCTTTTTACTTCTAATTGATTTACTTTCATTAAACAGCATCAGCTAAATTCTTTACAGTATAACGTTTAACATTAATTGATTACAAGCTAATAATTTCTTCTCTACTGGCTGAACGTTGCCTGCCTTTCTGGAGCTGCAGATGCCGATTGTTTTGCTAACTGCTATATTGTGTTTACTAACGATAAGACAAAAACTTATAAAAAAATTGTAAGTGTCAAGATAAATTGTTCTGCCAGAATGTACAGAACTTTAAAATTTAGAAATATCCACTAAAAATTTCAGAAGCCACAGATAATTTACTTATATGAATTTATGCTAATTTACACTTAATAAAAAAAATGAATGATTAAATAAGAGATAGAAGAATTTGAGTAGCGACATTGTGGCTTTCTTCCTTCAGCAATTCGTTGAGCTCCACTTTAACTTGCTCTCTAGGTTGTCTACAATAGAATAAAAGGGGTGAAAAAAAATTAAGATTTGCTATTTGTAGCCTCTAGCACTAGCATACAGTTTACTACTAATCTTAAAACACAGTAGTGTAAATTCCTAAACTGCACAACCATACATAATAATTTGTATTTACTAGTACAGTAATTTTTTACCGTTTAATCCAATCCACAGACCGCTGTCGTAAATCATCTGACTCGTACAGCACCCCAGCTTTAAACAGCTTCACAGCCAGGTCCGTGGTAAATTCCTCATCCGGACGACTGATGATGCTTTCGATGCAAAAGTCCGCCAGCTCTGCGACCTGATATTTATGAGCAAGCTGTAGAGTTTGGAAACTGATCTCCGGAGTCCATTCATCCAGACTTTTAAAGTCACGATTTTCCGGATTTTCCGAGTAGCTCAAGCCCATTCGTTCATACAGACATGTTAAAAAGAGCGCTAAGGACTCCAGTGTAGTTTCATCCCCGATTTCAATGATTCCCCGTTTCTTCTCCAACATGTCAGTAGTAAGCATTTTGGAGAACACAGGACTTTGAGCTAATTAATGACAAAAAAGTTATTGATAAATGATAACAAAATCAATGAGTTACATATTATTATTTGCTCGCATTATTTGCTCAAAAGTTTTGAAGAAAACTAACAAGAAAATAATTAAAAAAACATTCACCCCCTAAAATCCAGGAATGTGCATGCAAAATTGTGGATACCTCAGACTCGCAATTAATTTCAAAAGGTACATCGAAATCCATGTAAAGCAGTGTAGGCTTATTTGCAACATTTTTGGAGAAATGGGAATGAAAAGCGGACGAGAGAGCTAATTTAGCAGAAAAAATCGGCTGTATTGTTTCGGACGAGTCTAAGGTGCACCAGTCATTCGGTTCCATCATTTCTTTGTCTTCGCTGAGAGGGCATAAACGAAGACGCACTCTTAGTTCAAAATCAACAGGAATAAACGAGGTTTCACCAAATTCCAGTTTGTGGCCAATCAAACTTTCTAAATCAACTTTTGCAATGAAATCTGATTTTTTGAAATGAGCAAATTCCTCCTGGAATGGGTCTTCATGGTCTTCACTTTTACATCTTCCACTTGCGGAATCCACATGAAAATCTACAGAAGCAACAAAAAAACGTGAATTCAGAAATACATTATGAAGCCAAAAGGTTACTGACTACATACAAGGTCATGATGAATTGCAATATACTGCGAAAAACTTAATACAATAAACCGTAAAAGAGCAATATCCTTACTTTTTGTAATGATCCTGGCTGGGTCATTTTGATCTCTGAATATCATTTTAATAAGACAAATGTCAAAGATCCAAACATATGATCTGTATATTCTTGGAGAAGAAGCAACCGACTTTCCTCCAGCATTACGTAAGGATGACCTCATCCTCATCGTTGACTTTGGAATGTAGCACACCCTGAGGTCAAGATGATTTGAAATGTCCGAAAATTTCATAAAAATGTCAAGTGTAACTTTTTTATGATTATACGTCCAACCATCATTATCCGAAAAGAAATTACATTTGTTGAAGTTTAACTTGGGTTCAAATGCGATTTGTGTTTGAAATCCCCATTCCTTGTGGTTAGGGTTCCTCAAATAGGCTTTTTGTAGCTGATGAGGTACCGTAAGTACATGAACAGGCTCAAAGTTCCAGTCCTTTGGGGTGATTTGCGTTTTTAGTTGAACCCACTGGAAATATAAAACGATAGTAATTCAATGATCAATAAATAATTAAACAATAAATAAAATGTTTGCTATGAAGAATGTAATACAGTGTATTTCACAACAGCAGTTGACCAGTTGACGCTGACAGTGAAGGTTGATATTCAGTCTAATAACGATATGATAAGTCACAAGTTGTCATACGACAGTGTTAGAAACTGATAAAACTAATGATCTATTTTAATTAGAATTAAGTTATACCTGAAAACTACTAATGCATAAACATAACTTCTATTAATTAACTCCTATCCATAAATAACATGAAAATTTGCTTGAGACCCAGGAGTTATTGGAAGCTATACGGTACATAATGTTTCAGATCAGACTAAAACTAAGCTTTCAAACAAAATAAAAATAAATACGCTAATAACCATAAGCGTATATAACGTCCAAGCGATCATATATTACATTCAACATTTGGCACTTTATGTCGACGTTATGATCATATACATTATATCATGATAAAATTTATTACGTCTGAAAGAATACAATTTTGAATTCAAACATTAAAATAACTATACAGGTGGGTATTAGTTGGTACGTGTCAGGCGTCAGCCAGTTCTGTTTTTGTCATAAAAGCAAGACAAGAAGACAGAAAACTGAGAAAAAACTTGGATCGGAACTGAAACTTAGACTCAAGACTTCATCCCGCTCGAGAGGTAATTACTTACAACTTTTAGTTATTTAAAAGAATTACGCTGTTTGTCCTAACATGTGACAAGAAGTAACGTGTTAATGAGGTTGTGCGTATAGGACAAAATTATTTTTTACTACTTACCATGTGCCTCTCAGTCACTAGATTACTAGAACTTTGAGCCATTGTAACACAGACAGTATGCACTGCGTTGGGAATTGACAATTTTTAAAGTAACCCTTTCTTTTAATTTGATCACTTTTCACACTTTCAACTTTAAATAAGGACTGTCTGTTGACTGGTATTGAAACTGCAATCACTAAAATAATCTGCTCAAATTGATATACCGGCAAGCTGTGACCATCAACAACAATCAACTGTCGTCAACTGTCAGTTGACCTTTGCCTTTAGATTTGTACTTTTTGAAATGCGTGTACGTCTAAGAAGTTTAAGCAACTCAGCACACTTCTTGTATTTGTTTACCATGGAACTGTACTGTGAACTTGGGAACTGGGAGTGAAGCTGACTAGTGAGCTGCGCATAGCTAGGCATTTGATTTGTACTCGCACTCCACTCGTAGGAGTGCAGTTCAAATCTTGTGCACTCAAACTCCACTCGCTTGAGTGCATCCAAAAGGTTTTTGCACTCGAACTCCACTTAAGCAAATTACTTGTTATGAGTGCAATATTGTCTGCACTCCGCACTGTGAGTCTTTTTCAACATTGACATACAAAAATACATCCTTGGTGTGGCGCGAAGTTTAAAAATCGTTGCCCTCTGAGTGCAGTCAATGTGCACTCCGCTCCGCTCCCTTAAGTGCAATCTTAATTCCTTGCACTCGCACTCCGCTCCCTGAGTGAAGCGGAGCAGAGTGCAGTTTTAGAGCGGAGTGCTGCACTTGACTCGTTGAGTGCGCCCAGCTATGGAGCTGCGAACGAACTGAGTTTAGAATTTTAGAACTGCCGCAATAATGCACACTGCGTACAACACTGTCGAACCAACCAATAGGCTTTCATTAGGTTAGGTTAGCTAACCTAACCTAACCTAACCTAACCTAACCTAACCTAACCTAATCATTATTTTGCGTAACACACAGTAGTGCATACACATTAGACAAATTAAAAATTAGCGATTAGGTTATAAATGGTGATTATACTGCCTACCGCCAGACCATCCACTTATACAGCCATTCACCTTACTGCCCGCATTAATTACAGGAGTAGTAAGAAAGTCCCGGTTCCCGGTCGCTGCCTAGGTGAGCCTTGTTGTCGTCACTGCAACAAGAGAGAAACCCTTAGTCATGTCCTAGGTAGCTGCCCGAGAGGAGATCTACTCCGAAACACAAGACATCACGAAATTCGCACTATAATTGCGAAGAATTTGCGAAAAGCTTACTCCGGTGCAAAGAGATTCTGGAAGGTGCATGAGGAAGTCACTTGTACAGCAACTAGTCAGAGAGTTGACATAATCTGTTATGACCAGCAGTCAAAAATAGGCTATATAATTGATCCTACCGTGAGGTTTGAAAAAAACACAGATCAAGCGAACGAAGTTAATCAAGAAAAGCAGACAATATACAATCCATGCATCCCGTACTTTCAAGAGCAGTATGGTCTGGAAAAAATGGAAGTAATTGGTCTTCTTATTGGAGCCAGAGAAACCATCACCAAATTCTTTGAAGACTTTAGGAAACGATTTATACTTCCATACGCCATGGTCAAAGAAGTTATTCTGGCAGCGGTTCGCGGATCGCACAGAATCGCGCACCACCACTTATATTCGATTACTCCAACTTAAATGATTTCTAATTCATTAGCGATAAAAAATAAATATACTAAATAAAACCCTGTAATATCATTCTAAAAATTGTATTATGTTTTACTGTGTCGTGTTGGCAGGTACGATTGTGTATCAGTGTAAATAAAGGTTTACTCTCTCTCCCAACTACACGCAATAATTACGGGGGTAGTAGAAAAATAATATAGACTATATGCATTAGTTGTGGATGAAGAAGAAAATACTGACTAATTATATGAATAAATAACAGTTAATTACAATTAGATTTCATTCAATATAACAGTAAGATAATTCTGATTATTAGGTAGTAGTTTCGGGAGTAAAACGAAAATTAAAGGAAAAATTCTTTTGAAATAGCAGTGTAGTTGGAGCTTCTAGGCCGTCTTCGATGACATCAAAATCTTCCATATTCCATTTAACACAGTGCTATGACAAGCCAATGGAGCTTTTATCCACGACACATAGAACTTTTTGGCATCCTGGTAATTATATTATTAGCAATGAAAAATTATATCCTTATAACTTCTTAATTTCCCAATTCCCCATATCCAGTCCACTAAAGCGTTAAGGTAGGTACATAATAGCTGTCACATAGGACAAACTGCCTTTTGACTGGCAGCTTAGGGCAGTGCACAAATTACTTCACCTAAATTTTTTAACCCGCATGCCTCCCATGCCTGCCTTTGCTTCTGCCGATGAAATTATTTATGGAAGACCCATAATTGTCCGCACAATATGTAGTAGTACATAACTGCACAGAGTACCTATGTATTTATCATGAAAAGGGTTGTAAGGGCTGATGGCCATATAATTATATCAACTAGATGAAATAAATTATTAACTATACAACACATAAACTGTTGAACAGTGGTCAGTCAGACCTCAAAACTAAAGCGTCTCTACCGTTCGCACTAAAGGATGCAACATAGTGTAATTTTAATAATAATAATTTTAGTAAACTGAATTTAATTGTAATTGTAATTTACTTGTCATTGACTGTTTAACTGACGCGACTTTTCCGTTTGAAAACAAAATGCAGATATTTGAATTATGCTTACCTGAATTATGTATTTTTGAGGCCAAACTTCTAAATACCTTTTTTTATAACTTTCGAGTTTTTAAAAATTCTGAATTGCTTTTTAGAAAGCAGCCAAAGAATCAGAAAAAAGCAAATTTTGTCAAAATCGGACAAATACTGTAGAAGTTACACGGCGAAAAAATATTATTTGACGTATTTTAAACTTTGGCGGACTACTGTGACGAAACAGCGAAAATTGCAATCCAGCTAATTTGGATCTCTACTATTTATAAGTTAGCCTGATTTTTTAAAATGGGTGTTTTAAAATCTAGGTGTACAACGTGGCGCGGTTCCCTTGTGAGTAGTTACAGCATGGTAAATTCAAATAACCTCAGACTTTTTTAAAACTAAATACCTGTGTTATCACACATTGCCGGTTGCTTCTGACTAGTGGGATGAATTAGTTTTCAAAATACTACATTTGAAATGATACTGATACGGATACGATATTTCAAAATAGTTGGTTAAATCATAATTTAATACATAATTATTATGGAACATGAAATATATTTTAACCAACAATTGGCTGTTTGGCTGCTAATATTTAATTGTAAATTAATTTATCATACAGATAATTAAAAATAATACAAATTGTTTTTAATATTTTCAGGGGAATTTAATTTTAGAATTGTAATCTTCCCTTTATATTCACTCATTTTTTGGCGGCAAACACGAGACAAGATGTGATTTCAAGCTTGCCTTGTGTCTAAATTTTTTCAAGCAATTTAGCTGCGGACACTGGAATGGTTATATATTAAAATGTAATCTGTGGTGCTCCTTGCAAGCCTGTTCACGGCTACCGACCGGAACAGCAAAACATATCGCAAGTGCCGTTTCGGTCGGTAGCCGATTGAAATACCGTCGGTTTTCCACCGTCGCGTCGGCTTTTCGCTTTGTTTCTACATTGAAGGGATCCTCCACAAATGACGTCAAGCGTCGTTTCAATGGTTGAAGGGGCCGTTCTCAAATTACGTCAAGGGTTGTTGCAAAAATAAAGGGGCCGTCCATAAATGACTTCAAGGGTCGTTGCAAAAATTGATGGGGTCGTCCATAAATGACGTCAAGGGTCGTTGCAAAAATTAAGGGACCGTCCATAAATTACGTCAAGGATTGTTCCAAAAATTAAAGGGGTCATCCATAAATGACGTCAGAGGTCGTTGCAAAAATTAAAGGGGCCGTCCATTAAAGACGTCAAGGGTCGTTGCAAAAATTAAAGGGCCGTCCATAAAAGACGCCTAGGGTCGTTGCAAAAATTAAAGGGGTCGTTCATAAATTACGTCATAGATAGTTGCAAAAGTAATTGGTGTCTTCCATGAATGACGTTTATGGTCGTTCTAAACATTTAAGAGGTTATGCCCAACTAAGGTCTGTGGACTTTTTTAATGTTTAAGACGACCATATACGTCAATTATGAACGACCCCTTTAATTCTTGCAACGATACTTGACGTCATGTATAGACGATCCCTTTAATGTTCTCAAAAGACGTCACAGGTCAGAAGGCATAGTTAATTTGGGAAGTGATGACATTACATGTTAAATATAAACATTTTCGAAAAAGTGAAGCTTTTTAGAGGGTCCTAAAATGAAGATTTTTTGATGACGTTATGTAAGGATGATCCCAATCGTACTCAGGTTTGAATGCTCAACCTCTTAACCATTATTAATATATATAACACATATGTAAGTTGTATTTTATGAAAAATGGAGATCGTCAGATTTGCTTTTAGTCCAGAATAGAGATAGTCAGATTTGCTTTTTGTGCTAAATGGAGATAGTCAGTTTTACTTTTAGTCCAAAATGGAGATAGTCATATTTGCTTTTTGTGCTGAATGGAGACAGTCAGTTTTGCTTTTAGTCCAAAACGGAGATAGTCATATTTGCTTTTAGTGCTGAATGGAGATAGTCAATTTTGCTTTTAGCCCATGATAGTGAAGTTTCCGAAGCTTCACTAACAAATAGAAGGTATCCCTCTGTACCTCTGATTAGTTGGCCTATAACCTATCTGACCTAAATGCACAAAAAATAAATGATGGGTTCTCGATTTTGCGCCCCTCGACTCGGCAGGAAGTTCGCAGAATCCAAATGTGCAGTCCTTAAATTACTGTATAACTCTATAAAACATGTAACAGGTAGGTACCTTCCCCATTTGCTCTATTTTATAGATGGACGTAACCATAAATGATTCCGTTCTGCGGATGAAAGAATATCTATATGATAATAAAATAATTACGAACTGTCACTTTGATTCTGCTGCCCTGGTCTAAGCATTATTATTGCATTTTAACTCGCATTTAAATCTATGTAACAATATGCACTTATACGCATACTAACATGTACATGGCTTTGTACGACTACACTTGGCATTTTACGACACATTTCATCGCATATAACTTAATGGCAAATATATAAACTTACATTATAGGTTTTTAAGTTGTCACCACATAATTATGATAATATTATGTTATTATTATTATGTTGTACCTGATAGTGATGGTTATGATGACGGCGAAACGGAAACGAACAGGGTTGAACCGACGGTTGTAGTCTCGATACAATTAATAGGCTCTCGCCTCGGTTGATTCGGATGATGATGGCTAAAACTGACCTAGCTGACCCTCAACTTTATCTCTTTTCTGAGTAATACTTTTGGTAGCTTTTTTGTCGAAATCTTACTTTGATTTTAATTTTGAATTCCGACTTTGGAAAAATGAAAAATAAAAGAAATGAAAAGGGAAGAAAATGACTCGCAGGTCTTGGTTCTACTCTACACTCTCTGCTGCCTTCACTGGAACTGGACTTGAAAACCTCAATTCTCAATGCTCTAGCATTGAGGACAAGATGGCTCGGCTTTTCTGTCCCTGAATCCTTTCTTCTCCACCATCTCCCACCAAAACTCACTAACAGTACAGCCCCTACGTCTGTTTGTCTATTCCCAACGTCGTCGAAAACTCAACCGTCAACTCCCCGTTCCTTCCCTTCGCCGTCGTTCATGTATTCGTGATAGGCGATGACAGAGGGAGGGTGCTGTCTATTAATTCTGGTGTTAAACCCCCCTGCTCAGTTTCTTGCTGCCCCAGCAAGACCGGGACCAGCAGTCCTGGGGGAGACAGCACTCTACCTCGGTCATCGCCAATCCACTAAAATTCTGTAAGGCTAAGTGAATACCTATTATTGTGATTAACCTAGGATCATCAATTCGGTTATACAAGAGTGATCTGTCCAAATTTGTAATGACTATTTAGTATTCGGCGACATCGTGTACAACTCGGCATTACTAGGATTATAAAAATTGAAAAGGTTTCCATAATGTATTACATTTTGTACATATTTAGTTTCAGACCATAGTTTTTCTTGGGCAGCATATTTTTACGATATTATAGTTATAAGAACCACGTAGCATAATTACTGAAGAAATCTATTAGATTCTATATTATATTTAATCTGATATTTGTCTTAATTAATTACCCCTCCCCCATACAATACACTCATACATACTGTGAATTCTTCCCCATCCATTCTCTTTGAGCTATTTCTTAACAACAAACTAAACTTCAACTGAAATTGCTCAGCAACTCCATATCGAGATTGCCCAATTGAGCATTCCCCCGTTCCGCCCTTAGAATTAAATAATTCACGTCAAAACACAATTTTATCAAATCTCCTGTTGGAGCTAAAACATCCTGTGTCAACGAGGCGTTGTCTTGGTCAGCGACAACCCCTCCTTTACACGAAATCACTCATTAATATACTTTTCTTACACTAAACTAACACATTCACACCAAATTCGGACTATTACATAAATAGGAACACTGTTTGCAGGATCTACATAAAATAACATCTGTTACTGGGTATCTGATATATTCAGACATATATGGGCACTCATAATTAATATTATTGTAAGGAAATATCTATTTACGGAGATCATAAGTTCGACGAGATTCAGGGATTATTACTCATAACAAACTTAAAAAAAAATGTATCTATACGTGTTCGCTGGTATTATAAAGTACTAACGTAGGTATCAAAATATATAACGAAGAATAAGTCTCATATTATGTATATAGTAATAACCAGTTCGGTCATGGGATGGCTGTCTGGATCTTGCATTGTCGCATTGGGTGATGATTTTATTTCGCGATTTCCCTCGGTGCCACTTGTCCTGACTTACGTTTCCTAATTCGCTTGATGGGCCTAGGGAATGGGATAGCTTCATCCCCTGATGATTCGTCATTTTCCATTGGATTCTTATTATTGAGTCGGCTTTCCATCTTCCTCTTACGAAACAGGCTCTTGGGATTATTAGTCCATTCTTTGGCGAATACATTTTTGCAGTGACCGTAATCAGAATCTTCTCCAGTTTCCTCCTCCGTATCCATGTCAAAAACCTCCATTTGAGTCGCGGCATTTGGTGGTTTCCCTACGATGTTGGTGTTGTTGGCAACTTCCATTTGGGTGGGATTGATTGTCTCATGTCCTTCAGGCTCTAGCTCTCCCTCCTCAATATTTCCCTGAGAAAGGCGTCCTAATGGTGCCGGGAACGGTATCCGTGTCATTAACTCCTCCATTTCGTCTGAGTCCACGTGGATGATGAAATCATTGCTGTCGTCGGAACGAAATGCCTAAAACAAAAGAAATTACACTCCCCCAAATTAATTATGTTCTGTTTTTGTCGGCCACACAGGACCCAGTGACAGGACGTCACCACACCACAATTTTTCCAACACATACATAATAATTCACTGCATATTATATTTTCCTACCTAGGTTTTACTCAAGCACCCCGAATACCAATGCTAATTGTTTGCCATGTAACTGCATATTTGACCTCGCATGTTCACTCTTATATGATACATGTAATTGACATCATGACATTTCCCATAAATACCGTCATTATATTTTTCATGTACCCATCGTTACTTCATAAAATAATTGTATTGGCCGAATTATAATCATTTTCATAATTCATGTAATGAATTTTATTCTGAGAATTTTAATGTTGATAATTTTGTATGAACTTCTTACGCTATCGTGTTCGGAGGCCCGGGCACGGATGGGACAATTCCCTTCCATAGCTCTAGCAAGACTCAAAGGATGGTTGTTGTGATAACTGAATTTTATCTATGTTGTACTGACCTTTGTTCTGTTTATACCTCAAATCTCAGCTGTGTCCGTGGTAGTCATCATCCCATCCATCTCCAGCTCATCCACTGATTGTTCCCAACAATCAACACATCTCCCTTCCTTTCCCTAAAGTATTTTGGAGTGCAGAATGACATGAACCATGACCGTGAGCCACTCCTAAAAATTCAGCTGCTGTGATCCCGCATTTCTTCGTTTTTAAAGTTGGATCCTCGCTTCTCCATATTCTGTTTCTTCCTCTCTTCCTTTCATCTCTTCTCCGTGGCAGTCCGAGATGTTTCTGCCCGTTTCGTACTTTTCTCCTCGCTTTGTAGAAGTCTATGAGTTCCTTCTTAAAACGGAAGAAAATGCTAACACCAAACAATCATATCTTCACAGCATTATCATGATTAAATTCATAATCCCCATAATAATGGTATTATATCTCAAATATCTATTTTTATTTTTAATTTTAAGTTTTTATTTTTATACGCTAAATGACTACTAAAAGGAAAAAAAAGGTATATTATGTATACTTGTCATATGTCTCTATTTACTCCCTTCCCCTTTTCCTGGTAAATTTATTTTTACTTTTTGAATTTTGGTGGTTTCTTGGACCGCTGAAACTTCTCCTAAGTGTATTTACACATATATTCCTCTCCTTCCTTCCGGTTCGTGTTATACGTGTATCTGGCAACTTCACTGTTCATTCGCGCCCTCATGTCGATTTCCGCGACTATTTTTGGAGTCAACGGTGTTGATGGTATTGATGTGGACGTTGACGGTTGAGGATTTATTGAAGTAGGAGGGACTTGCTGGCTATCATCTATAGTTTTTGCCAATTCGGGTTGAGCCATATTGACCATGCCCCGAAACATGCCATGCACCGCTTCGATCCACATACCTGGTTTCTTGGGGCCAGTACTCGCTGTACCTCGAGGCTGACGAAGTTTGTTGTTTCCTGGTGCATCCCTGTATATTCTTGGGAGGTACCCGGTCTAAGCATGCGAGTTTCGGAGTAATGCCCTCGAAGGTTAGCGCATAGGATGCATTTATTTGGTTTGGGGGCCTTATTTCCTTATACTGGCATATGACTTTGCCAATCAAGTCATTCCATGCCCTAGCCTGTAGTGCATTAATGTCTGTCGGTTATGACATAATGTCGATGTCGCTACCCACTCGCAGCTCATTTCCGTTGGTTATATCGACTAGTCTGTCTAACAACCTGCCCGTCAGCTGGAATGCGTATGCTCCGCCTTGACCTATATGTTGACGGATGTTATTTAACTCCGCCGCTGCTCGACCTTCTGGACTATAAGGTGAATGCGGGATAGATGGGTCGTCGGGTTCAAAATGTGCAATGATCTCTCTGGTATCATCAAAAGTACCTGTCCTCGGGATTGTGAATGTATATGTTAAGTGTTTCAGTGGGTACGTTTGGGTCGCACAGGCTTTAATGACATTCCCAAGATTTTTCTGCCATTTACCTTCAATTCCCCTGATAGCGTTGATCTCTGATTGGAGTAATTGGTAGTACTCCTTGGTTTTTGGGTTCTTAGTATTACTCCATGGATTCAGAATCGCGACAAAGTGACTAGCTAATTGAAAATTAACGTCTGTCGGGCTAACCTTGATGTGAAACATGTAGGCCAATTTTGTTTCCCTAACCGTGAACATCTCAGTCGTGGTTGTTGAGGCTGGTGGCGATGGCTTATGATATGCATGATCGTGATTTGCATCCCTTGCTTGTAATCTACTGGGGCTGAACCTAGCGATAATAGCTAGTTGAAATGTATCTTATGCAGTCGGCTTATTTGTGGATATGAGTTCATGATCTAACTCATCTGCAAACTCAGCCTTGTGTGCGCCGTACCATGCCATGGCTCGACCTATTAACTTTTGTTCTACCATTATAAGTTTCTGAGGTGCTGACATGTTTAAACTTGCAGCCACCTCGTTGAATTTTTGTAACCATGTCCTTGCGTCAGGGTCACCTTTGAATGTGGGGAATAGGCCACCTGATCGGCTTATTTGAATGTCTCGCTTAATTTGTCTTTCACGAGGACCCATTGCTGGTTGGTCTTGGTGCATGGAACTGGTACTAGGGCTATTGGAAACTGCTGTCTCATCTGCATCTTGAAATGGTGCAGAACTAAAATATTCATCCCTGAGTGAGGGTGTCTTGGTATTCAGGGCTGGTAGATGGGCATCGTTATTATCTACTACGTCAAATCTGACATGCTGAAATCCTCGCTTATTATAATTAGCGCTGTCCTCCATGTACCCTACAGTCATATTCTGTATCAACGTCCTTCCTTCAATCTCCCTGAGCTGGATACTTATGCAATCGACAATAATTAAAGTCAGTTTCCCAATATGGATAAAATCCCCTTTATCGTCCTTATGCAGGGATTCCGGTTGAATGTGAATGCTACGAATAGGATGAAGTTGTGGCGGTTGTGGCGTAGTGCTAAACCGCTCGAAAATTTCCTCCACCTCACATGCGTATTTGATGAAATCAACATCCCCTTTATCGTTACTTAAGTTGACTATCAGTCCCGTCATCACAGGAGTGCACGAATGCACCAACAACTGGCATTGTCTTTGAGTTTTCTTCTGACGGTTCATGATTAAAGCATGACAACGCTTCCCTGCATGAATTACAGTATAACACATGTCCGTAGTAGTGTACCATCCTTGGCCATGTAAAGCCTTAGGAACTGGACAATTAGTTGTCCCCCGGGCATCTGACGTTGGTATTATGACCATTGCAGCCCGACCCATCACTTCATCATACCACTTCTTAAGTGATTTCTTAGGGTCATATGCCACTGGTTGTGAAGACATAGTTCTAATCAAACTCTTTGCCTGTTGCATGTCCACAAGATGACGATCTTCCATGAAAAATGGACCCGACTTAGCCAACAACTCAAACAGAGGCATGGTAAATTCACCCAAATCTGCACACAATATTTGGAATGAATCAATAAGATACAACCACCTTCGCAATTCATCCGCATTCTCCGGTTCCCAATAATTGGACATAGCCCTTTGAACTGCTGGATCGACTGTGCATCCTGACCCATTTATCCGGAAGGCAGGACAGAATATGTATGGAGGACCCTGAGTGCCTCTCTTGAAATGAGATGTGACCATGAATCTGACTAGCTTCCTTTCCTCAGCCCTCCTTAACCTTCCTCTAACCTCATCCTGCATTCTCGTTAACCTGGCTTGTTCAGCCGCCTGTTCCTGGTCACCTTGGACCACTAGTTGCTCTTCCCCTTCTACCTCTTCTCCGACCTTCTCCTCTACGTGGTCCACTTCCATACTGGAAATAAATGCTAATAAAAAAATCGCTTTAGAAAACAATGCAAAAAAAATCTTTCAATTTTAAGATTAAATTCTGTAGTATTACTACGCTAATATTATACAAATCAAATTGAATTCAGTTGTTGTATCTCATGTAAATACAACAACGATAATATTTCTACACAGCAGTATCCAACAAAGCAGCAGAATGAGAAAAATGTCGTACTGTATACAGGGTCGTGGTATTTCCCAGTATAAGTGGTTAATAATCAACGCTAGTCCCAGCTCATACACCAAACTCATCAAGCTATTGGGCTCAGCTGTTTTTATCTTTACAATGGGATAAAACTGGAAAATAAATTCAAATTGCAAACTCGGATAATTAGGAATTATTAAAATTCAATGGCCGTAGGTGGCTATGGCTGTTTAAGTTATGCTTAACTATAGCAACTTAGACTGAATTTG
Organism: Dicyrtomina minuta; assembly: GCA_949802685.1. NCBI lineage: Eukaryota > Metazoa > Arthropoda > Collembola > Symphypleona > Dicyrtomidae > Dicyrtomina > Dicyrtomina minuta. Next base: position 109,533 of record CATKUY010000054.1, read on the forward strand.
TAGAATGAGTTTCAACCCCTATTTTGGGAAAATTTATTGAATGGGAACCAAGAACCAAATAAATTTTAATTTACAGGTACCTGGGAACCTACGCAAGTACGACACCCAGAAATAGATGCTTCGATGATTTATGCACAATGACCATTACCATGTATTGCTATGTCACTGCAGTATAATTACTCAGTGGCTACTTAATGAGGTAGATATTCGAAGTAGTGATAATCTACGTGATATAATTGTAATTTTCGTTATATCACTATTACTGCTGCCCTCCGACCTTGGTGACTTAGTGACGAGAAGGAAATTGGCTCGAAATATTTACGGCTTAGTTTGAGAACAAAATCAATGGATTTTTCATTCAATAACAAAATTTTAGTTAAAATATTCCAAGTTTGGTTGGTTCAGGTAAATTATATTGTTAATGCTAATTCTATTCCTTTATGACAAACTCTCAATAGGTTGTATTTGTTGTAATGTTGAAAAAAATATCCTTGGACGTTCAAAATAATTTGTTTTAGGGGGATATGGTAAGTACCAGGTAAGTATTTCAAGCTAATTTACTTGTGGGGTGGTGTAAAATCAGATGATGAGTGACTACGCTTGGCTTGTGAGTGTCAGGTTCTCACACAACTATCCACCTTATGCGGCCCTTTGACCTACCTATTTGCTTAGCTGATATTCAATAATATAAATATTGAAAATTGTATTTAATGCCTTTGATTCTATCGTACCATTTTTAGGACCAGAAAAATAAATCCCTCGTTGAAAAAGGATGAAAATGATACGGCTGAATAGTCCACTAGTGACTGACGTTCCTGGATGCTGCTATGAACTGCTATAATCTCGAGCCCTTTGTTGAAAAGATATTAGCTGCTATCCCTGTTGCCTGATGACCATGCGACGACTGGATAAATTATGCACCGTCTAAAAAATGAAAATGAGGATAGAAGTTGGAATTAAAATTTTAAATTTATGCCCCAGTTCCACTTCCTCATAAAATGCATCCAGTATTTAAATTATTTATCTCCTTTCCTAGTTTCAATTTCTATTTTCTAGCTACTACCTTCTGTTCCCAATTCCTTACTATTGTACCGTGCCATACATATGTATCTTGCCTTGCCATTATAAACCAATATATCGTAAAAATTCCACTTCATACACCACTAAAATTCCCCCAAACTCTCCAAATCAAACTAGAAAATTTTAAAATCCTTATGAGAGTTGAGCACCATCCGGCAGGATGTAGTGCATCGCTCCCCTCGTCAAATCCCTAAAACAATCTTCCAATCAACTCTCTAAAAATTCCCAAAACTCCAAAACTTCCCCAAAAATATTTCCCCAAAAATTTCCGAAATCCTAGTACCTATTTCGGAGTTACAAAGGCAAAACCCCCGCACCTATTGATAGTGAAGTTTCCGAAGCTTCACTAACAAATAGAAGGTATCCCTCTGTACCTCTGATTAGTTGGCCTATAACCTATCTGACCTAAATGCACAAAAAATAAATGATGGGTTTTCGATTTTGCGCCCCTCGACTCGGCAGGAAGTTCGCAGAATCCAAATGTGCAGTCCTTAAATTACTGTATAACTCTATAAAACATGTAACGGGTAGGTACCTTCCCCATTTGCTCTATTTTATGGATGGACGTAACCATAAATGATTCCGTTCTGCGGATGAAAGAATATCTATATGATAATAAAATAATTACGAACTGTCACTTTGATTCTGCTGCCCTGGTCTAAGCATTATTATTGTATTTTAACTCGCATTTAAATCTATGTAACAATATGCACTCATACGCATACTAACATGTACATGGCTTTGTACGACTACACTTGGCATTTTACGACACATTTCATCGCATATAACTTAATGGCAAATATATAAACTTACATTATAGGTTTGTAAGTTGTCACCACATAATTATGATAATATTATGTTATTATTATTATGTTGTAGCTGATGGTGATGGTTATGATGACGGCGAAACAGGGTTGAACCGACGGTTGTAGTCTCGATACAATTAATAGGCTCTCGCCTCGGTTGATTCGGATGATGATGGCTAAAACTGACCTAGCTGACCCTCAACTTTATCTCTTTTCTGAGTAATACTTTTAGTAGCTTTTTTGTCGAAATCTTACTTTGATTTTAATTTTGAATTCCGACTTTGGAAAAATGAAAAATAAAAGAAATGAAAAGGGAAGAAAATGACTCGCAGGTCTTGGTTCTACTCTACACTCTCTGCTGCCTTTACTGGAACTGGACTTGAAAACCTCAATTCTCAATGCTCTAGCATTGAGGACAAGATGGCTCGGCTTTTCTGTCCCTGAATCCTTTCTTCTCCACCATCTCCCACCAAAACTCACTAACAGTACAGCCCCTACGTCTGTTTGTCTATTCCCAACGTCGTCGAAAACTCAACCGTCAACTCCCCGTTCCTTCCCTTTGCCGTCGTTCATGTATTCGTGATAGGCGATGACAGAGGGAGGGTGCTGTCTATTAATTCTAATGTTAAACCCCCCTGCTCAGTTTCTTGCTGCCCCAGCAAGACCGGGACCAGCAGTCCTGGGGGAGACAGCACTCTACCTCGGTCATCGCCAATCCACTAAAATTCTGTAAGGCTAAGTGAATACCTATTATTGTGATTAACCTAGGATCATCAATTCGGTTATACAAGAGTGATCTGTCCAAATTTGTAATGACTAATTAGTATTCGGCGACATTGTGTACAACCCGGCATTACTAGGATTATAAAAATTGAAAAGGTTTCCATAATGTATTACATTTTGTACATATTTAGTTTCAGACCATAGTTTTTCTTGGGCAGCATATTTTTACGATATTATAGTTATAAGAACCACGTAGCATAATTACTGAAGAAATCTATTAGATTCTATATTATATTTCATCTGATATTTGTCTTAATTAATTACCCCTCCCCCATACAATACACTCATACATACTGTGAATTCTTCCCCATCCATTCTCTTTGAGCTATTTCTTAACAACAAACTAAACTTCAACTGAAATTGCTCAGCAACTCCATATCGAGATTGCCCAATTGAGCATTCCCCCGTTCCGCCCTTAGAATTAAATAATTCACGTCAAAACACAATTTTATCAAATCTCCTGTTGGAGCTAAAACATCCCGTGTCAACGAGGCGTTGTCTTGGTCAGCGACAACCCCTCCTTTACACGAAATCACTCATTCATATACTTTTCTTACACTAAACTAACACATTCACACCGAATTCGGACTATTACATAAATAGGAACACTGTTTGCAGGGTCTACATAAAATGACATCTGTTACTGGGTATCTGATATATTCAGACATATATGGGCACTCATAATTAATATTATTGTAAGGAAATATCTATTTACGGAGATCATAAGTTCGACGAGATTCAGGGATTATTACTCATAACAAACTTAAAAAAAAATGTATCTATACGTGTTCGCTGGTATTATAAAGTACTAACGTAGGTATCAAAATATATAACGAAGAATAAGTCTCATATTATGTATATAGTAATAACCAGTTCGGTCATGGGATGGCTGTCTGGATCTTGCATTGTCGCATTGGGTGATGATTTTATTTCGCGATTTCCCTCGGTGCCACTTGTCCTGACTTACGTTTCCTAATTCGCTTGATGGGCCTAGGGAATGGGATAGCTTCATCCCCTGATGATTCGTCATTTACCATTGGATTCTTATTATTGAGTCGGCTTTCCATCTTCCTCTTACGAAACAGGCTCTTGGGATTATTAGTCCATTCTTTGGCGAATACATTTTTGCAGTGACCGTAATCAGAATCTTCTCCAGTTTCCTCCTCCGTATCCATGTCAAAAATCTCCATTTGAGTCGCGGCATTTGGTGGTTTCCCTACGATGTTGGTGTTGTTGGCAACTTCCATTTGGGTGGGATTGATTGTCTCATGTCCTTCAGGCTCTAGCTCTCCCTCCTCAATATTTCCCTGAGAAAGGCGTCCTAATAGTGCCGGGAACGGTATCCGTGTCATTAACTCCTCCATTTCGTCTGAGTCCACGTGGATGATGAAATCATTGCTGTCGTCGGAACGAAATGCCTAAAACAAAAGAAATTACACTCCCCCAAATTAATTATGTTCTGTTTTTGTCGGCCACACAGGACCCAGTGACAGGACGTCACCACACCACAATTTTTCCAACACATACATAATAATTCACTGCATATTATATTTTCCTACCTAGGTTTTACTCAAGCACCCCGAATACCAATGCTAATTGTTTGCCATGTAACTGCATATTTGACCTCGCATGTTCACTCTTATATGATACATGTAATTGACATCATGACATTTCCCATAAATACCGTCATTATATTTTTCATGTACCCATCGTTACTTCATAAAATAATTGTATTGGCCGAATTATAATCATTTTCATAATTCATGTAATGAATTTTATTCTGAGAATTTTAATGTTGATAATTTTGTATGAACTTCTTACGCTATCGTGTTCGGAGGCCCGGGCACGGATGGGACAATTCCCTTCCATAGCTCTAGCAAGACTCAAAGGATGGTTGTTGTGATAACTGAATTTTATCTATGTTGTACTGACCTTTGTTCTGTTTTTTGCATGTTAATTCGTATAACCAGATTTCATGTGCATAAGTGGTATGTGCTTTATATTGTGAGGCTGTGTACGCATCCTTTATACAGGCGACATTTTTGGAGTGGGGCTTAACCTAATCCTCATCGATGCGGACGGTGAGCACCCCCATGGCGCACCCTTTTCAAGAATCCTACCCCTTCTAATTTTATCCAGTGCTGTCAATCCAATGCCCGTTTTAATCACGAATTAAGTAGTTTTATCACATTTCATCCAATTTATCAGTTTTTTCTATAATTAATCAGTTTTCTCACCAATTATTCAGTTTTTTCTGCAATTAATCAGTTTTTTTCAAGTTTTACCACAAATAATCAATTTTTTCACCAAATAATCAGTTTTTTAAAACTAAATCATCAGTTTTTTCCAAGTTTCACTACAATTATTCAGTTTTTTTCTCTAATTGTTCAGTTTTCTCCAAGTTTTACTACAATTATTCATTGTTTTCTCTAAATATTCAGTTTTCTCCAAGTTTTAATTCAATTATTCAGTTTCATCAAGTTTTACATCAATTATTCATTTTTTACCAAATAATCAGTTTTTCCCAAGTTTTCAACCACCAAACGTTTACACTTGGGAAATTTTTCGTGTCTCAACAAAAATCTATATCTCCATCACGTGCTTCTATATAGCTCTATATATCAAGCACACATTCCCATGTCTTTCTAACTTCTTATATGAACAGAAGCTATGTATTCCAACGTAACTACACAGCAAATAGCCTGGAGGTAAATCCTGGCCCATTGGCCCATTGTCCCAATATCCCAATATCCCAATGTCCCAGCATATTTCACACATCTCATATATTTTTTAATAAAACTTCATCTTTTTACTCATAATAATATCAGTACACTCACTAAGAAATAATACAAGTCTACACTCAATGTCGGTAAAATGGCAGAGTAGTTAGAGTTTCATGTTACTTTTCAGATCGCGCAGTCAAATCAGGTAAGTACATAATAAAACATGGCGTTTTCCTACTATATAAAGTGGTTTTTTGCTCTTAAAAACTATTATTCACATTCCAATTTTCTTCAAAGCTTCACTCGTATCAAGTTGTAGAAATTTTTTGTCTCTCATTTACATTTTAACGTGTATTTTACTCTTTACACTTTAACGTTTATTTTACTCATATATATAACATTTTGAACCACACAACGAATACAATAAACAACCAAATCTCCAAACTCGGTAAGTCAAGACTATTTGTTTTACTTTAAGATCTTTTCAAATTAATTAATACCATTTTTGTGGTCTGTTACACAATGATAAAATTTAATTTGTTTTTCAATAGAGTCTTCCAATACATTCAATCAATCTACAATGTACAAAGCTAGTAACTTAAGTACAACTTCATCTAATTCACCATCTCAAGAACAACATTTACAGACTCCTGATTACATTTATCCAATAAATATAATTCTTACTCAACATCAAACACGGATAATTGATCTCTTTGAATCATTTTTCAGAAGATATAAAGATCAAGTACTCACATCTGATCACACGTCATTGCTCATTTAAGACTTTTTGTCTTAACATACTCAAAATATTGAATAAATAACATCAATAATTACAAATGTAGTAGATTCTAATATTCAAAATCAATTTGATACCGATGTAAACTTTATTTTATCTAACAAATCTACTAATACTTTTGTTAATGAATTTGAAAGTTACATTTTATTGATGCTGGAATCAAATATTGAATATACAGATGAAAATAATACACCCTTAAATTCAAAAGATCACAGTTACCTCTCTGGGGAGATAAAAGAACTCGATGTTGAATCACCTTTTACAAGTGATAAAGATATCTATAAAATCAAAGATTTAGTCGCCGAGTGTGATGATTTACCCTTAATCTTTGTAAATGACACACACAACTTGTACTATAAAGGTGATAAACGTACCTCAAAAGGTAAAACAATTTCTAAGATACAAAAGAAATATCTAATCCTAAAAGAACAAAAACACCCAAACTCTAAAAGGACTAATATTGCTAAGATCAATACAAATGTAAAATCAACTTTGAGAAAATACTTACAAAATAAATTAAACTCAAAGTGAGTATATGTATGTTTTTTTTGAAAATAAAATAAATGTAAATTACCCTCACCAAGACAAATCTACAAACCCCACATATGTATTTCTCATTATCACAAATATATTTTTTATTAAAGTACAAGTCCAAACTGAATTTTAAAGTTCATAACATGATATTTATTCACTTTATATCAAATTGCAAGTCTAAACACGAAAATAAATATAAAATTGTACAAGTTCTTACTCCCTTTCAAAAACAAGATAACCTTTTTGAATCCTTCTACCTGACAACAATAACTTACTAAATGTAAAAGGCTTAGTTTTTCCATAGTCGTCTTAACAAGATACTTTTTTTTAATCCTTTTACCTGAAAACAATACCTTCCTAAATGTAAAGGCTTAGCTTCTTTTATAGTCGTCTCAGTACACTTGAATACCCAAACGCCTTTCTAATTTTCGTTTTCGTTTTCGTGGAAACGACCTCCCACTGATTGTAAAAAGGTTAACTTCAAACAATCACTAATCCAATCATTGATGAAGTTGAGGCGCATTTATAAACATTTCTGCTTTGAACTATCCATCTGATGATAATAAAGACTTTACAACCAAATGATGAATATAAAAACTTAAGACTTCTCCTGACATCACATATTAAAAATCAAACTACAATCACATGTTCATATATAGCAAGATATATCAAGTACTAACTTTCATATACGTCAGTAACACCATATTAATTTCTTAACTCAACTGCTCATTACTTTAAAATACACATGTATTGTACAATTATTGTTGATGTACTCCCAAAATAAGCAAAAACTGATGTTGTCTGATATCAAATTGACGTTATTGCGTTAAACCTATTCTAGAATATGTTTCTCACAATAAAATTGTCAATTTACATATCAGATGAGACAAGTTGTACGCATTTATAGAAACGCATCATCAATTATCGTATACAACATATTGAATCAATTGAAATAAACAACGGTATCGTACCTATATTTAATTGACTAACATGGGAACTGAGTCGTGATTTTGAAGTAAAAGACTTGTCTCTACTATAAATAATTACTAACGAAATAGAGATCGATCATAGAAAGAGAGTGAGGGTGGGAGTGGGGGTGGGAGAAGTGATTGAAATATTTTGCCTTTACAAAGTTGTGATTTTTGACCAATTGATTAATAATTTTCTTGCAAGACGATTTCATATAGGAAACCTTTGTTATACAAATGTACCCTGCTTTTATATACTTGTGTATGCTGAATGTATGATTACCTGTCCATGTGGTTCGAAATCAGCGTTCCAAGGTGTATTTCATATGTATACAGTGTTAGTGGTTGTGTAAGCTATAAGATTTTAGATATGTGTTAATAAGTTGAGACATGAAGAGTAGTTAGTACGATTTAGAAGTTTTAGACGTGCCAGTGTGTGATTGACACGTAACTCTGTGTGATTGAGATTTATGATTTTTGATTTGGTGCGAAGAGAACAGACAAGAAAGCATTCAGAAGTAAAATATTGAATAAAAAAACAGATTAAGAAATTAAACAAAACAAAAGTAATCAAGAAAAAACATATAAAAGTTACATTGCGATTATTTGTATGCAGAAAAACACGGAATGTAAAAAGGCAAAACATCACTCAGAGATAAAATACAGAATAGAAAAAAGATCACAAAATAAAAACAAGAGAAAATATATTCAATTACAAAGAAACAAAAGTTAAATCACGATTATTTGTATGTTGAAGAATATAAAACGTGAAAACACAAAACTCCAACTGAAGTGAGTGTATGAGTAAAAAGACGATAGAAAAATGACAAAGTACAAAACAAAACAGTACTTACAAAAAAACAAAAGTCATAAGACAAAAATATGTATGTTAAAGAATACTGAATAGGAGAACACAAAACTACAATTGAGGTGAGTGTAAGAGTAAAAAGACAAAAGTGAAACTAAAAAGTACAAAAAAAAAACAGTACTTACAAAAAACAAAGTCATAAGACGAAAATATGTATGTTGAAGAATACGGAACGTGAAAAGACAAAACGACTTCATTTAGAAGATACAATCGAAGTAAAAAAACATAACAAGAAATAAAAACAAGGAAAAAATATTTAATTACAAAGAAACAAAAATGTAGGAATGCTACAATTGACAAACTAATTGATATAATATGAGCAATAAAGGTCCTATATGTTGGCATTTTGGCATCTAAGCATTCTTTCTTTATGGTATTTTGATATTATGGCATTCTTCCATTAAGGCATTTTGGCATTATGGCATTCTTATATTATGGCATTTTGGAGATTTGGTTGTTTATTGTATTTGTTGTGTGGTTCAAAATGTTATATATATGAGTAAAATAAACGTTAAAGTGTAAAGAGTAAAATACACGTTAAAATGTAAATGAGAGACAAAAAATTTCTACAACTTGATACGAGTGAAGCTTTGAAGAAAATTGGAATGTGAATAATAGTTTTTAAGAGCAAAAAACCACTTTATATAGTAGGAAAACGCCATGTTTTATTATGTACTTACCTGATTTGACTGCGCGATCTGAAAAGTAACATGAAACTCTAACTACTCTGCCATTTTACCGACATTGAGTGTAGACTTGTATTATTTCTTAGTGAGTGTACTGATATTATTATGAGTAAAAAGATGAAGTTTTATTAAAAAATATATGAGATGTGTGAAATATGCTGGGACATTGGGATATTGGGATATTGGGACAATGGGCCAATGGGCCAGGATTTACCTCCAGGCTATTTGCTGTGTAGTTACGTTGGAATACATAGCTTCTGTTCATATAAGAAGTTAGAAAGACATGGGAATGTGTGCTTGATATATAGAGCTATATAGAAGCACGTGATGGAGATATAGATTTTTGTTGAGACACGAAAAATTTCCCAAGTGTAAACGTTTGGTGGTTGAAAACTTGGGAAAAACTGATTATTTGGTAAAAAATGAATAATTGATGTAAAACTTGATGAAACTGAATAATTGAATTAAAACTTGGAGAAAACTGAATATTTAGAGAAAACAATGAATAATTGTAGTAAAACTTGGAGAAAACTGAACAATTAGAGAAAAAAACTGAATAATTGTAGTGAAACTTGGAAAAAACTGATGATTTAGTTTTAAAAAACTGATTATTTGGTGAAAAAATTGATTATTTGTGGTAAAACTTGAAAAAAACTGATTAATTGCAGAAAAAACTGAATAATTGGTGAGAAAACTGATTAATTATAGAAAAAACTGATAAATTGGATGAAATGTGATAAAACTACTTAATTCGTGATTAAAACGGGCATTGGATTGACAGCACTGGATAAAATTAGAAGGGGTAGGATTCTTGAAAAGGGTGCGCCATGGGGGTGCTCACCGTCCGCATCGATGAGGATTAGGTTAAGCCCCACTCCAAAAATGTCGCCTGTATGAAGGATGCGTACACAGCCTCACAATATAAAGCACATACCACTTATGCACATGAAATCTGGTTATACGAATTAACATGCAAAAAATCGGGAGCATTAAATTAGATACCCCTGTATGAAGGATAGGCGTCTTAAGAAAGGGTAGGGTTCTTGGAAAGACAGGAGTGCGCCATGGGGGTTAGGTTAAGGTTATAGGCATATACCGTCTGCATAAAGGTTATAGGTATATACCGTCTGCATAAAGGATGGGTACATAGCATTACCATATGAAATACATACCACGTATGTACATAAAATCTGGATATACGATTTAACACGCTAAAAATCGGGAGCATTGATATTGGCCTAATATACACTACTGATGCAGAAAGTTCGACAATATTTTTTAGCACAGGATTATACTAACTGATGCAACATTTTCCATCCTACACAACATAATCTTACATGCTCTTTAGAACCAAGCAAACAAAGACACGAAACAATCTACAATACCTGACTATTTTTAAACATATAAATAATTTGTACCTATTAAACAAAAGTGTGTATTCCTTGACTACGTTTTGACTAAAAATAAAAATTCCAAATTAAAATCATATTATGTTGTGTCCACTTATAAGAGAAATCCGTTAAACGGTTAAAATGGAATCCGGCTATAAGGGACGGATTCCTCTGATCTGGCGGTGTTCCTTATAGTCGGATTTCTCTGTATTATAACAATAAATTCGTCAATATTAATAGTTTAGGAATGGTCCATAAATAAGGTCAGGGTTTGGGTCAATAGGTATCCTCCGATATTGATGATATTTCATATAAAACATAGCTATTCGGGAAATGTTTAAGCTAATAACGACAGCAGGACTGGGGCATAGCTTAATAGAAATAACATGACATCATTTATGGACGAACCCTAACTATGCATTCTGTTTTTTAGATGCTAAAAGCTTAAGAATCTATTGAAATGGTTACGTCCGTGTGAATGTCTGTCTGTCTGTCCTTCTGTTCATTACACGCTACAGGTCACAGTTTTTAACATATCTCCGTCAAACAACTTCTAAACGACCGCAAAAGCAAAGCTCAAATCTCTCTAATTTTTGAAGTGCTCCCCACACCCAATTTTTCGGCTTTGTTGTTGTAAGAGGCTCACACTTAATCTTCAAGTGACGCAAATTAGGGACAGCTGACCCAGTTTGTGGTCAACTTTGGGAAAGGCGCTCAGTTCCAGAGTGCTCACGCTTGCAATGACGTCTCCACTCACAATACTCTGGTCATCTGTCCCAGTGTGTTCCAATGCGAAGAATGCAAGAAGCTTGTTGGCCGTGTTCAAGGAGCCAGAGTCCACATCCAGTCATCCAGCTCAACTTTGGACAGAACTGGGAAATAATCCGTAAGAATTCTGCTTGGATTTAGTTGGTCTTGAAATTGAAACACATGGCGGTCATAGACGCATCGGTCAAGAGCCACAATTTCTTCACGATCCGGTTTCCGCTCCTCGCTCTTCGATTTTCTTGACCACAGTAGGTTTTAGGTTTTTAAAGGATTTCTTTTCTCGTACCAGTCAGAGGTGGCCATTTGATTGGAACTCAAACTCAACTCCACTCAATTTCTGCACTCAGTCTGGAACTCTAACTCAACTCATTTTTTGTACTCAAAACTTTTCTGCACTCGAACTCAAACTCTTAATTGAACTCAAAATATTTTGGCACTCAAACTCGCACTCATGAGTGCACTCAGTTACGTTTTGAAAGGAATCCTTGAATGTCCGCTATCTTTCAAAGGGTTGTCATAAAATAACAAAAATTTAAAATTTAATGCTTAAATATAAATTTTTGATAACTTTTTAACTTTGACTCTGCCTAATTCATTGCGAGTATTGTTTTTAAAATCGGAAGAGTAGTATAATATGTGGCTTGGCTCCCTTGTTGGTATTATTGTCTTTTGTTGATAGTTCTCTCTATAGTTAGCTAATATATTTTATTTGTTTACCAGATACTGGAATTCATATTTGCTGAACTTGACCGAGAAACGTTGTTGGATTGCCGCCTTGTCTCCCGTCGCTGGGTACACTTCAGCTCCAAAGCCCTTCAAAAGATCATCACTTTTAAATTCCACAATGCTCGAAACCAACAAGTTTTGTACTGTGATGGTGACGGAAATCGTCCTATTAAAGATTTAGTTGCTCTCATGAACGATTCCACGGATGGGAATTTTCCCTGCACCTCCTTTGAAATTCAGGACAGATACGACGGGAAAATAGATTCATTTGCTCAGCGGTTCTTCAACGCTCATGGGCACTTCATTAGGAAAGTGGAATTCATGTACAATTTACTTTTGAGCGATCTCAAAAGGCTTCTTTTAATTCAAGCGCCGAACCTCGAGGAGCTAAAATGCAGTTGTGTCACATGGAAATACACAGCCTCGGAGTCTCGTTCAAATAAATCTGAGACGGAGGAGGAGAGACGTAGACGAAGAGAATCTTATTCAGCGAAACGGCCGTTGGTCCAAAACCTGTTTTCAAAAATCTCAAAAAGTTTATATGTTTTTCTGGAGGAACTCCTCGAATTTTTCTACAACAGCTCCTGGAATGCTCTCCAAATTTAGTGGAAGTATTTTTGAGACCCAAGTGCCTTCCATATCTCGTGCGACCTGTAAATCGCCTTCATCTGCTCAAGCATCTTGCAGTTCACGTCGAAGCAGATTATGTGGAATCACTTGCAGTTGTTGCGAACAATCACGGGGGTAATTGGGCAGTGGAGGACGTTGACTTTACTACTTACACCAATGAATAGGAATACTGGGACCCAGCTTTGGCCTCACAAGCGAGAGAAGTTGTGCGTAAACTTCTTGAAGGATGCGCCGCAACTTGTCAAAAGCTTCGATGGGATGAGGGATTCCAGGATTTTCAGCTCCCACATATGCCAAGAGTAAAAGATTTCAGTTTGTATTATTACGAAACCGTGTGGACTGAAGAGATTATCAGTAATTTTTCAGACATGGAAAGACTAGGCGATACGTTTCCAAATTTAAGGTTGGAAGTGAAAACTGATTCTTATGACGTATATCTTACGAATGAAAATGTGTTTGGGAATAGCGTCCCTGCACCAGTTCAAAGTGTGAGAAATGTTTCCTTCAAGTTTCACCCTGATCCCATTTTGCTTGAAAGTTTCCGGAATATGTTTCCGAATGCTGTAATTACTGAAACAGGCTATGGAAGGTGAGGAGTAGAGAGAGAATGTACCTATGTTACAACAACCAGATTTCAAATTTTATAAAATATATTCTTACGATATTCTGCCAATAAATACATGAAGAAGCTTACAGTTTCATTCCAGAAGCCATATTATGCACAAAAAAAACTGTTTACGCACGTCACATATTGCGTCGGATTTTATACACTATTTTGATCAATTAAGAAACTTGAGAGTAAAATGACTGTACACGCTACATTTCTATGTTAGTAAAATTGTTATTTTTAAATCTTGAATTATGTAGCTTTTTTGTACTTCAGCTTACTTTTAATGTATATTTATTTAAGTGATAGGTTACAATTGATAAAATCATAAAACCATGTATAATCAAATTAGAATTTGGATTTCTTAAAATATAAAATATATATATATATATATATATATATATAATTATTTTGGAATTAAAATTAAATGTTGCAATTTTGGTTTAAGAATAAATACAGTGTGGATTCCTAGCCGCTCTGGTCAAGGTTAAAATGTTGTCGCGAGACATAAAACTCCGCGGTAGTTTGAGCATTGCCATCTAAGGAAATTAAAGTCGTCGAACATAAAATAAAAAAAAACATTACACATGCAGTGAAACATTATCTTTTATCCGCGTCCGCATATTTCATTTATTCCTACTTGTCTACATAATTTACCGGAATTTTCAAAGTTTTGCGATTCTGGACTAATTTCGTAATATATCGATATATCATTCGAAAGGTAGTTACTGATTACTAGTAGAATTCAAAAAAAGGAAATCACCTCCATTATAACAAAACGTTTTCAAGATAACGGTCTTGTAATTTTTAAATGTCGCCTAAAATGTGTTGTATGAGCAACAATCAAAAAACAAAACATGAGTGGTGTCTGCTTATTTTTGAAGAGCTTTCAAATGATATATCACTCGACAAAATCTGTTAACTTTTTAAAATTTGCAATTACCTAAGTTTTTTCGAAACCAATTTGGAAATAATAACAATCGTGCGTCCACACCATGTTCATTACTTTTCCATAATTGTAAACAATGATACGTCATTTTAGTGTAAGTTTATTGAATGACCAGTCGAAATCTTGAGTTAACACAGTATTTACAGTTTCGGCGGAAAATTCAAAAATTTGAATTTTGAATTTTTGGTTGTATTACAGAAATTGAATATAAATAAGAATTTAAGCATCTTTTTCAAATTCGAACCGCCCTATTTTCCTGATAGGCCTGCCAATAAACAAGGGGTTTAGCCCTTGTTTTTGCATGAATAAATAAATTACCGTATTTCCTCTGAAAGTACCCCCCGCGTACGTGTTTTGAACACATATTATGTGTTTGAATCTCCAACAGAAATTTCCAATCTTAACAGGAAAGCACACCGTATGGTACACCCAGATTTTAAAACCACTAGGTGTAATCGATTTATCCATCTTATTGTTAGTCTTGATGTACTACAACCCTAAGGCAACTCGGTCGCATTTTGCGCTGTTCGGTCACAGTTGCACGCTAAAGTTTTAAAAAAATCGATTTTTTGATCTTTGTTACCCTGTAGCTCCTACAATTTTTATCCGATTTTCGAAAAATTTCAATTTTTTTGATCTCCAGAACAATAATAATAAAGATAACCGTCTTTTTGAGGCCCTAAAAATACCTACGTTTTTGAAAACTAAATTGGGTTTCCCGTCCTGACTGAAAAATATTTCTTTAAAAATAAATATTTTTTCAATTTTACTCTAAAAACTAAAAACTATATTTTGGATGTTTTAGTTTTCAAACGAGATGTAAGTAGACATTTGAATCTTGCATGTGTTACGTACTTAGTTTTGTAACACGTAAGAACGATAAGTACCTTATGTCCGTTTCTATTTAACAAAAATTAAAATAAATTTTCCTTACATAGTATTTCAATTAGGTAATTGAATTTTTAAAAATAAAAATAAAAACTTAAGACATATACAACAAAAACAACAGGCAAACCGACGAAAACTTATGTTAATAAAAGCTTAAGCGTAACATCTAAACAAGAAAAAATAAACACACTTAATCTAGTATTTTGAATTTTGACAGTTCTAGTGTTGAATGCCAATAAACGAATTCCTTTTATAATTTCACCACAGCTCAGAACTGTGTAAAGTTTCCTAATAAAACTGAAAAAAAAGCATCTCTATGTGGCTCAAAGTTATATTTTGACTAAATACATCTTGCAGAATTTGAAATCCATTCATTACTACATATCTACTACATAATTTAACGGAATTTTCAATATATCAATATATTATTTTGTTCAAAGTCAAATCCCCAAAAATCCCACCCCGGCGGTTGCTCGTACGAAACTTAGCAATAAGTTTTGCAAAATTGCAATAATTTTTGTAACATGAGCCAACAAGTTATTTATAGATCATTATTGAAAAATATATTGACTTAATTTTTTTGATAATTAACGTTTGCTAAAACTGAAAAATTTATAGCATAATTAGTAGAGGCTTTCATTGCGATGTCAGAATCCACCAAAGCATAGTGGGCATAAAAGCAGAAGTACGATGCTTTTGATATTTTTTTATTTAATTGTTAAACAAAAATAATACAAAGTTTAAGCTAGTAAAAATTTTCTAAACCAAGTACAAAATCAACATGAGCACTTCCAGTTAAATTGCAAGCAAGTTGAAAAACTTAAATTAAAAATATAAAAACCAACCACCGATGCAATTTAATTGGAAGCAATTGCTATTCACACATTATGAAAAGCATAAAACGAATTCTAAATAAGGCAACTTGCAGCATATTTCTACCTATTTTAATGACTGGTATTTTGCTCCAAAAGCCTAATACATCCAGCTATTTTTACTCCACATTTTAAAATACAAGAAAAATGGTAGTACAATCGCAGTTAGGTATATCGGTACAGCAAATACAAATAATTAATTTCCTAGAAATAGCGCACCTAATTTTTTACGTAAGATAAATTGTAAATAGTAACTTTATTTAAATACTTATTAAAACATAATTTAGAGGGTTGTCAATGAATACCTATGACACATACGCAAGTAAGTGAACGTAGTGGCAATATTGTGAAATTCAAATTAGCGCTTAGAGAGAAACACAAATTATTAAATTAAAATAACTGACACTGTCGTTCAACGGCGATAACCCAAAAGTACTCATCACCTTCCAAACTCTGTCTCAGTAATTACAGCATTCGGAAACATATTCCGGAAACTTTCAAGCAAAATTGGATCTGGATGAAACTTGAAGGAAACATTCCTCACGCTTGGAACTGGAGCAGGCACATTATCCCCAAACACATTTCCATTCGTAAGATATATGTCAAAATCAGTTTTCACTTCCAGGGATCTTAAATTTGGAAACGTATCGCCGAGTCTTTTTATTTCCGGAAAATTACTAACAATCATCCAGACGAATTCGTAATAATACAAACGGAAATCCTTCACTCCTCGCATAACTGGGAACTGAAAATCCTGGAGTGCATCATCCCATTCTAGCTTTTGACAAGTTGCAGCACATCCCTCAAGAAATTTACGCGCAACTTGTTTCGCTCGCGACACCATAGGTAGATCCCAGTCGATGTAGTGAGTACCCAGGTCAATGTGCTCCACTGCCCAATTACCCCCGTGATTGTTCGCAACATCAGCAAGTGCGTCCATATAATGTGGTTTGACTTCAACCGCTAGTTCCTTTAGGAGGTGGAGGCGGTTCACAGGTCGTAGAAGATACGGAAGGCACTTGGGCGACACAAATACTTCCACTAAATTGGGGGAGCATTCCAGGAGCTGTTCCAACAAAATTGTAGGCATTTCTTCAGACATGCATAGGAGCTTTTTGAGACTTCTAAAAGCAGGTTTTGGACCGATGGTAGTTTCACTGAATAAAGATTCTGTGCGTCTACGTCCCTCGTCCTCCGTCTCGGATTTATTTAAACGAGACTCCGAGGCTGTGTATTTCCATGTGACACAACTGCATTTTAACTCCTCCAGGTTCGGCGCTTGAATTAAAAGAAACCTTTTAAGATCACTCACAAGTAAATTGAACACAAATTCCACTTTTCTGATAAAAAGCCCATGAGCGTTAAAGAACCGCTGAGCCAGTGAATCTATTTTGAGAGCGTAATTGTTCTGAAATTCAAAGGAGGTGCAGGGAAAATTCCCATCCGTGGAATCGTTCATAAGAGTCACTAAATCTTTAATACGGCGATTTTGGTTACCATCACAGTACAAAACTTGTTGCTTATAATCATTACGGAAATGAAAAGTAAGAATCTTTCGCAGATATTTCGAGCTGAAGTACATCCATCGACGAGAGACAAGGCGGCAATTTAACAGCGTTTCTCGGTCAAGTTCAGTCAATATGAATTCCAGTATCTGGTCAACAAATAAAATACATAATAAAGCATCTATTGTACAAGCTAATAACTATATACTCTTATTTAAATAGTTGTTTATTTTGACATAGCTTATTCCAATTCTAGTGTGAATTAGACACATGTCATTTTAATTCTTTGCTCACGATATAATTAAGTAATTTTCATAATGCATAATGAAACGTACGTGATCAATTGAAAACACACTTTCTTCTGCTGAACGTGAGGAATTTGGATGGAGCAAAACCACGTTTTCATTTTCATTTCGAGTCTTAATTTTTAGAACTTTCTTGTCAATAGTTGGGCCGATGTCATCGTTAGCAGGTGGAGAAGGTTTCAGTTTCTTAGCTAAAGAAATCTCTGATAGAGTTTGGTGGTCAGTCATGACGCAATTTTCACTTTGAACTTTGAAAACCTAAAACAAAGGTTTGAAAATGAAAATTAGCATTAGCGCGCTTGCATTTTGGTTTCATTTATAGTTAGAAACAAACGATAAACAATCAACAATAAAACACGAACATACCAAAAAAGCAAACTAAATAGGTACACGGCAAGCAAGCCGTGTAATATTGAATTTCCTGTATAAATGAAAGTATGGTTATGTTATATTTAGTTATATATCAAATATAACAGCAGTCACGAACCTTACCTTAATAACACAAGTATAGTGAGTCTTGACCGCGTCAGTTTTAATCCTAATCTTAACCTTGTGATGCCATTACAAATTTTAGCAATTAAAAATTGATGTTTGAAGTTATTGAAGAGAAATTCGACTGACTGATTAATTAATACCTACAAAGTTTCAGGCTTTGAGTCTCAAACGCGTGCTGAAAATGTAGTTATCAGTGCCGATTTGACAGCCAGCTATCCGTACACTTGCCAAGTACGACGAGATGCCCGTCAAGTGCCGATGTGGAACATTATTGACTGTTTGTTATTAATTAATTATGTTTAATGCAAGTAAGTATTAACAGTAATTTAAATTGACCTAACACCTAGTAAATATGTTAATATTAATTTTCCGAATGTCAATAATTCAGGTTCAGGGGTCAGGGATTCTCAATATCTCAATCTCTTGTCAATAATAATTCTGATTTTCTCATTTTCCTCGAATTCACTTGTTTAGTTCTGGCGCGCAAAAACAAGGACACAGTAACAAGCAATAAACATTATTTTATTTCTACTTTTATATTTTATTCTTAATTTTAATATCTTAATCTTCAGGATCATTTTCTTTTCGTTTCGTTTTTTGTTAATTATATTTTTAAAGTATATTATTATTCCTATAAGCATAGGTCATGCCTATATTTCTTAATGCTGAAACCAACAACTAACAAGGCGACCGCAACTTTGTGGCTTTTTGCCTTTGCATTATATGTGGCTGGTATTCTCAAATGTTGCGGATTTATTGTCTGGATACAAATTCGAGATAGTGGGAAAGGTTGTCCTTACCATTAATGGGCGCAGCCTACCAAGTGCAATTCGGATGCGATAGGTGGGAACTGTTAATCGACGGGAAAACCTTTTCCACTATTTCGACTTTGTATCACGACAATAGGTGTTTTTCAAAGCTTAATTGTGTGATTTAAGTGATTTATTTTTTATATGCGCATTAATTCGTAATTAAAAATACATTCTACTTTAATGTAGTACCTTACTCTACCAGTTTCAAGCATTTTAGTTTTCTCAGCGGCGGGATTTTAATATTAACAAGGAAGTCTTGAGGGTTCACGTGGAGTTCCAAGTATTTCAAGGTATCCCTGCTCCTTCGCAAAAGTATGCCCAGGATTGACGCAACGTCCCTGTACGCACCATGAAATCCCCCAATACGCGATAATTTGCTTGTGAGTTTCCCAAGTTTGATCCGGGGGATGTTCTCAGGGTACAGTCTTAATGCTTCCTTGAGATTTGAACATTTAAACTGGTGAACTGGGGATTTGAGGCGGGATTGTAAAATAGCGATTTAATGAAGTGAGCCTTTTTCATTTGGAAGAGGAGTGAGCTCCTCCAACGCCTGCATCTTGAACGGGACGGAGCTTGGGTGAGATGTTCACAAGTTGCTTAAGAAACTCTGCTTTGGATTAATGCAAGTTGGATTTTACTCCCAGAATAATTCCTAATAAGATTCTGAGATCGAGATTCCGATTAAAACTCCTGCTTCGCAACTTTCTTAAATATAATACTTGGGTTTGTTGTTGATCTCGGTCTCGTGTTTTGAATCAGTAACATTTGAAAAACACCATACTCACTAAATTGGGCGTGTTCAGAAACAAGAGCCTTTTAAAAGAATGTGATGAGCTTATGTTGCTAATAATGATACGTTTTTTTGTATTTTTTCTAAAGAGTGCAAATAATCTCATGAATTCGTTGGGAAGTGATAGGGGCAGATTTTTGAGGGCCTTTTCAAATCCTGGAAGACACTTAATGCTGTTTGAGGGGAACTCTCGGCATTCAGAGATTGTTTGGATGAGAACCGGAAGAAGGCTGTAGGGTGGTCGTGCTTTGTAATATTTGAAGATGGGTGACATACGATCATCTCTACCGTAATCTGGGTTCACCTCCAGGAGTTGTTCGTGAGAAGTTGGATTCATCTCACCAATCTTTACGTCACAAGCACTTTGTTTGAGGAGCACTCACGTGGCCGCATCCCATCAGCTTCGGTTCACTAGGCGAAAATGGAGCCAATCTTTTGTAGGGAGAATTTGTTGTCAAGTATAACCCGCAGTATCTACAGCCACTACAATAAATTGTGCACATAAATTTTGCGTACACTGTTCCTCAAACATAGCGCATTATAGTTATTTAATACTAGTCTCACGATCAGACTTCATATTCAGTTGAGCGGGAAAATTCAAAATTACTAAATTTCATCCCAACTCACAAACAATTAAATGACTCCATTCTCACTGTTTTATTTTCCACTTTTTAAAAAACGAATAAATACAGCAGTGAACACTTTCTAAAAACATACAAATGCAATATTTTCCCTATTCTTAAAAACGCAGAAATAAAACTTTGAGCATTTTTTAAAAATTGTGTAAATGGAATATTTTGCGCTCTCTGAAAACATGAAAAAAAGATATTTTCTATTCTTCCAGAAATGTGTAAGTGAAGTATTTTGGGCATTTGAAATACACGAAAATAGAACATTCGTACTTGTAAAAAATCATTGAAAATTGAACTCGATGCACGTTTGAAAACCAAAATGCGAATCGCATAGTGTCCATGTTTTGAATGCTCTTCATTCTGCTGTCGATCTCGTGTGGTAGTTTCAAATTTACGATTTGGCGGGAAATTCTCAAAATCTCATTTTGTCGAGGTTTCTTACAGAAATTGATGACTCATACAAATTTTAGAGTGCGCACAGGAGCTTTCCTATAATTATAACGCTCTTGAAAGACGCTTCCACATTCCTTAAGAGTCGTCCACAGATGACGTCATCAAATAGTCTCACATACTCACATTCTAAACAACATGTAATTTTAAAAAAGCACAGAAATGGAATATTTTCCACTTTAAAAAGCAAACATGGAAATTTTTGCAATTTAAAAAAAAAGAAATGGAATATTTTGCAATTTTCATGAACAATGCGAATCGCAGAGCTTTTACTTTTAAAAACTTCTAAGTAACATTGCACAGTGAGCGTTCAGTCAGAATATTGGAGTTTTTATTTGACGCAATAAAAAAAAAATCGTAGTAAGAGTGTTGTTAGGTTAATTCCCCCTCTCTCCTCTAAATCTAAACGTCATTGACAGACGCACCTTCATCGTTGTATTCTTTTAGAGTCACTTTATGACGGGACACAGATGAGGAGGCACAAGCACGTGCAAAATGGATGATATGACGTCAGCTTTGAATAATTTTTTTAAATTTGGTGAATGCCAAGAGAATGAAAGGGGGGAGAAGAAACTTGTAAAGTTTATTAAAGAAAAACCTCAAAACGGTCAGACTTGTTCTGGCTGACTTTAAGATCTCCATCCAAACCCCATCAATGAATTTATAAGTAAATTAGAAGCTTATACAAGAGAATTTGAAGAATTTGCACACGATGATGAGTCGGATTTAAAATACTGTGCAGTTGAGGTTCTTGCCAAACCTTGCATTTAAGCCCATATCCATGTCATACTGAAACATAAGGAAAACGTCCCTCCTGTTATTCTAAAGCGTACTAGCGTACAAGTATGTAGATAGTGCCGTTTTAATAGGCAATCTCTTAAGATTAGTTATACGTGCGGATGTAGCTACAAATGACTCAAGGAGAAGGGATCGGGTTCGCGGATTGTTAGAAGTAGTTGATAGACTTACGTTGGATGCATTCAACTATCTAACTTGTTAGTCAGTAAAATCATTAGGAGTTTTGGTAGTAAAAAAATATTTTATCGAATGCATGAGCAGAGTTTTTATAAAAAGCAGTTAGAAATCATTTAACAGCTAATTTTATTCCAGTGTAACAGCAGCTATCTAATGATTTCATTTTAAAATAAGCAAACAAAGCAGAAATATCAAATCAAAAACGGAATATGTATCTCAATTAAGTACTCTCTTTTAAACTTTTGCTTTTGCAGTTTTTGCTTCTCCTTGGCGTTTTTTACAGCCGTTTTATAATGCTCAAGGTTTTCGCATTATTTAAATAAAATAGAGTCACGTGTCATTTCATCGCTTGAAAAACCTTAACACTTAACCAAAAAGCATTTTGTACTATCTTGAGTGAAGAATCAAAACTGCGCATATGTAGTTTAGGCTAGAATTAAAATGAGTTTCCTCAGAACAACAATAAACTGAAATGGAGAAATAAAATCCTAATTAAGGATCGTTTATGATTGGCATTACATGCAGAGGGTATTTACATGCCACATGCTTTCAGAAGCAAGATATTTTGAGTTTCTGCGGATAGTGGATTTGTTTTACCTAAAAATTGTTCATTTTGATTCTTTATGAGATTTTCAAAATATTTGAAGTTTACTGATCTGTAGAACAATATCTGAAATGAAATTTTCACGTTTAGGAAAATGAGAAAAAATTTGAATTTCAAAAGCTATAGTATTTCTGTTTATCTTATGTAATAGGAATTTTTCAAAAATTTTTATTTAAACACAATATGTTTTTCTTAACTTTTCAGTAGTAATAATAATTAAACACGATTAAAACTTAATATTTCAAAATATTTTAAAGCAAGGGACCAAAAATTTGGAAAACGTTCTAGCATACGTCTGGGCACATTAAAACAACAGCAGCAGGGACGTGATCTGTGACTCTTATGACAAGTGCGAGGAGGACGTTCAACTCTTAACAAGCCTAGGCTCGCACTATACTACCTCTTTTTCGTGACCTGGTCCCAGGTTTACCCCATGGGGACCACTACGGGTGAATATAATTGCAAAGGCTTGGAGTAATACAACAGTATTATCAAAAAACTTATCGCCAATAGAATCGAACCTAGGATCACTCTGTCTGTACCATTTGGATCTGCCACAGTCACAGGCTCTGAAAGACGTACATGGCTGGAGGAACGAAACGATGGCGGAATACTGTAAAGACTATGCTGCATTCCTTTTCGGGAATTTCGGTGACCGGGTCAAGAAATGGATTACTTTCAATAAAATCTGCGATTTTTGTATTTAGAGTTATAGGGATGGAACTCACGACCTTGGAATTAAAGATGTAGCCACTGCCCATTATGAATGTGTTCACAATTTGCTAAATTCTCATTCTTTAACCTGCACTCTATGAAGATCAATTGATGACGGTTTAGAAAGGAAAGGTATCACTTGACTCCGTTTGATTAGAACCAATGGACTCAAACATTACAAAATATGCGATTGCGGTTGAGATAGTTCAAAAATTCAGAGAAAAGACACTTACTTAACAATAATACTGGAACGAAAAGAATTTGATCTTTTATTATGGTTTAGCACTTCAGTCTTGTTTAATTGTACCTGCTACACAGTCAATAAAGAACGATTTGCACTTTTCAAAAAAAACGTAAATTAAACGTTTTGCACTTTTCAAAAAAAAATGTAAATTAAACGTTTTGCACTTTTAAAAACCATGTAGATACAACATTTTGCACTTTTCAGAAAACAAGAATATTACACATTTTGCACTTTTCAAAAAACATGTAGATTAAATATTTTCCACTTTTCAAAAACCACGTAGATACAACATTTTGCACTTCTTAGAAAATACTTAGATAGAACATTTTGCACTTTCAAGTAAACGCGTTAATTAAAAATCTTATAAATTTCAAAAAACGCGTAGATTAAACATTTTGCATATTTTAAAAAACACATAGGTAGAAAAGTTTGCACTTTTCAAAAAACACGTAGATTAAAAATTTTGCACTTCTAAAAAAACACGTGGATTCAACATTTTGCACATCTCAAAAAGAACATCGATAGAACATTTTGCATTTTCGTATGCGCGTAGAAAGACGAATTTTCACTTTTCGTATGCAAGTAAATGAAACAGTTTTCTCTGAAGATCTGTCGCTGTATTTTTTAAATGTCTATAATTTTTTGCTAAGGACGGTTGGATCACCACTCCAGTTGTTACCTAAGACTCCTATTATAAAGGAGCTCATTGGGGTAAAAAGTTAGAGGGAAGGTCTCTCCCAGTCCCGTTTACCTGTCTTTGACAGCGAATGGAAGTCGAAGCTGAATGGTATCTGGGGCTTTTTCGGTCTGAATCACTTTACTGCGGAATTAGTCGTCCCAGCTGAGAGGACGGACGCGCGACGGTGTGGTGACCAGAATACAAACACATTCTAACAAGAGAATGGTTTTACATGATACGCGCCAATTTCAAAAAGTCATGTCTACAATAATCTGGCTACTTTATAATATTAGATATCCAAAGTAACTCGATTGCTGTTTGCGCTGTTTGGCCACACTGACCTGCCGAAGTTTAAGAAAACTCAAATTTTAATATTTTGCTGCACTGTAAATTTTACAGTTCTCATCTGAATTTGATGAAATTTGACGTATAGTAATGTTTGAGCTCCTTTCTGAAATGCAGTTTTAAAGATTTTTTAAACTGCCTTATTAAAAAAAACCTGCCTTTTTAAAAAAAACCTGCCTTTTTGAAAACATTTTTAAGGCCTAATTTCATAAACAAATTTTTTTCAAAAAAACGAAAATTTTTCGAATGTTGAAAAATCCTGAAATTATTTTTTGAAAACCCTTTAATAATGCTATTGACTGTACTTTCAGACAAAAATGTGTCTCTACGGACCCTATGTATAGTTTACTGTAATAAGAAGTTACTAATATTTAATTATTATTAGGGATCGTCCGTAAATGACGTCATTAGTAGGAAATGCGTCTTTTTGGATACTGATGAAATCTAACGTTGAAGCTAGCCAATTAGACAATGATTATAAGGTGATGAAGGGGGAAAGGCGTTATAGGGTCCCAGGAAAAAGAATTTCGATGAAACTATTTGTGAATGATCGCTTTAAGAAGTCCCTTGAGTGTCTACTTGACTGAACAGGTGTACAGACAAATCCGCCTATAAGGGATCCGCTTTAAAAGAAAACTGGGTATAAGGGACAGATATAAAACATTTCGTTGGCCAGCTATGCTTCTCACATTATAATTATCCGGATTTACGAGAACCGATATAAGGGATAATTCTGTTATAAGGGACGAATTTTGGCAATTTTTAAAAATTCGAATAAGGCAAGAATATTTTTTAGCGCAACCAAACACTGACGACATAAAATTTTTTAATATACACATAGTTCTACGTGTTTGTCAAAACCAAACTAAAACGAAGCAAACTATATTAACTGACTTTTTAAAGTAATGATTATAATTTGCATGTAATGGGCAAAGCTGTATATATCTTCAGCTTGTTTTAGCTAACAATAAATACTAAACAATTTGAATTATAACGTGTCCGTTTACAAGGCAAGGAAAAACCCTTAAACGGTTACAATGGATTCCGGTTTTAAGGGACAGATTCTGCCAGTCCCGCGGAGTCCCCTATATTCAAATTTGTCTGTAATGCAGATTGTAATATCTACTCAATTTAAGTGATATTTCCTTTATTGATTTATATTTACGTACTCATGATTTCAGACACTTAGCAATACTTAAACATAATTACAATTCCATGTCGAGGTAAGTAGATTGAAACGTATCTTGTTTTTTTTTGACACACAATTAATTTACATATTGTAACATGCACTGTTATCACACTTAACCTTGTGTTTATTTTTTCTACTAAAAGCTGACATTGACGACTTTTTTCATACAACATAAATTAGTACACACATCGTATGGATAAAATGTGCGAACGTGATCATTTAAACATTGGAAGCTCGAAGGTAAACTATGTATTTAATTATAGTAAAAGCATACGGCAAAATGGTAGAATAATAATCCACGTGGTACCGAAAATTGTCGCGGATTTGGTATAAGCGGCGAAATAATCAGCCCTGCTATGCTGCATTGGGTCGTAGGCACTGATCAGACCCGTCTGATTGGGCCCTAAAAATTTAATTTGTGTATAATAAATTGGGGAGGGGGGGGGGGGGGCGAAAATAGGTGAGTAATGGATAATAACGAATAATGAATAGAAGGCGACAAGATTCTTTTTTATAATATTTTTAAACCGTTTACACACAAGCCTCCGCGGCACCAATGCTGCTTTAACATAATTGCAATGTCTGAGATTTAAAAAATTCGTGGTATGCATAATTTTTGTTTCAAGAATATTTCCAAAAAAGTTTCAAAAAAGTGCCTTTTTCTCTACGTAACAAGTAATACAAAAAAGATTTGAACTAAATCCGTTTCACCGTTTACCCTATGTTAACTTCGTGAATTTAAAAAATTCTCACATGGGAACCTACCTTACTTAAAACTTCAGAATGAAGCGAAACTACCCAGAACGTATACTACACATATGAGTGACCTCGGTTCGTATCGTCGTTCGACTGCAAAATTCGTTGTTCGGGCGCAATCGCGCGCACAATTTCAAAAATATCGATTTTTTCGAATTTCAAAGCGCTCTAGCTCCTACAGTTTTTGTCTGATTTTAAAAATATTTGAAATACAACATCTTTGTATACTTACCTTAAAAGGTATTTCAGGATTTTTGAAAATTCAAACATTTTAATTTTTTTCGAAAAGTTCAAAACACGTATATTTCTGAGGTCCAGAGGGTTTAACTAATTTTTTCAAAGCAATTAGGATAGCGTTAGCGCAAACTTTTACAAAAACAGGAGGAAATATTGGTATTTCTTTCCGCTACCGCTATCGCTATCCTATGCTTTAGCATTGGAGGAATAGCGCTGCTATAAATTTTTTTAATGGCGACAGCGGTGGTTCCAGTCTCACATTTCAATATGGAAGGGTATGATATGGTAGCAAGAAATCTAATGGCCATCACTGCATTTGGTTAGAAACCCATCGACAGTGATATTTGTAAACCCTGAAGCCCAGTACATTTTAAGCTTGTTTTGATTCTCTTCACAGGGAATAAATGCAACTTTTTATGCTTTAGATTTTTAACATTTGTTAACTTGACCCAATTTTTTCGAGAATTTTCGATACATATTGCGCACAAAAATATGTGCATCGAATTCTGTTCCATAATCTCTTCTCTTTTTTAAATAAAATATCGGTTTATCCGATATCGACATCTGTTATCGAAATTTGAATCGGATTATTCGATCGAATTTTAATATTTTTGTTATTTCGTAATTTGTATAAATAATTTAGTTTAGTAATTAGGTAATTAGTAATTTCTGTAATTTTGTTTTTTTATGTACATTGTAGCGTAAGATTGAGCATTCATAGCTATACTTGGTGAACATTTTCTACTAAAGCCGAGGCGCGTATAATTCAAAAATATCACTGTGACGGACAATACAAGCCATAGCCATTATGCCGATTATGCATTATTATCATTAATATGAAACAGAATTTGCTCGCATCTTTCAAGTTTTAGAAGTCAGAAGACCTTACTCAGGAAAATTTCCCCACATTTAAAAATTTTTAAATTACCAGGTAATCCTGTTAATTTTGAATTTAACATCCAAATCTGTTAGCTCGACCTAACTAAACGTTATTCAAGACCTTTTCTAAGCGTATGATAATAAGTAAGTAGTTAACATCTGAAGTGTCAACTACAGCCGGAGGTAAAAAATTAAAATAGAAAATCAAGCAGCGGAAAAATGCTTCACACACTGCACGTAAGTTATAGGCGAATTAGTAGTAGTATTTGCTTTCTAGTTTACTAACAAAAAAGGAAAATACTGAAAATACATATAACTAAAGTAAATTAAAATGAAGGGTTAAAATTTGATTTCGTCAGTATATGAGCATTAACTTATTTGTCTTGTCTAAAATACTTTTATTTAATTTTCTTGCAGAACAAAATAAAACGTTTGAGCAATTTGATTGCAGAATACGAGGAAGGGGAAAGAAGTGATAAAAATCCTAATCCTGCGTTACACAATTTTGTTCAAAAGGTATACTGAAGCTCGGAATATTTTTACCTACAGGAAGGTTTTTAATGCTAATATCTATAATTATAATAAAATATTTGAGATCGTTTCCATCTAATTATACACGCTATCTCATACTGAAAGTAGTCACGTAGCTGAAAGTTGCTATTTAATGATTTAAGTCCTGTGTAAATGCCGCTTAAGTTAAGTTTATTCTACTACCTTTTTGTGTAGGTATTTCATTTTCACTTTATTTTAATCATCAATTAAATCAGAAGGCTGTAAATAGTTTTAAACGCACTGTGTTTCCTGTGATAGAATCGGCATTAGAATACTCATTAATGGATTCATTGAATCTTAGCTTCTTATCTGTCATTGCAGGTAAAACGTATCTTGGTTGAGAAAACTGAAACTACAAAAAAAGATGGACTGGAATGTTCAATCTCGGATTCAAATAGAAATGATAATGTGTCAGACAGCTCACCACCCCCTCAGCAGATCAATGCTGTTGTATCAAATCCCAATCCAAGCGTCCTCGAAGCTTTGAAAAATCATGTGGTGAGTTCAGAATTTAGAAATTTCAAATCTTTCTACACTCATCCAGCTTTCATTGCATCAAAAATCTGAATAAATGTAATATAAATAGTCATAACGTTAAAACAATTCGATTGAAGCTAAAATAATTGTATTTAGGTATTGACAGAAATATTTAAGTGTGGATGCTACCATGACCTTAAGAATTTCCGCCTCATCAACAAGCAGTGGAAAGAAATTGCAAATTCTGCCATCGTGAAAAGAAGAATATGGATGATCAGCCTAAGAAATACAATTTGCAGTTACAATAACAACATAAATAATGCTTTATCGGCTTTGAAGCACTGCATTGAAGGAGGTGTAGGAATTTTTCCTTTAACGGCAATAGAGTTTTCGGATATTAAAAGCTACAAAACCCTTGATAAATCATCTCTGGATCGAATTTACAATTTGATAGGGCTAAATATTATTCACGCGGAATTCCACAATTTTGGTGTTCTGACTATGGACGAATTTCAAGATTTGCTCGTTTACAAGATGCCAAATTTGGAACACATTAGCGCTGGAAACATTTTCTTCGGGGATCAAAAGGGTGGAGCACCCATCGTTCTTCCGCACTTAAAAACAATTAAGTTCATCAGCTATGAGATGTTTACATTTCTACCGTATTACAAAGTACTTTTACAAGCTGCAATCAATTTGAAAGAAATTCAAGATTTTCGTGTACAGCTAACGGATATAGTTATTGAAACTGGGAAATTGCATTGCATTAAAGCATTTATGTTCGCCTTAGAGCTAGAAACCTCTACCCTTTGCGATCAGTTTTCTAATTTGGAACCCAAACTAACCAGGCTGAGCATTACTCCAAATTATTTCTACATTAATATAAATGAAACGCTCACGGTAGAGCTCAAACACAGCCTAGAAACAATATTATTTTCAAGCAAGGACACTTTAAAGCATCTCGGATGTCTTCCCTGTATCTTGCCAGTAGATTTTAAACTCCCAAAATTTCCAAATCTGGAGTTCTTGACTGTCCGAGATTATAGCAATGATGCTGATTATATAAGTCGTGTTTTTCCTCCTGAATGTGATGTCAATGAGAGTTTTCCAAATGTCCACACCGTGTCACTGTTTTTTAGTGGAAATAAAACCCTCAAGGAATATTTTCCAGACCAAGCTTTCCTATCTGTAAAAACTTTATGGTTTCAAGACAATTTTGAAATTGGGGAATCATTGAAAACTATTTTTCCAAAAGTGTCCCATATTAAATTTATGGAATTTTATAGAACTGTTTCCCAGATGGAAAATGTGCGCTTCCCTGGAGGATTTCATTTTGAATTTGATCCAAAAATTGAGTCTTTGGAATTTTATCAGTGCCGTGTAGCTGACGTAGAGCAAAAATTTCTTCTAGACTCCCTGTTCACAGGTCTTTCTCCCCACATTTGCAAGAACTTGCTTAAAATTCACAATAATGGTATTGGCAGAGACGAGAATAAAAGTGTTGAGTTTGTTAAAGAGTTTCTCAAATTAGTACAACGTGAGAATTATATGTTCCGCAACTGCGAAGGTACAACTGACGCTGATTTATCAATTATTAGTTATATTGGGGCTCATGCTAGTTTACACAAGTTTTAATTTAATTTTTAATCTTTTGATAAATAGGTTTACGACGGTTAAAAGTTATTTTTAACAGCAGCATGAATTATCACTTCATAATACCCGAGAATTCTAATGGCGATGCTGAATCGTGGAACGCTGTCATCTCACCAATCAGCTGTGTTTACGGATTTTCGCTCATGCCAAATTTAGAGCAAGTGATCATTGGCTACGATCACTACTTGCCTAGTGCTGCAGGTAATATATTTTTTAAATAAATAATTTTCAAAATATGTTTACTTAAACTTATGCCTTAGTTTGAAGTGCGTACGCTTAAGCTATTACCGTAATACAAAAGATACTAGAAAAAGTACCTGCCTAACTGTCATTATTTATTATCAAAGATAATTAATTTGAAAATAACGTAATAATTTTAACAAGATTGAAATACTTTTATTTACTAGCAAATTCCTGAAAAAGTACATAAATGTCAATTATTGTTAACGTAAATCTACCTAGGTACAGGATGGGCCATTTATTCCGGAAGATTCTATCAGGCTATAAAAGCCAAGTTTATTATTCGAATAAAACAAACAATATATCAAAATCAAGACAATTTATAAGAGATTTGTTTGACACCTCATTCATTTTAATTGGTTAATAATAAGTTACAAAATGGCCTAACTAACAAAAATCAGAGTTTTTGGATTTTTTCGACAATCCAAAAATTGTTTCTTAACAACTTCAATTTAAAATTGAAGCGTACAACATTGCTGACCAGAAACATTGGACTTCAAATATCCCAACAAAAGAAGCCTAGCAAACATGTTAAAAATTAAAAAATTTCAAATTTCAAAATTTTTTTAAAAATTTCAAATTTCAGAAATTTCAAAATTTCGAAATTTCAAAATTAATTTTTTTTTTAATTTTTGCCAGGTGTATTTTTGTTCGGAAATTTGAAATCCAATGTTTCTAGTCTGCATTTTTCTACGCTTTAATTTTAAATCAAAGTTGTTAAAAAACAATTTTAGGATTGTCGAGAAAATCTAAAAACTGTGATTTTTGTAAGTTGAGCTATTTTGTAACTTATTCATAACCGATTAAAATGAATGAGGTGTCAAACAAATGTCCAAGAAATTTTCTTCATTTTTGTATATTGTTCGTTTTATTCAAATAATAAACTTGGCTTTTATAGCGTGTTAGAATCTTCCGTATTAAATGGCCCACCCTGTATATATAAGTACGTCCAAAAGAATTCAATGCAGCCTAATATTGAATTTAGTTATATGAGTTGGGTTATAACTTACTATGGAAGGATAATTATTTCATCATTATTTTAGACTTTATGACTAATTAGCTAATTACTTATCAATTGTACCTACACATAAATTACATAGATAGTAATTACACTTATACAGTGTTGCTTTTTAATTTGCACAGATATTGCTAAAGTTTTGAAGCCCTTAGCTGAATTTCCATTCGTCAAGATTGTTCACGAACCCACCGTTTAATAAACGTCACATATTGAGATGAAACGAAGTAGTTTAACTCATCAGTTCCCTTTGTTCGCGTTACCTGAATTTCACTTCACAAAATTTTATTAAACTCTACACAATGGATTTGCTTGTAACCTAAATCAACATTACAATTTCATAAAACATTGTAAAGGTAATTAATAATTATTATTGCATTACAGTTCTAGATTTGGTATAAATCAGGTACATCACATATGAATTATTGGTGCATAAATCTGTTATTGTCTTTTCTCAATACGTAACTATAAGCCCAAAAAAACAAAGTTTGTGTGTGCTTTTTTAAATGATTTGAATTTGTTTTGTACAGAAATACATATTTTTTTAATATGTGGACTTATACTATTTACTAGACCAATATAGAGGCATATTTAATTAGACGACTAATTACAAAAGTAGTACAAACATCGGCCACCATATTCAGTGAAACAAATCTACTGTTAGAACACGGTGATTTAGATACATATACTAATAATTAAATATATTATCTAATGTGAGTAAATTTTTGTTTATATAAGTTGCTAACCAAATGATCTACAAGTAGCCAAGAGCTGTCCAGCGTCCAGCACTTCTCACTAGTCAGAATTAAAAATATATTATTCGGCTTTGACTTTCTTCGAGGCGTGTGAAAAAATTCGACTTTGATCCCCACATTTCAAATTGACCTAATCTTCTTGACATACAAAAGTAAGTCTTTAACCCAAGAAGTGTGCTTAACTTGCTCTATGTATTAACCCTGTTGCAATAAATTTTATTTGTTCCAGAACTTTAAATGGCTATTCATAAAGTATTTTGTAGAAAATAATTGCATAAATTGCTACAGAACAACTGAAATTATTAACTAGTGTAGTGGCTATGCACATACCTAAAACTATAGATTCAGGGGAAACAGGCGAGAAGAAAATGGCTTCTAACGCCATGCACGTAGCTTTATTTGGTGTTTCCCGAACAGCTCCATATATCCCAATAGTTACCAAGGAAAGTTTGCAAAGTGCAGATATTTTTGAAAACATAGAAATCGAAAATTTGGCGAATTTTGGAAAACATGCAAATGGAACATTTCGCACTTTTTTAAAAACACAACATACGTGTACACAACGTACATTTTGCACTTTACAAAAATAGTACATTTTGCACATTTTCCAAAATAGGGAAATAAAATACTTGGCACCTTTTCCAAAACATAGGAATACAACATTTTGCACCTTTTCAAAAACATGAAAAACAAATATTTTGCACTTTCCCGAAAACATAAAAATACAACATTTTGAACTTTTCGAAAAAAAGAAATAATACATTTATCGCTTTTTTGAAAACATAGCAAAACAAAATTTTGCATGTTCTTAAAAACGTACAAATAGAACCTCTTGCACCTTATCTAAAACAATAAAATGGTACAATTTGCATATTTTCAAAAACATAGAAATACCGCATTCTGCACCTTTTATAAAACATAGAAGTGCAACATTAGGCATCTTTTCGAAAACCCAAGAATAAAACATTTTGCACCTTTTCGTTAAAATAAAAATAGACCATTTTAAACTTTTTGAAAACGTAAAAACACAAAATATTAAACCTTTTCAAAAACACGAAAATATTAAATTTTGCACCTTTTCAAAAACATGGAAATACAACATTTTGCAACTTTATGAAAACACAGAAATACAGCATTTTGCAACTTTATGAGAACACAGAAATACAGCATTTTGCACCTTTTTAAAAACGTCAAAAAAGAATATTTTACTCCTATTAAAAAATTCGGTAATGTCACCTTCTGCACCTTTTTAAAAACATGAAAACACAAAATTTGAAACCTTCGCAAAAACAAAATGTAAAATTTTGCAACTTTTTCAAAACATGAAAATAAGACATTTTGCACTTTTAGGAAAACATGGAAATACAAAATTTTGCACCTTTTAAAAACATGGAAATACAATATTTTGCACTTCTTTATATACATGGAAACACAACATTTTGCACCTTTTAAAAAACATAAAAATACACGATTTTGCACATTTTCGAAAGCATGAAAAACAAATATTTTGCACCTTCCTGAAAACATAAAATTACAACATTTTGAAATTTTCGAAAAAAAGAAATAAAACATTCGGCGCTTTTTTGAAAACATAGGAAAACAACATTTTGCATGTCTTTGAAAACATCAAAATACAGCATTTTGCACTTTTTCAGAAACGTTAAAATATAACATTTTGTACGTTTTTGAAGATTGTGTTGCCAGTCACACCCGGATAACTCGTATCCTTCCCAGTCGTACCCGCCCCAGTCGTACCCTGACCACTCGTACCCTGGTCTCAGTCTTACCCTGACCACTCGTACCTTAATCCCAGCTGTACCATTACCATTCGTACCCTGGAAAGAAACCAAAAAACACAATAATGTTTTTCATGTTCATGTTTTTAGATGCTGAGCTTAAGCATCTAATGAAATGGTCATGTCCGTCTGTATGTCTGTCCGTCCGTCTGTTGGCCGAACACTACAGGTCACAGTTTTAAAGCCATTAACTTTAAAATTCTTTTAAACGATCAGAAATGCGAGCAGGCAGGTCTGTATTGTTTTTTCAATTCGATCGGACTGACCATTTCTTCACAATTAACAGTTAACTGGACCCATGTCAAAACTCAGAAAAGTGAGCTTGGGAAAAACGAATACATGCGTGTAAACAAATGGATAATTCATGTACATACCACGTAATTTCAAAGCTCTGCGCGGCGAATACAAGTAATTATATCTTATAGTACAGACCCAGCCAATTTCAGCTACAGTATTCAATATTTCAATGGCATGCAGTCTGATTGTCTGATGCAATGGTGACGCGCAAATGACGTCAGGCTAAAATTTCTTTTGAACACCCCCAACCAGCTGCTGTCGCATTCACATTACGTAAGCAGGTAAGGGGTGACGCGCAAATGACGTCACGTGAAAAAGACACCACCGCCCAGCTGCTATCGCATTCACATTAGGTACGCAGGTTAGGGGTGACGCGCGAATGACGTCACGTGAAAATTTCTTTTAGACCCGCACCCAGCTGCTATCACATTCACATAAGGTAAGCAGATTAGGGGTGACGCGCAAATGACGTCACGTAAAAATTTCTTCTAGACAGCCTTACTTAGCTGCTATCGCATTCACATAAGGTAATCAGGTTAGGGGTGACGCGCAACTGACGTCAGGCGAAAATTTCTTTTTGACAGCCCCACTTAGCTGCTATCGCATTCACATAAGGTAAGCAGGTTAGGGGTGACGCGCAACTGACGTCAGGCGAAAATTTCTTTTAGACACCCCCACTCAGATGTCATCGCATTCTTATTAGGTAAGCAGGTTATGGGTGACGCGCAAATGATGTCACGTAAAAATTTCTTTTACATGTCACGGACTGACCTATTTGTGTTATAGATGTTTAGGGATTGTCCATAATGACGTTATTTGTAAATAGTGCAATTTATAAAAAAATTTCAGCTATATTAAAGTACGTGCTACAAACATTGGTTTATGTCCTATTAATTGTAGGCGAGCTTCCATAAATCTTATATCATCTTTTAGCGTAACATTAATTGTCTTGCGCCTTTGTTGAAGCTCAGCATCTACTTCGGGCCAACCCACGGTCGACAAATCCGGCGCGAAGCGACGGATTTTTTAAATTTTATTATGCATCATTATTGTGAATATATATAGGAAATAAAATCTTTTAGCATTGTTAGGTGAGAATGTTGTGGCTGTCGTCTGCCGATGCTAGTTTTTGCCGCTTGTTGCAAAGCCTCCCTGATTTTCGCACAATTGTTTCAGCTGTAGTAGCTTGTTTAGGTAGTAATATTGCTGACTGCTGATTCTCGCGAGAACGACCTCTTTCTCTCTTTGATATAACTGGTGGTGGGGGTGTTGGTAACACCGGTATCGAAACAATTAGCACCAACATTTTTCCTGCACTCAAAACAACCCGGAACAGCTGGCACATTTTTGTTGCACAATAGTTTGTAAATTTTGTTCTGGTTACTATAATATATTACTATATATCCTTTACTTTTTATATTATATTATATATATGGATATTCTTTCCAGCGTACGAATTGTTACGGTACGACTGGGATTAGGGTACGAGTGGTTAGGATACGACTGGGATTAGGGTACGAGTGGTTAGGATACGACTGGAGCGGGTACGACTGGGTCGGATACGAGTTATCCGGGTACGACTGCCAAGGATACAGTTTTAAACACATCAAAATACAGCATTTTGCATGTTTTTGAAAACGTAAAAATACAACATTTTGCACCTTTTCAAAAACATGAAAATATAAAATTTTGCAACTTTTTAAAACATAGCGCACGGATCGACCCTTCCGAAATCCGAAACTCACGGACTTATTCTCCCCGACTCTAATCCCTAAGAAAGAATTAAAGTTTTAAAGGTCCAAGACCAAAAGTTTCAAAGCTAGTTTTAATTATGTGATTCATAGATTTTCTTTTATTCGTTCAATTACAAATACGTGATATGATTTGGAATATCTACCACTCTTTAAAGATCAAAACCGCGGGGAAAATAGAAAGGCGGAGAAAGCTTGCTTTCACCAATTTTCACTACTAGTTAAGTCAAAGTAATTTAAGAATAGATAGGCTTAAAGTTCATCGAAACTCCAAGAAGTTTATTAAAGTAATTATTTACCTCAAACCTTTTGTGTTTTGAGTCATTAAAGTCTTCTCTAATTTTCTACAATCAAATATAAAGATGAGCAAACAAGGGGATGAGGATATTCCCGTCGTGGATATCGACGACACTGACGCCAGAGGTACCTCCAGCGGAGCATCTGATCTGGATGATACCGTGGTACCGAAAACTTCCGGCCCAACTAATAAACTACCCAGCAGTGGAAGTAAGAAAAAGACGGAAGAACCCAAATTTTCCTCAAAACATGTTAGCAAACCCCATAAAGCGGGAACTTCCTCTCATTCTAAGTCACATTTGACCACTAAATCGAAAACGACTAAGAAAAAGAAGTTGGGAGAGGTTCACCTTAGCGGTTCTGAATCATCTTTCTACCGCTTAGTCTCTTCAAAAGACGATCAAGGCTCAGCTCGTACCGGTCAAAATCCACCAAATTCTGACGTCGATGATCCAAACCAATCTGAATTGGATCAACATATCGACAGCCATAGCAGGGAGATAACCCACTACGTTATAGAAGCATGCCGTCCTCATAAAAATTTTGTCATTTTCAATAGCAAGCGTGTCTCCTTAACGATCAATCCTAAAACCATCCTCTTACGCGATGGAGTTACACCAGGATATATCATTGAGGTCAATCGTTCCCAATCAATGATCGACCCCACCGTTCGTGTTGTACTGGAACACGAGAATATCTTAGATCTTGATACATTCTTTTATAGGAGATCAATTGAGGAAGGAGCTGCATCAAGGTATATCGAGCCTAATCAACATAAGATAGATCCTCCCCAACCCTCATCCGCGTGTACACAGCCACTTCCAGTCTCGCGATTCGAAGACCAAAGGGAAATCGGACTATCAGGAGATTAAAAGATAGCGATCCCCGACTTCGTCATTCCCACTGTGATCACATCACGGAGTCGGCAACTAATCGACTTACACCTGCTTCGATGGTATGAAGACCGTTTTATCCAGTCCACACAAGTTGATCGTATGTTACGAGCTCTAGATGATGAGTTCTACAAAGGAATAGTATATCTCGCCAGAGCTCACAACACAACGTTAGAAATAGCTGTATGGACAAATTCCCAAACAAAGATACTCCTTTAATTGAAACCCCATCAACTGGGGAAGGTAATGCATCTCAATCTAAAGAGAGAGCACGGAGTGACCCCCCGGTATCCTACCGAGCTCGGTCACCATTACCATTCCAACATGCTAACGCTCGTTCTTCTAATCCACAGTCGACCCAGAGAGGTCGACTGAGGCGCCTAATTCCGGCTCCTACTCCCACTCCCCCGTCACGCAACAGTAGCTTAGAGCTGCGCTCGCGTCTGTTAATTTGAAAGAAATTCAAGTTCCCAAACAGAAAAGCCATAGACCTTCTCACTTTCAACAACCTCCGTACAGGGGTGTAGATCTTTCACCTAACAATTTAAACCCAACATGAAATCTCTTAATGGCACCCCTACCTCCAACTTCAATGGTTTACAACCAGAACAAAACTTTGAACCGCTACACATTTCAAACTCCATCTACCGTAATAGACTCATTACCACTGGTTCCTCCGGGAACCGGACTAAAGGTACACTTAGCTCATGCCCCAGTTCCGGAAGTTCCATTAAAACCGCGACATCCTCAACACCCAACTGCGGGTATTCACGTGGAACCTTTTAGATATGGAGGACGATTTCGTCGATCCCAGGAACATATTCCTGAGGCGGACTCTTTCTTTGATATTCCTAGGGAAGCTCCACAAGTGAAATTTGATCAGGCATGTACTCAAATTGATTTCAGTCGACGCGCCGAGGCAGATGTGCCTCCACGCCAATACTTGTCCAGGGATCCTTTCCCAACACAAGCACTGTATACGTATAAAGAAACGCCATACCATAGCCTCGTCCCATGTCAGGTTCTGTTCCGCCGCATGAACCGAAAGGAGCTAGACGACCATCACTGCCCAAAAATTCTCGATCAAGGAGGCCAGAGAGTCCACTAAATCGCTACACCAGCGATAGACTGATTACTTCGCCTCGTACGTCCCGATCTCAAAGGGCAGAGAGCCCACCAAATCGCCACTGCGGCGATGGGCGGACCATTCCGCCCTGCACTTCTCGTTCCGGGCAACCAGACAGTTCTCCTCATCGTCACCATGATGATAGGACAACATCACTACCTCGAGCCAGCCGTCCTAGCCAAAATCGAGATCATTCTCGTAGTAATCGACGCCCTGATGACGACCAATATTCACGGTCGACACCACGACATAATCCTAGTCGTAGGGAACGAGAACCCACACCACCAGTAAATCGACGTAATCGATCTGATCGGGAATACTTGCCATCCTTACGACGCTCGAGTCGTAGAGGTCGAAGTCACAGGTCTAATAGATCCCGTCTTATAGGTGACGCATCTAATCGTTCCGACAAGGATCTCCAACCATCTCCATGGGGACGCCCAGGTCATAGACGCATGCCTTTCCCTCATGGGGTACCTACACAGAGAAGAAGTGCGGACAGAAATATGAACCCAGCTGGGTATGACCATTACAAGCTCACAAAATACATCAATATATTACCAAAATGTAATGGGGAAATCTTAGCAAGTAAATGATTTACAGATACCAATTCACTAATTTGTTTAAATGGCCTTTTACCTTTAGCCGTGATTACATGACTTGATAGGGTTTTCACCAACCAAGCGACGCAATGGTGGCGCAATAACAAAAATAGATTTACATCTCGCATCAATTATGATGATTTTGAACATTGCGCCGACAAATGGGACAATATCACCAAGGCCCTCATAGATTATTTTGATCGGAACTATGTTTCCAAAAGGGCCGCGGCAAACCTACCTAACGCTATCTACAGACCCTAACAGAGTTCCAGTGATTACTTGGCCGTTCGCGTTGCATGTTTAGATCTCATGGATTCCAAGATGAATCCCGACAAAAAGTTACATGAATTAATTGCCGGCTTACCTATAGAAGTTAGAAAATCTGCAAAACGATTTACGAGTAAGAGAGGTCTCCGCATTGTTTTGCAACGCCATTTCGCCGATATGCAAGAGGCAAAATTCAATAAACC
Organism: Dicyrtomina minuta; assembly: GCA_949802685.1. Taxonomy (NCBI): domain Eukaryota; kingdom Metazoa; phylum Arthropoda; class Collembola; order Symphypleona; family Dicyrtomidae; genus Dicyrtomina; species Dicyrtomina minuta. The sequence goes on from CATKUY010000054.1 coordinate 149,143, forward strand.
CAGTACACAGAAATACTCGGCGTCGGCATCCATCCCAAAAGCTTTCATTTGGGGACTCGATATAGAGATCTAGCAACCCTATCAAAAGAAACCGACTGATGTCCTTTACTGAGATTATTATGTGGCCTAGGACAGGTTGGAGTATCAAACCGCCGACACCTCCATGTTCACAGCTGCTCAGAAGGAAGCTGCTAAAACCGACAAAGGTATGAATTGCATGAAATGTAGAAATGACAACTACAGGGCACGAAAATGCATTACTCTCCTGCGAAAGCAAGGCAGAATCATTTCCACTCCAAAACCTCTTGCAGCGAAAAACAAAGCGGAAGGAAACTCTTGCTCCGCAAATAAATCCAACAATAACTCTCTTTCGGCACAGGCCACCGTAGATCCAACAATGGTACAGATCTTACAAGGATTGGCACAATTTGTCCAACAATTACAACTGCAACAGGTGCAACAGTTGCAATATGCGCCAACACCTGCACAATATCTTGCCCCACAACAACAACCAGTAGCATCTGCTCCCATGTATCAGCAAGCTCATTTCACACAACCACTCATACAGTTGTATGATCCGAATAACTAGAATCATGATTTCTATATGCAGGTGAGTGAAGTTCAACTCAGAAGCTTAAACACTTGTGAAGCATCCTCCGGGAATTCCAATGATCAGCCTTCACCTGCTACTCAAGGTACTTGTGCATTATTTGGCTACAAATCTTCTCAGAATTCTTTAAACTCGAAAGGAGGGGCGTAGATCCTTCTGAACCCCCCCAATTGCCTCTTACAGATATCGCATTTGGACTTGAACCCATGCGCTACATCTTAAATAAATCAGTAAAACTAGTACCTTTCCAGAACACTCCCTCAACTCAATACTTGTTACCTAACGTAGCTCATTCTATACAAGTTTCACTTTACAATTCAGCACCCACATCTCATTTCAGTAACGGCTCCGACACTGACTCAGCTTTCAATTTTAATTTTGATAATGCTGACGATATTATCACCAACGATGACATCTTCAGAGTTCGCGATGAAGGATCCCTCTAACATGTTAGAACATTCACAAGGGTCAAAATGGAAATTCGACGGACATTTATCGTGAAAAATTAATAAGGCGGTGAAGTCCATGTTGAAGCTCTCATTGATACCGCAGCTACCATTAGTACCATTAGTCCTCGTACTCTCGTTAGATTAGAACTTCAGAAAAGAGTTCAACCATGTGCTCCCATACGTGCCATACTCTCCATAAGCGATGGCAAGGAACAGTTCATGAAGAAATTCGTATTCCTCATTGTTTACATTACGGAATTTCGCAAGTGGATTAAGTGGGGATTCTTTCTTATCGATAAGGCCAATGACAATTTGGTATTCAGCATTGATCTTCTTCGGAAAAACCATGCATATGTCTTGTGCCATGAAGGTATCTTAACCTTCTTACCTCATGATCGCGAAGAAGAGGACCCACCCCCACGTAAATGTTTAAAACGCGCTGCTGAAAATTATTTCCATCTCCGCAAAACTAATATAAAAAATCCGGCGCTTCGCGCCAGATTTGCCTACCGTGGGCCCGAAGTAGGTGCTGAGCTTACAGCGAATATTGACTTCAGTCAATCGATGCATCTTTTTACAATATTTACATAAAATACACTCTATACCCTCTAAAGTGCAATATTTTAGTGACGAAATTGTTGTACGATCCTAATATGTACAACATTAATATTCCATGCTAAAAATACTATTTTACATAATTTTTAAACTGATAACGGGTGATTTTTCAAATGATGACATTTAGACGACGTCATTTATGGACAATCCCTGTGTGTATACTGGTAAAAGTAGATTTTGAAGATATAAATCTACCAAATTTTGCATTTAGCATTAACAAGTATCCTTAAAATGGTGGTTTTGTGATGACGTCACTTCTGAAGGATCCCTGTATGTATGCTAGAAAAAGACGGTGTAAGGGATATCCATTTGATTTTTGAAATAAAGGCAGAAAAGATTACTATAATAAAAATAATTAAATGACGTCAGTTTTAGATCATCCTTGCATGGCTCCTAACTTGTGTAACCCTGGGAGTTGAAAAATGTATGAATAACTTATGTATAAGATTTACTGGACACTAAAAATTACAAACTGCGTGCCTTTCGGTTAAAGTATGTTCCTTAAGATTGAGAATTTAAATGACGCCATTAATGGTTGGTCATTAACTATCTATAAGCTTTGTTCGTATGTTCACAGCATAAAGTAAAAAAATGGTGGGTTTTCTAAAATGGAAATTTTTAATGACGTTATTTATGAACGGTCCCTTTCCTTGTACGATCAACGTACGTATGTTTACAGCATAAAGCAAAGAAATTAAGATTTTTGGGACGTCATTTGTGGGTGACCCTAAGTACACCCCTCCTCCTTAAGGGGATACTTAGTGGGTGGGGGGTGCAAGTATTTAAAGTTTTTTAATAGTTTTAGCAAAAATAGTTGAGATTTTTGGGACGTCATTTGTAGGTAACCCCAAGTACACTTCCCTGCCCTGACGGGATACTTAGTGGGTGGGGGGTGCAAGTATCTAAAGCTTTTTAATAGTTTTAGCAAGAAAATTAAGATTTTTGGGACTTCATTTGTGAGTGACCTCAAACACACCCCCCCCCCCTCTTAGGAAATACTTTGTGGGTGGAGGTGCAAGTATTTAAAGCTTTTTAATGGTTTTATTAAGAAAATTAAGATTTTAGGGACGTCATTTGTGGGTCACCCCAAGTACACCCCTTCCCTTAGGGGATACTTTGTGGGTGGGGGGTGCAAGTATTTAAATCTTTTTAATAGTTTTAGAAAAAAAAATAAGATTGTTGGGACGTCTTTGTGGGTGACCTCCCCCCCTTATGGATACTTTGTGGGTGCGGGTAACTTCTGCTGGAAACTTCTGCGGGTAGCTTGTGCCGATGACTGGTGCATGTTGCTGGTGCATTGACTGGCGCCTGTAACGAAATCATTTAGCTGGTGCATTTGGCTCGTGCAAAAAGGCAAATTGAAATTTCGACTGGTACGTGTTTGGTCCATTTAGCTGGTGAATTTGACTGGTGCAAAGGCAAATCACCCGTTTTTCTCTAATGCTTTTAGATGGCTAAAAAAGTTGGTCTAGTCAACTGTTAATTGTAAAAAACTAGTTAGTTTGATCTCTCTCAAAAACAATAGGGCACTTCTCCCTCGCATTTGTGGCCATTTGAAAAATATTTGACGAATATCGCTTGAAAACTGTGACCTGTAGCGCATAAAGAACAGACAGACAGACAGACAGACAGACAGACAGACAGACAGACAGACAGACAGACAGACAGACAGACAGACAGACAGACGGACGGACATAGCTATTCCTATAGATGCTTAAGCTCAGCATCTAAAAATCCAGCGCTTCGCGCCGGATTTGTCAATTGTTGGCTAGCCCCAAGTAGATGCTAAGCTTCAACAAAGGCGCAAGACAATTTATATTACACTAAAAGATGATATAAGATTTATGGAAGCTCCTCTACAATCAATAAGACATAAACTTATGTTCGTAGCATGTAATTTGATTAAGCTGAATTTTTTTCATAAATTCCACTATTAACAAATACCGTCATTATAGACAATCCCTAAATATCTGTTACGCTTATAGGTAAGTACGTGACATGTAGTTAAACTAGGATGAAAACAAATTTAACGTTGGGACTTGGGAGACTAGAAACTATGGTATTTGAAGGACGTTATTATGGGGGATCTCTGAACATGTATAACACATATAGGTCAGTCCGTGACATGTAGGAGAAATTTTTACGTGAAATCATTTGCGCGTCACCTCCAACCTGCTTACCTTATGATAATACAATAGCAGCTGAGTGGGGCTGTCTAAAAGAAATTTTTACGTAACGTCCTTTGCGCGTCACCCCTAGCCTGCTTACCTAATGTTAATGCGATAGCAGCTGGGTGGGGCTGTATAACAGAAATTTTTACGTGGCGTCATTTGCGCGTCACCCCTAGCCTGCTCACCTAATACTAATGCGATAGCAGCTAAGTAAGACTGTCTCACATAAATTTTCACGTGACGTCATTTGCGCGTCACCCCTAGCCTGCTTACCTAATGGTAATGCAATAGCAGCTCGATAAGGCTGTCTAACATAAATTTTTACGTGACGTCATTTGCGCGTCACCCCTAGCCTGCTTACCTAATGGTAATGCAATAGCAGCTCGATAAGGCTGTCTAACATAAATTTTCATGTTACGTCATTTGCGCGTCACCCCCAACCTGCTTACCTAATGTGAATGCGATAACAGCTGAGTGGGGGTGTCTAGAAAAAATTTTCACGTGACGTCATTCGTGCGTCACCCTTAGCCTGCTTACTTAATGTTAATGAAATAGCAGGTGGGTGGGGGTGTCTGAAAGAGATATTATTCTGACGTCATTTGCGCGTCACCCTTAGCCTGCTTACCTAATGTAATTGCAATAGCAGCTGCGTGGGGCTGTCTAACATAAATTTTCACGAGACGTCATTTTCGCGTCACTTCTAGCCTGCTCATTGAATGTTAATGCGATAACAGCTGGGAAGAGGTGTCTAGAAGAAATTTTTACGTGACGTCATTTGCGAGTTTTCATTAACCTGCTTACCTAATGTGAATGCAATAGCAGCTGATTGGGGCTGTTGAACATAAATTTTCACGTGACGCCATTTGCGCGCCACCCCTAGCCTGCTTACCTAATGTTAATGCTATAACACCTTGGTGGGGGTGTCTAAATAATATTTATGTGACGTCATTTGCGCGTCACCCCTGGCCTGCTTAGCAAATGTATTTCGTGCGCTACTTAAGCCCCGAGCCAAGTATGAACCTGGCTGGAAATGGTGCTATTTCGTATTGTAGCTGGGCATATGTCTGGCGCTTAGCTATGTTTATCGCTACCCCAGTTTTTATGGTGCCTATTTCTAAATTTTTTGACCTTGGTCAGTTAAACATTTAATTGCTAAGCAATGGTCAGTTCGATTACAGTAAAAAAACAATACAGACCTGCCGACTCGCATTTGTGATTGTTTTAAAAAAGTTCTAAGGCATTAGTGTAAACGGTTAGACGTTTAACGTGGAGCCAACAGACGGACAGACGGACATGACCATTTCATTAGATGCTTGCTCATCATCTAAAAAGCTAAAGGTGACAAATAAAATAACTCGCACGGACAGCATTGACCCTGAGTCCAACGTGAATTCTGAACTACTTTTCGCCTTTAATTCTGTAATTAATGATCCTTTTTATAATTTAATCATTAGAACTGAAGTAACTTATATGAAGGGGAATGCCTGGGAAACTGAGTCCGTCGTCCACATCATTCGTCTTTCATATGGTTCCCACAGCTCTTCCAAGGATGACGTGCAAACCATATCAACATCCAGCATGTCATCTCAGGCGGAGCGACAGTAACCTAATTTCAAGTTAAGATTATGTACAGTAACCCCAATTTCCATTGAGGCATACTGTCCCAATCCCATCAACGTGTATGTGGTAGATAGGCATTTTAATGAAGACATTCTGTTGGAACCCAATAATTATCTATTTCAAAAGTACGGTCTTTATGTAGTTGAGACTTAGTTAGGCATAGACAACAGTCATGGCATTTGCCACCTCATTTATTCTGACCCCAAAGGTTTAATACTCGCAATTGAGAATTCATTCACTACCTATCGAGTCATTCCATCAAATCACCATAGATTACGTAACATTCGGCTATCAACTCAAAATCAAGTTTCCAACTACTCCTTGAATAGATCCAGTACCTTTCCAAGTCGAAGGGAGCAAAAGGCTCACCGACGAGGAATTTTAACTATTTAAAATGTACTAGAAGTTAGAACCTGGTGAGCAAGACCAACTCAGGGATCTTCTCAGTAAATTTCATAAAGTCTTCGGATAGCAACCTGAAGATTTCCATGAAACCGTCAAGGACCCCTTGACAGGTCAAGTTTTAGAGGCTAGCATAGACATGCTAGACACCTCTCCTATGATTTATAACCCCACAGTCATGTCTCAGAAATTCCAGGAAGTGGTTAAACGCGAAACTTTGGCAGGTACAGCACGAAAGAGCATTGAGCCCTGCGAAAGCTCCACTTTGTCACGTATGTTAGTTGTTAAGAAAGGCGTAAATGATTGGTGTCCAGTCATATATTATAGGGACATAAATAAACGGGTAAAACTCATGGCAGCTCCCATACCTAACCTAATTGGTTTGTTTTCAAAGTTTTATGGATGTACCTACTTCTGCAATGTCGATATGGCTAATTCATATCAACGAATTAGAGTTGAAAAAGCTTCTACAAATTTTCTTGCCTATATCAACCATATGGGAGTATTTAGACTACTCAGACTTCCGTATGGGTTTCTTAATTCAAGAACCTTGTTCCAACAAGTTATGAATAAAATCTAGTATCCGCTTTTGTGACTTTTCAGCCTCTTATGGCGATGAAAGAAGCTTCGGAGACTCTATTCTCAGCCAGATGCTTAAAAGGTTAGAACAGGTTCGCTACACTTGCTTAAAAGCCAACATTAAATTGAAACCTTCCAAATGTTTCTTTGGTTTTCCTTCCATTTATTCCCTTGGTCATAGGGTTAGCGCAGACGGCAAAGGTATAGACAGTAAGAGAGTCAAGGCCATCGCAAAGTATCCATATCCCAAGAACACTACCAAGATTAGGAGGTTCATAGGCATTTCCAACTTTTTCCGCCGTATGAATTATAAGTATTCTCATGTGGCTCAGCCTCTTTCAAACTTCTTATTAAAAATGCGCTATTCAACTTTTATAAATCTTGTCGTTATGCCATCGAAACACTCGAGAAACTCATTATCGATGCTCCGTTATTAGCCTTACCTGTTTCCCATGGTCAACTCGAACTATGGTCGGACGCAAGTGAATTTTGCATTAGTTCTTGTCTCGTCCAAAAGATAGACGGGTTTCGCAAGCCACTTGCCTTTAATTCACATTTACTCACTTGTCCGCAGCTAAAATGGTCAACCCCACAGCAGGAGTGCTACGCAATTATTCATGGTCTTGCCAAACAACACAGCTTAGTGTTGGGCCGAACAATCCATGTCTACACTGATGATTCTGCGTTGAAATCCATTCTGAAAGCGTCAGAAGTAAACTCAAGACTCATTCGTTAAAGTCTCAAATTAAGTTTCTATGACATTAACATCTACCACGTTAAAGGCGAGAACAATGAAATGGCAGATGGTTTGAGCAGACCACCAAGAGATATCCCAACTCAGGCCTGGAAAAATCCAGAAGAACCTGAAACCACTGTTCACCTTCGTTGTATCCGGGATGCTGAGATCTTTCATCCAAACTCCGCCACCCTTGACTTAGATCATAAAATATCCACTAGCCAGAAGCTCAATCCCAGATGCCTCTAGATTATTGAATTTCTCGAAAAGGATAGGGCAAACAAATACGAAGGCGAAAATAAATTTTAAGAAGATTATCAACTCACAGAAGAGGGACTTTTATAACATATAAATTACGACCCTACAGGTCCGATGTAGCTCACAGTACTTCCATATCCTTTATCGGAGGAAGCAGCCCAGGATTTCCATAAACAATCACATTTAGGTAAGGAGAAGATTTTTCAAATATTAAAAAACAAATTTTGGTTCTGCAATATGCATCGCATTATAGTCAGTGTCTGTCTTGCCTGCGAAACTTGCCAAAGCTACGCAAAGATCAACCGCAGAAAGAAAGGGCCAATGCATGTGATGATCACACTTCAAGTTCCATTTCATAGAATCTCCGTGGATCATATGGGTCCCCTCGATAAAAAATTCAGAAAAACAGGAACATCTTAGCCATTATAGATCAATGCACTAGATATCTCTGGTTATTTCCATGTCAATCCACTAGTTAGTAAGATTTTGCAAAACATCTCATACCATTCGTCCAACAACACCATCCGCGGTGCATTGTCCCAGACAATGGCGGTGCATTCGTAGCTAAGGAAAACCGCATCACCATCGCCACTTACCATCCTGCATCTAACGCATTTTGTGAGAGATTGAATTCTACCTTTGAGAGCATCCTCACGAAATTACAATTTGAAGACAAGCGTTATTGGGACGCAAAGCTCCCAGCAGTTCAAGATGCTTACATTAGCGCCCCTCATTCTAGTACTAAGTTTTCTTCTTATTTCCTTCTTCATGGCATAAGCCTGCCCAATCGTAACTTAAATTTATTAACGAAGCATCTGAATCCCGAATGGGATTTGAAACAACAGCAGGTACGCATAGGCGAAATGTTTCGCGTCCGTATGCAGGCCTTTCAAAACTCTTGTGAGAGTCAATTAAAAAAAATTAGCGTTTGATAAAAGGTACCCCGCTGTAAAATTTGATATTGAAGACTCGGTATGAAAGCGCAACTACACGCGTCTAGCCAATACCAAATCAAAATTCGTCATGAAATACACGGGCCCTTATATAGTTTATAGTGTAAATGAAAACATTCATTCTTTCTACCTGTGTCCACACACAGACGAAATTAATGCTTTTGTCCCGGAGCGTCAGCTCCGTCTAGCCCATGGCCATAATCTACGTAGATATGTTTCTGGTGAATCCATACCCGCTCTAGAGGAATCAGCCGTCAACTCCGACTGGATCAATGACATAAGGTCTGTTCTGGCGGACGAGGTCTTCCTCGCGGAGCCCCGTCTCGATCCCACCGAGAATCCGCCCCAAATAAATGGAACTTTTATAGTAGACGTTCTACCCCGTGAGGTCTTTACTTATTCGGCAGATCCTCCTGTCAAAGATACTACCAGAAACCTCCCACCTTCTGACCAACTCCTCCGATCTGACGACAGTAGCACATTATATCATCCCCACCAAAGTATAAGGAGCACGGAAAGTTTTTATTTCTCATAGAATGTCCGGGCGCAACCCCTTGTGAACCAACTTCCCAACATCAACGCTCCTTAACCCAGACCCTTGCGTCCATCCTTTGTTAGCATTTCGGCGTTCGGTAAAACGCCTGGGGGCGATATCACGGATGGTCTAATTTTGAACCCTCAAAATCCAGATGGATGTACACATCGGATCCAAACTTCGGATAATCCCTCAACATCATCTTTAGAAACACCAACCAGGTTAGAGAAAATCGTACAACTAGAAATAGTCCCAAAAAGCGATGCTTCAATCTCAGCTGGACTAAATAGACTTCCCGGCGCCGTTAGCGATTTGAGCAGTTCCGAGAGCTCAAGTAGTAAAAGCGCACCTGTCAGTCATAAAATTACAGTGGGTAGCCACAATATTCTCGCAAACCCGACTCAAAATGATAGACAGGAAACACAAGTCCTTGAAGGGGAAATGAGCAGCCACAACATTCTTGCAGGCTCAACCCATCAGAACATTCCCACACAAAGGGTCCACGAAGGCGACTTCGAACCCCCTTTTTCTACTAAAATTTCTTTCCCCAACCATGTAGAGGGCATTTGCTCCTCCGCCGGTGGAGAAAGAAACATCAGTCCCCAAAATTTTATGAGGAACAAACCACTTGGGACGCCTTAAAATTTGATAATTCAACCAACAGAATTAAATCTAAATTATTTTTTCAATGAAAATTTAGTTTAAGACATTAGAGACAAATTTAAACGCATGCAAAGTAATACCTTAATCGAAGACAAACCTATCCCATGGAGTACAGAGAGCAGTAAAAATTCGAATGCACGCTCCAACCAAAGGGAAGTTTCTAATCGCACACAAGGCAGAGAACAAACAATATTAAGCTCGCCTGCGTATAGAAACATTCCGTTTCCTCAAAATTGAAACGATCAGAATCAAAATAATACTCCACAAGATCTTAGTCTTAGTAAAGAAATTTTGAGCCCTGTGGCTCAAATTAAAAACACTCAGAGTCAAGCTAGCTTCAGGGAAAACCCAAATCAGTTACCCAGGTGTCCCAAACATTCTTGGATTGGGAAAACTCAAAATATTCCACTTCCGCATCTGAGCGCCGAAGATTCTTGAAATCACAGAGGTGCAAATATAAATTCGCCTTCTCATGTTGACTTCTTACACTCGCCGGTCGGGGAAAGTAGAATTTAAACTCCCAAGAGTAACCAAACTCCCAAAGCTAGATTTCAGGAAAATCAGATTTTCCCCCTTTTTTCCTCAAGTCAAGATATCAATTTGAATATTAATTTATCTCATAGCGGTTACACTCGTAGTGATATAAACTGGAGTAGAGATAGGAATTTTTCCTCCAAAGGCCCTTCCTACTAGAGTCAGTAGACAGAGAACCCTATCTCCTCCTAACAACCCCGTTTTGCAGTATGGTGAAGCGCGAAACTACACTTCCCCAAGGAGTACATTGTGCAGAAATGATAAGATTCATTCTGCCCCGAGCAGGGAACCTCAGTCGTATTTTGGTCCAAATAAATTCCCTAAGAAGAAAAGTTATAGTGAAAGTTACTGAGTCAACGCAACTCCCACTCAGAGAAAATCAAAAGTCGAATCTCCTGAAAGGGATGAAGCTCCAGAAATCTCTAAGAGCGAAACAGCAGAGTCTCAAACTTAAACGACTGAAGATCCCAGTTTATGCACAGATGACGAATCAGTGTGCCGTAAGAAGAAAACTCGGCGAAGGAATCGTAAGGTTACCCCTCGCACCTTAAATGAAAGCGATCGTCGACCTGGTGTGGCAGCTCGAACGAGAAGAGCATTTTTAAAGGCCACTGAACAAGGTATTAGCTCCGTCGCCCATGGAAGAGATCCTCCTCTAAAACCCTGTAAAAATAGAAAAAAAGAACTGTTTTCCTTTCCTACCGCCCGAAAAAAAAACACAAAATCAATTCAATAATTTCAACAACATGATTAAGTGCATGGGAAGTATGCATAATCACATTGCGAATTTCCTCCCATCGCCTTCAGATTCAGACTAAAATCCAAAATCAATAACCATTTAGATATACTTAGTCGAATTATATTCCAATTTTTAAACTATAAGTCCAAAACTACAAGGGGATTCGGGATTGCGATTTCCATATGAGCATTAAATCCCTAATTACTTCCAGTGTAATCAAACTCGAAGCAGATTTAGTTCCTAAACCTAAGTGGAATACTCAAGGTTCCTAAAGAAAATGTCTATAAAACATCGGACACCAAACCAACAGTCCCCCAGACTTCTCCCCCGAATCATTCCCTTTGTTTAGCTTCATCTTATAAATTCATACATTGGGTAAAGTATGTCACTACAAAACTAATGCTCACATGAGGAATCCCACTCCTGAACTCTCAAAAATCAAAATGAGGAAAAACATAAAAACAAATTATTCAAAAATTTAACACGATATCTCTAAAATTAGGTAGAATGTAAGCTTAATTCAATTAAAATCATATATCGCAGTGTACATGGAGATATCCTGTAGCAACAGTGACGAGGGAAACATACTCTCTGATCAAGAAGATTACTGGTTAGGACCTGATACCCTGGAGTTTAGGCCCTCTCCACAAAGCTCTACTATCACCGTAAATTAGGATCCTGATCCGAAATTCCCCTCAAACTTGATGATAGACTCAGAAGCTTCTTCAGCCTCTGCCTTTGCACAGAAGGAGACCATTTTAATTATTGCCAAAGGCAATGCCCACGAGCGACCAAAGATTCCGGATAATGTGGTCATTACAGTTAAAAATAAATTTATCTCCAAAATCAGAGAATGCCCAAACTGTTGAGAGCATTCAGTAAAAGGGAATATTAGACATATTTTTCGAGATTGCTCCTTTTTTAAGCCGCCTAAGAAAAAGATCATCATCTTACACACCCTCACAATAATAAAACATATTAATATATAAAAATAAAATGATCCCTAATTTTCGATAGATTTCGGGGAAGCCGAGTTGTGGAGGTAAGGTAAACTCAGGTATGGCCTCCCATTCACTCATTAAAGTGGGGGAGAATACCATATCGGTTTTATTAGTATATAATCACAATAAACTAGAGGATGAGATATTTTAGGTTTAGCATTATTCTAAGCACTATATCGTATAAGCATGAATTATATCTGGAAACTTGTGACATTGGAATTTGACCCCATTCCTATATTTATAGTTTTTAATAGGGCTGTCTTTTTCTTCTCCTCCTCTCCATTCTCGTTGTCACTCTTAGCTTCCTTTTGTTGAAATTCTTGCTTCTGTCCCGCTTGATAAAAAATGCTTTAAGCGGGGGAGCAATCAAAAATTAAATAAAAAACAGGGACTTAATACTTGATTATTGTTTCATCTTTATCCTGCAAGCTTTAAAGAATATTAGTTCTAATAAAACTAGGGTACATTAAGTACATTCTGTGTGTACATATTACCTTTTGTAGGAGCTGATGGTGGGGCCATAGTAGCTGTAGCTGTAGACTTTGCCGCCGCAGTCACGACAGCCTTGACTAAGGGTTCTGGCTTCTCTTCAGCAATCTTCATTTTTTTTGTTTTTTTTTAGAAAACCTTTCATTCGATGGCTATACAAATGCAAATAAAAGTGCAAAGTATTCTATTAACAAGCTTCTATATAGGACAATGATATTTTAATGTTTGTTTGTAGACAGTAAATTCTGGTTTTGGCTAAAAATGCAAATGGATGATTTTGATTCTTCACTCAGGATTTAAGTGTTCTATATGGGATTGAGTTCCCCTGCAGTAAATGCCTATGCTAAAAAATTATTTTGGGGTGGCCAACTGCCTTCTTCCACACCCCCTCTGGATCCGGCCCTGCTTAAATACTACACAAATTTGAATTTTCATGTGTGCTGCTACTGAGGCCGTCTGGGGCTATAAGAATAAACTGTAATAGGTATAATAATTGAATGCAAAGTTTGAAGTTTTGAACCGTAGACGTTGGATGTGCATACAGGATATTAATACGTAAACAGTCGGTTCTATTTTAGTAGACAGACATAAGTAATTAAAGATCTGTAGTGAGCAGCATAATATAATCAGCCCAGCCATAAATTATAGCACCACATGTTTATTTTTGAATATTCAATTACTTGTAAAAAACAAAAATGGTTTCCATTTTTACGAACTTCATGATGCACCTGTAGGTAAGTATATGATTTTTGAAACTTGATATTTAGTCTTCATTTAAAGTGGATTAAAGTTGGAAAATTGCTGCACTGTTGGAATTTCGAAGGTCAGTCATTCTAGCGAAAAAGTTGAATAAACTATTCATAAAACTATACTTACCATTTCACAATTTCAGTATTATCTAATTTCCATTTGAGTAGCAAACGCTCATACTATTTCTATAGCTCCAAGTATTAAACATGTTTCAGTACATTATAATTAGCGTATGCGTCCTGGTAATGCTCAGGTCTCTATTAGTACGGTTAAAAACTAAGCAGAATGTACAGAAGTATTCGCTTGACTTTAATATTGGAAGCTGTACGGTGATTCAGTAATCCATAATATAGTCTTCAGTTGATTTATAACCATTTTGTTTTCATATCTTCTTGAGGGAAGATGTGATCCGAGGGACGAGATGTGAGGAGCCTACTGCAATGAACGGGGGACAGTGTCCACGAAATGCTCCTCACTCCCAGACTCCATAGCCTTTCAATATTAGTTTAGGGTCTGTAATAGTACGCGGGTCTGAGAGGTCCGAATTTGGATAGTACGCGGGGCGTACTATTATAGAATATACGGTATGTATAAATAATTTTAATATAAATATTTAGTAGTTTAATTTAACCAAATTTTATTTTATCAAACTCTTCAAGTCACTGTTAGTAAACCGGTAGAAGGTTATTGCATTAGTTCGTCTCGGTCATATTACTCTTTCACCTATCGCCGTTCCCTCCCCCGCAGTAAAGATGTCCCACATGCTAGGCCCCTACAGTTAGTAGTGGTCACTATTACAGACCGCGTACTGTTACAAACCCACGTAATGTTATAGGATATACGCTAATAAAGGTTTGTGCGGTGACACTTTTATTAGGAATAAATAATAATGTTTAATCTCTGAAAATGACTTGTTTAGCTTTAGAAACTGAAAATTCCGAAAACAATGCACATAAGAATTGTCTTGCCTGGTAATAGTATAGTAAATATGTGGGTATGTTTAAGTAGTAAATAGAAAATCATTACGTATGAAATTAAATAAAAACGTTTTATATATAATGGGAGAAATGCAAAAGCGTATGTAGTAATCTGCAAGGGAATTTACAAGTTATTTATTTTTATTTTCATGACCCACGGTAAAAGGAGTAGGTAAAAATTAAGGGCATACGAAATTTATGCAATGCATTTTATGATATGAAAACTAAACAATAAATAATAGCTATACTGCAAAACGCAAAACATTTTTCACACAACAAATATCTTAACTTAATTATTTATTTTCACATATATAACAAACACGGAGTTGTTATTAATCAATGTTGTGCAATATTTATATAGTTTTAGAAAAAAGCTAGGTACATAAATTATTACGTAGGGACAGTCAAAAAATATTGGAACGGGTCCTACGAAATACAAATCTACCAATTAATCTAATCCTCTCAAATTAATTGTGCTACAAAAAAGTCGCTCATATTTCATGTCGCGCGGTAAAACTAGTTAATTCTACGATAATTCAGGGCACAATCGTATTAATATCATTAGGCGTGTATAATAAATAAGTATTACAATAAATTCAAAATATTTCGTATTTTTAAACTGTCAAAGTGTGTTCAAAATGCACACTTGTACCAAACTATAGTAATAGTTCTGAGGAGCATTTAAATGGAACACTTTGCACTTTTACAAATATGTAAATACAACATTTTGCACCCTTTCGCAAACATGATATTAGAACATTTTGCACTTTTTCAGAAACATAGAATTAGAACATTTCGCAACTTTAGGAAAACATGGAATGGAAAAATTTTGCACCTTTTTCAAACCAAGAAAATAAGACATTTTACATTTTTTGAAAAACATGAAATTACAACATTAATTTTTCAAAAACTCCTATTTAACGCTTTCCGCATGTTTTCCATTTTGTTTTTACGACATAGCTCATTTTGATTGTAGCTTAAATTGGATATAGGTAATTTTAATTTTATACACAACGTTTTCGTATTATTAATACAAATAACATCAATTCTCACTCTCTGTTTGTTGGTATAACTATTCCCACATTGTTCGCAAGTTACTCTTGTGTATGTGTCCTTACTGTCATCATGTGGCGTTTAAGATGGCTTCCATTACTTGTTTTGTATGTGCAATTTGGAAACGATTATGCGGATTTCTTATTCTCTGGGTGAGTTTTTAAATGATGCCATAGAGTATGATAAATTCTGAATTCCTTGTTGCACTTGTGGCATTTAAACGGAGTTTCCTGGTGAACCCTGGCTAAATGATTTCTGAACCGAATCTGGCCGCGGACTTTAAATGTGCAGTTAGGGTAGGAACAACTGTACCCATTTAGCTTTGCCTTGACCTTGACTGTTTTTGCTGTTAACGTGGGAAAAGTCTTTCCTGCTTTTTTGGCATAATTTGTCTTCTCTAGGACGACTTCCTGAGGATGGCTGCTTCTAGATTTGACCCTATTTGACCTCCTTAAACAACTCGTGCTAGAACCGTGAGCATTAGACATGCAATGCGTTTGAGCTGTTTCGCTAGTGTTACTGTTACTAGAGCTAGTGTTGTCTAAAGTATTTAAGTCAAAATTTCTCGCTTCCATGACACTTCTGGTATCCGCATCGTCTTCATTTCGAAATGTGGAATCTAATTGATAGGTCAAATACCGAGATAAATTAGCACCTGATTCATTATCTGTATCAAAACTTCAGGTGTGCTGCATATGCAAAAGTTTAGTAATTAAAATTATTCAAAACAAAAACATGTATCGTCTGTGAAGAACTAAAATAACCCACCTCCAATTTAAGCTAGAATCGAAATGATCTATGTCATTAAAACAAAACGAGAAACATGCGTAAAGTGTTAATAAGGAGTTTTTGAAAAGTGTAAAAATTATATTTTCATGTATGTTTATGAAAAGTTGATAAATGTTCTAATTCCATGATTTTGAAAATTGCAAATTGTTCTATACACAAGTTTTTAAAAAGTGTAAAATGTACTATGTATATGATTTAAAGACATATTTTAGTAGTTTTGTGGAAAGTAAATATTTTTTTCAGCTAAAAATGGATATGGGTCATTTTATTTCTTCACTGACGATATGTGTGTACGTTCAAGTCAACTTTCATTACTATATGCAACTACCTACCTACTTAGAAAACCAAATCACATGTATATACTTTAAGCACTGCCAAAATTTATTATTAAATTTAAAAATTCAATTTATTTATTTAACTGCTAAACTAAAAATATTTAATTTGTAAATTACCTGCCACATCAAGATCCAAAGGAGCATCATAGATTACTTTCGGAACACCTGCTGATTTAGCGATCGCCACCATTTCGGAAAGACTTCCAGCTGCTGACACAACTCGTACGGATCCAGATGAAAGGTTACTGTCTTGCAAATGTAAAGAGTTTTTACTGAAAGTTATATTCAAATTTGAATCATTTGACGGTCCCCTAAGCTTGGCGTCTTTGAAGAACTCGAGAATCCAATTTTTGAGACTTTGTTTATCCTCAAAATCTCCGTCCTTCATAAACTGTTTAATAGATCCTTTAATTTCAAGTAACCGACATTTTGAATAAGTCATCTGTTTTGCAGGGAAGTTTAACTTTTTTCGAGCGTCTGGAATGTTGGTACATAAAATTAGAAAAAATACATAAAAAAGCCAGCTTTGACTGTAATGCAAATGCATGCACTTGTTGCTGATTTGACAAAAGTAGTACAGTTAGCTATTACACCAACGTTATAATCTACGTAGCAGTAGAGTGCGTAAATATGATTGGGTTCATTTTTTTTTAACTTTGAAAATCTGTAACTTTGTACCCAGCGGACGCACAATGAAGAAGAAGTTATCATTATACTTCTCTTTTAATCCTTTATGTACAAAAAAATACTCAGTGTCGAAAATTAAAAGTTGCAAGAGATACAGGTCATTGTACGAAAAAATTTCGAAAAGTCTTACAACGCCCCAAGTGCCCTTAATGTGATCAGTTAGTTTAAATACATTTAAAGGTAATGGAAAAGTAGGGTCTTTAATGTGATCGGCATGAAAAAACTCAAAAAAGTGTTCCAAATTTTAATAATTTTACATGGCCAGAGTTTTTAAGAAAGAAAGCTGAAATCACTAGTGATCGTAGCTGAGACTGTAAGCTGTAGGAATATAAGTTGCACTAATTTTTAAAGGCGGTAATATTTGAACAGCGGCCACTGATCACATTCAAGGGGTGATCACATTTACGCACCTTAGTACTATATGAAACCATTAGGATTTACTTTCCTAGCACTACAAAACTGCTTTTACCAAATTATAAACTTTGACATTAAACGAGCTAGCAGAATATTTTGATGCCAAAATAATTGACTAGATAGAATGAATAATAAAACGATTCCTACCATCAGTATTACTGCGGACATCTTCGTCGTTTGATTCAGAATCTGAAAGAAATATTTCCTCTGCAACAACAACACTTTCATTTAACAGAACTACTGAAGAAGTCACAGTTGTGTTAATCGAAGAATTCAGTCGAAACGAAATTGGCGATATTGAACAATTCAAATGTGGAGCCCCAAGAGATGAGTTTGGTGTTGAAATGCATGTGTTAATATCGGCTGGACGAACCCTGACATATAAATATTAAAACATAATAAATACACGTAGTTCTTAAACAAAATTAAACTAACACAAAAATTAAAACTTACATCAGCGATTCGGGCTGAACTAGTGCATAAACACTTTGTGAATTTTCAAGACAATTTCCATTTGATCCATACAACGAAATTAATGTGGTGATTTGAAATTTTCTCTGAATGTATTTTTTCAAATCACTAATCGTTTTAACACGTTCTTCTGATGGAATAGGGCCCAAACTCATAAAATTTCTGCTTCCGAAACTCAACTCATAAATCCCTTGGTCTGGCGTCGGTGTAGTGTACTGCTGAATCGACTCACATAGCACAATATCAAGCCAGTAGAGTCTGGGTTGACTTGGAATTCCCATTTTTCCAAAGTTGCTGCCTAAAATAGTTAATAAAAGCCAAAGCGGATGAGTTTTCAGTAAACAGTAAAAGTTACCTACTCTGAACTACTAACAACCGCAACAACCAAAAACTATGACATACATAATACGAAATAATTCTGATGTAAATTAGCATATTATTAGGTCAACACTGTAACTGTCAACTGTTGACTGTGACTGTTATTAACCGTTATCAGTAATTATGATATTAAACAACTAATTGATCACTTACACATACTATGCCAAAACAAAAACATTTACGTGTCAAATGTCTTTCAAATTTTAAATTATATGTTGAAATTTTAGTGAATACAGATGACAGAAAAAGATACCAAGCCAACAGTTGACAGTATTAAGCTATAAAGTAAATAATGACTGACCACTAACTGTGACCTGTGACACATGAGAGGCGCTAAATATTACGAACTAAAAGAGTACATTTACTATAATATTACGAACTTAAATAGTCATAAAATATTTTGTAAAACTATTTACTTAATAATTTTCATATGGCGCGCCAGCCAAACTTGTCCTTGTCCACTGACGACAGTTATTCATTTACTTCAAACTCCAGATCAGTCATTAGTCATCAGTCATCAGTATCAATCTGAATCAGAGACGATATTTTGTCCTGTATTAGCGAAGGTCCGTAAATGATGTCACTCAAATTGTAACATTGTTAGGACCCCCACTATTATGTCATCACTGTTACATGGCGTAAACGCATATCTTTAGCATGCCATATGTCATTAATTTCTAACTAGATCAACCACTCTGCCTACTGATGACATAATTTATTGACCATTTCATTAGTTATTAGGAGCCTAAATTGGAGGAAATCAGCGTAGCAGAGGCTAATGACTCCTACCTTCTGGAACCTCTCAACAAAACTCACCTCATTAAGAAATTACAGCTCAGCCCGTACAAATACGGTATCGATGTCCTGGAACAAATTGCAATCGCCTTCTCAGAAAAAAGTAGAGAACATCATCGTCTCCGTGATATTTTTCTAAATTTGGAAGAGCGCTGCTCTCGACTGTCGTGAGGTGAGGCTGGGACGAGGGTTGAAGAGAGGTTTGTCAAAGTTGTGAATCAATTGCTCGAGTCGAGTTCAAGTTGTCTCGAGGTCAAGAGGTGGTCCAGGGTCACTTTTCTCCAGGGACTTAAGTGGCCGAAGGTCATGCCGAGTGTGTCCAAAATTAAATTTCGCCATCAACGGGATCTGAGTCGAAGTCGCAGTTCGTTTCCTTCAGAATTTAGCTTTTCCACAACATTCCCAAAACTCCGCACCGTCCATCTCTGTGATGACTGGGGCGCGTGGACTTTATTTCCTTTGTCAAATCTTTAAATTATGAGCCAGTGTCAAGTGTGAAGACTGTTCATATTTTTAATGGGAATCGGCCGGAATCGAAAGCAGTTCCGTCAGAGCAGTTGAAACTTATAAGGGAATTGTTTCTTGGGGCCCGACTCACGCACGGTTGGGTTCTTTGATGATCCCATATTTTGTGTTTATTTAATTTTACTGAAACACAGCTGATCGCTTATGTAATTTAACTGAGAAAATATGAATTTTTTGTTTCTTAACTGGTTTACGGTACGATAGTTAAGTACAATTTAATGTAAATTGCAATATTGACGAGAAATAACGAGATGTAATTAATAACTGTAACTGTACTACTACATACATTGTGATTTGTAACTTTCAGCTGAAAATTGACTGTTTTTGAGCGTATTTGCATAATCTTAAATACTATTACATTCTATTTTTTTTAATTCATAAACTGACTTATGTAATTTAAAATAATGTTTCTGTAAAAAACCTGTAAGTAGAGTTTAGGTATTTTTCAGTCATTCGGATTTTCGGATTTATTTAGGATTATCTGTAGAACTACACCAAAACCGAATAAGTTAACTGAGTGCAATTCATTGTTGAAACGTAATTTAATGTCTCTGCTTCTTCTGTAATTATTACACTTTTTGTAAGAATTTTACATTGCAGAACTATCACATCACATAATATCTTTAACCTCTTTTTAATTGTCTGTTATTCGCAAATTGAAAAAAAAATAATAAACAAAATTAAAAATTACATGGAAAAAAGGTTTTACTTGGGGAAATCATAAATGTGTGAGGGATCATACACAAATTATGTCATGAAAAAAAACACAATTTTTAGATCCTTATCGCTGTTTCTGACATCAGCTTAAATATTGCATAAGTAGCTATCTTTGCAGTAGGATTCCTTGAGTAGCCGAGTGGACCCATTGACCCTAACCATGACGTCATTGGTGGACGATTCCACATACAGAAATACAAATATTTTGTTTGTTGTTTCAACACAAGCTAGTGAAGTGATAATTTTTTTTATTCGTAATATTAATTCTATTAGACATAATTCCAATGACTTCGTATTACTGACTTTTCTTCAAATCACAATGCCAACAAATATTAAGTAAGATCAAGGATGTCAACAGTTTTAATGGATACTGACCGTATTATTCGTAGCACGGTAAAAGAAATTTTAAACATTCCAACAGATGTTCCAAATTCTATGCTTTATGCATCTAAAGATTTCCGCGGATTATCACTCACAAAAGCTCAATGGGAAGCATTTTTGCAGCACTATAACATCTGTCTCGTACTTTTGCAGTCAAATGATCCGTATGTACCGTACTCAAGAAATATTGAGGAAGAAATGAATAAGTGTGAACAATCGTTAGAGTTTTCGGAAGACGAATTAACAGCATTAAAAAATCCAGAACTGAAAGGTAAATTCACCAAGAGAATGAGAGATAAGCTTCGTGACAAGGAATTTGAAGTTTGGACCAAAATGTCATTAAGAGGGCAAGGAGTTGAGCAATTTGCTGATAATCCAAAAAATAGTAACAAAAATTTAATCAACAAAAATGGATTGACAACATCGGAATGGATAACGTTTCTCAAAATGAATTCTAATGTGACTTGTGTCAGAAACACCCCAGGAAGAAGTATAGACGGAACCCAGTGTCGTAGATGCGATGCTGAGAAAGAATCACTTGGACATGTTCTAGGCTTCTGTTCCCGGGGAGAACTGATTCGTAATCAAAGACATAATGGAATACGTGAGATGTTGGCAAAAGGTCTGATTGAAAAGGGATGGAAGGTATTTCAGGAAGTGCATTGTGTTGCAGAGCAGGGTTCTAACAGGCGAGTTGATATAATTATATACGACGAGAAAACAAGACAAGGATATATTTTGGATCCTACTGTAAGGTTTGAATATGGTGATAGTACAGAACAGTCATTATTCGTTGACACTGAAAAAAGAGAGATTTATGAGCCGTGTGTTTCCTATTTTAAAGAAAAGTATCGATTGAAGAATATCGTGGTAATTGGCCTTTATATTGGGGCAAGAGGATCATTGTCAAAATTTTTTCAAGAATTTCGATCTAAGTTTAATTTACCTTCACAATTATTGGAAGATATTGGATTATATGCTCTTAGAGGATCCATCCAGATTTATAATCATCATATAAATAATTATAAGTGATAAATACTAATATTTTCGTTAATCACATATTAATACTATAAAATGTTGTGTATTGTATACTGAGTCGTAAGGCTATTGTAGTTGTACAACAGTGACTGAATAAAGTTTGTATATATTTTACTGGATTTTCAACAGTGCAAAACTTTCGATTTATTTTTTTTTGAAAAGTGCAAACAATTTTATATGCATGTTTTTAAAAATGGCAAAATTTTTTATATAAATATTTTCAACAAATTCGAAATTTCCGATTTGTATGTATGTATGTGAGATGTGTGAAGATTTATGTACGTGTTTTTGGAAAGTGCAGAATTTTCTATTTATATCTTTTTTTAAAAGGGCGAAATTTTTCTATTTTGTGTTATTGTAAATTGCAAAATGTTTTATATACAGATTTTTAAAAAATTCAAACTTGCTGATTGAAACCAATTGAAAAAATAATATTTGTGTATGTTTGGAGATTTGGCATGTTATTGTTAGCAAAAATTGGTGATGGGTTATTTTGAATCTTTTCTTTGTATGTATATAAAAGCATCACAAACTGAGAATTAAATAATTGCATCTACTTGCCATCCTTACTGATGGGCGATGGGCTTCCTTGTAAATCTCAATCTGCCGTGGAGCTGAATGCTGAAGGTTCCAGCACACAGACAGTGCTTGCAACTTAAATGCGTTTTAAGTTTTTCTAGTGAGTAGCGTTTAAATCAAAAAACTACTCTGATTTACGGATCAATATTTTGAGCGTAAAGAAATTAAATATTCTTGAACGATTTTGTTAGCAAACTGCTAAAAACAAATACATAAAGTTGGGAATAAATGTTGTTAAATTTGCAATTTATCACACTGCCCCTTCAGCTCTGTTAAAAATACTAAAATCAGAAGCTGCATGGTAATTTTTTAAATATGTTCAAAAATAAAAAATACCTCAGCGTGTATTGCTAAAAACCATTTAATGGAATTCTCCAGTTTTGCCAAAAAACAAAATTGCTACTTGTGTAATATATTGTTTTGGTTGACCTTTGACTTTTATCATTAATTCACCATTCGTTTATAAATTATGTCCATGATGATTTAGAACACGATTCTATTTTTTAACTGAAGGCGCGGATTTTAAAATATCTTAGTAGGCTCGAAATTTTGAGTTAAAACAAATAATTGAGAGAAATTAAAAATTGTATTGCGTGCGTGCAAATGATATTTTTATTCAAGGTGAAACCAATTATATGCGTAAGGGATCGTTCACAAATGATGTCATCGAAAAATCGCCATTTCTGGGACCCTACCTTGTACGCACCTCTCGTCAGCTTAAGCATCTTATTTTTAGCATGGGATATCATCAATGGTCACGTAGGCACATATTGTCCCTGCTGATGACGTTATTTGTGGGAGATCCCTAATTGAATTACCGTAAAGGGTAAAATAAAAGCATATAGTTCAAGTAAAGGAGCGTTATATGTGTATGAAAATGAAATCTGGGATCCGTAGCGTCGGTAGGTACGAAGCAAAAAAATTATGCATGGCTCAACGCCGGCCAGTTAATAATTTCAGGAGTCAATTAAATTCAATTTCCATGGATGTGAAGATAGGTAAAAAGGTAAGATAGGAAAACAACAGTTTGCATACATCAAGAGAAAGCCATCGGGGGCATCGCCTTCAGCTTCCTCACAATGCAGCAGCATCACTTCGTACTTACATCATCATCGTTACCACATGGGAAAAAATTATAGGAGAAGGATCCTACTCAAAAGTAAGGCTCGCCAGGAGATATTTCTCGGATGGAACTCTGGCCTATCGTCTTGCCTCAAAAGTCATAAATAAGAAGAAAGCCTCTGATGATTTTGTCACTTTTATACCACGGGAAATGCAAATTGTTTCTCCTCATGAACATCCTAATATTGTGCGTGTGTACGATGTCGTGGAATTTGATCATCATGTCTACATCTTTATGGACTGGTGTGATAAGGGTGATCTCCTGGAATACATTAAAACCAAAGGATTTATCTCTGAGAATATAAGCCGACATTATTTTAAGTAATGCACAATATTAGAAATTATATACTGCGCTTTCATTATTTATAGTCAGAGTTTCAATGCAAGTTACCTTCAGCCTTCAAATTGGGTTTTAACTATGAAACCCTCGTTACAATCTTATTTTTTTGAAGTTCTCATTCCTGTAAGTTAAGCAAGCAACTTACCCTCGCATGCCTTTGTACGCAGTATCACTGTGCCCCCTTGAAGCTATGTATGTAACAAGTCTGTATTTCAATTTAAAATTGGTTTACAGTGAAATCTATATAACTGCCTAGTACAGTAGTACATTGCGATTGTTTCATTGATATATGATCCCAATAATAATAACGAATTATAAAAATTACGATGAATTATGTAAGCATTTGGTTTAGAAACTACTGGAACTAGAACAGTGCGTTAAAAATGCATTTCTTTTTAAAGGCAACTTCTGTCTGCTGTTCAGGACTTACACAGTTTGGATTTGGCCCGTAGGGATTTAAAGTGTAACAATGTTCTTCTAGCATCAAGAGATCAAATAAAAATATCCGATTTCGGATTCGCTCGCTACTGTCGGGACAAATATGGGAAGAGAGTTCTGTCCAATACATATTGTGGCAGTGCTGCTTATGCTGCACCAGAAATCCTTCAGGAATACATTCGTTTTGTGTTTGAAAACAATGATTACTGATTACAATAATAAATAATGCTTGTCATTGCGATACTGCATACACTGAGAGTGAGTGAATGTATCACTATAACTGAAATATATTTCTTTAAACTTCTTACACACATTTTATTAATCAGATTAGGCTTTTCATTTTCATTAGGGAACCAGCTACAATCCAAAATTATACGATATGTGATCTCTGGGCTGTGTTCTCTTTATAATGCTGACGGGACACATGCCATATTATGATGAGTCAAATATTCAAAGAATGCTTCAGAATCAACTGGAACGAATCTTAACGTATCCGGCTCAAGTAGAAAATGACTTCTCAGATACTGCGAAAAATCTCATTTGTCATTTACTCGCATTAAACAACGGCTAAAGCCCTTGTTTAATGGCAGCCTTAACAGCAAAATTAGGCATTTTGAATTTGCCGCCAAATTTTAGTTTTAATTTACAGGTATTAAATTAAGGGAAGCAATTAAGCCGCACAATGTGTTTTTGGTTGCCTTATCTGTTATTTATAATCAATTTCAGTAATACAACCAAAAATTCAAAATTCCAATTTTTGAATTTCCCGCTAAAACATCAAATATTTTGTTAAATGAAGATTTCGACCGGTAACTCAGTAAACTTAGGTATACATTATACACCATTCGGACAGTAACAATTATGCGAATGTAAATAACTTAAAGTGGACGAACGCGTGTTATCAGATTTTAAATGGTTTGAAAAAAACATAATTGAAAATTTAAAAAATTTAACGGATTTTAACGAGTGATATATCATTTGAAAGCTCTTAAAAAATAAAGAGACTTCTCTTTTTTGTTTTTTGATGTGGCCCATACAACACGATTTAGGGGACATTTAAAATTTGAAACACCGTTGTCTTGGAAACGGTTTGTTATAATGGAGGCGCATTCTGTTATTTGAATTCTACTAAAACTAGAGTCAGCTATTCATTCCACGGCGAAATACCGTCGGTTTAGCTGTTGGTTATTCACCGGATCGGTGGTTTGCATAAAACTTAATTATCAGGTCGGTAACCTTGGAGAGGCGTGGGCTCGTCTGCCGTCGTTGTGACAAGTGTTCACGTAACTTCAACAGTGGAGAAGTGGCAGACAAATGCCAGTTAAAGCTTTGCTCAATTTTTAATTTTGTACGCAAAAAGCACGTCAGCATGTGCAACCTGAGCAATTTCCGGTGAATTTTACACAGCTTTAAGGAACTCTAAAAAAATGTCTACATATTGCCAACATTGTGCTGTCTGCATTAAGGCATCGGACAGTTTCAATTTAGAACTCGTGTGGACAACGTGTCTAAAAGTCAACAGAATTACCCAAACTCTTTTAGACTAAATTAAGAAACGCATGTTGAAAATTAGATAACACAATGACGCTGAGGGCTTAATGGATAGGGGTCGTCCACAAATGATGTCAAGGGTAGAGTCGAATTGTCAATTCTGGGATTGTTGTCGTGCCCATGCTATTTTACAGCTATAGCCGTTTTAGATGCACACTCAACGTTAAAGTGTTGACATGGGGTGGGTGAGTTCCTAAAGAGGGACAACAGGAGCGGCAGCATTTATAGACCGTCCCTCACATGCTTTGTTTTTCCTTATGATGTAATACATTTTCTCTTGACACACAGAAGATGCATTTACATATTTTCCGCGTGATACGCTGCTATGTTAATATGAGTAGGCAGGGGCAGGAGGCGGCATAAAAATGATGAGCTCATGAAAATTATTTATTTGTCTCACTAATTGCAAAATCGCCCCTCTCTAACTTACACTTAAATGCAAAACTCCTCATCTAAAATTTTTACTGTTTTTAATTGAGTGCATTTTTTGGTTTATTTCCTACTACAATTGTGTCGAAGCCCAAATTATATGCCATGTAATCAGGTTTTGGAGATCTGCAACATATGGAACATTTTGCACTATTTAAAAATGTAAATGGAACATTTTTCACTTTTCACAAACATGGAATTAGAACATTTTAAGCTTTTCAAAGACATGTATATGGAATATTTTGCACTTTTCATAAACATGGATTTAGAACATTTTACACTTTTCAAAAACATGTGAATAGAAAATTTTGCACCGTTAAAAAACATGTAGATGGGACATTTTGTTCTTTACAAAAAAGTGCTGAAAAAACAAATTGTAAGCAATTTAATTCAAAAAAACGGAGATGGGCAATTTAGCTTCTTCAGCTACACTCAACTGTCGTGTTCCCAGTGCTTCATTTTACGCATTTTTCCTCATCTGCAGTTGCAGTGAATTAAGTGAACATTGTTGTGGAATACCGATTACTGCCACCGTGCAGCTCTTACGCCGGTTCTGAATTGGAAATAATACTGATTCCAATAAATTCTTACGCGTTGTGTTGTTGTTTAGGACGCACTGCCCTGCGCTGTACTCTACTTTGTTGTGCATCGTATTCTGAACATCACATGTGTTTAACAGTTTAACTGTACCTACATCTGCGTCAAATGTGTTACCTTAACCCTTTTACCGTTTGACCGTTTCTACTCGTCTAACCTTTAAGAAAATTCCTCATCTTTGTACCCTCTTCCCCCTCCTCTAGTTTAAAACTGACCCAATGTAGTGCCAACCCAAGTTTACATAAGTCGTTTCCCCTCCCTCCTAAATGTATACGTCATTTACGGACTCCCGCTTAGCGGCTTTGAAAGTTGGTTTTACAATACCGACAGAAGGATGTGTGGGTGTCTTTTCATTCAATTTAATTTAATTATTTTTAATAAAATTGCTCAATGAGTAATAATAAAATTGATAGGCTTCTGAATTGATGAATTATACGTCTTTGTGATAAATTAGTAGAAAATATAACTCGCTTGCTGCGCACTATCGAAAAAGCGTAAATGCGTATTGAATAAGATGCCGTGGGGAACCCTTGTAGAAAATAAATAACTAAGTCGTTTAAGAGGTCGTCCATAAATGACTTCACGTGTAGGGTCAGTGGGCCGCCTACTGCGATACTGATGAGTTTCCATGTCAAACGTCAAACATAGCTATTCTCGCAATGGTCAAGATGATGACAGACAGGGAAGGGGAGTGTTAGGGTCTTAGAAATGGGGATATTTGGATAACATCATTCATGGACGACTCCCAATGTAATTACATTATTGTTTTCAAGTTAAAAGAAAAACATGACATACGTGTGCAGACGGTTCAAATATCTTTACCACATTAAATAATGATGGGATAAGAAAAATTGAGATTACGATCAAGATGAACTATGGCAATAAACTACATGAGATAGATGCACAAAATGTTTGTAGTTACGGGTTTGTGAAAATTTCAAAATGCTCTATTTATATGTTTTTAAAAAGTGCAAAGTATTCTATTCACATTTATGCTTATAGGACCATGGTATTTTAATGTTTGTTTGTGGACAGTAAATTCTGGTTTTAGCTAAAAATGAAAATGGGCCATTTTGATTCGTAGTTAGGATTTAAGTGTTCTATCTGGGATTCAGTTCCTTGTGCCAAATGCCTATATTTTAAAATTTATTTTAAGATGACCGGTTCCCCTCTTGGCCACCCGCACCCCCTAGATCCGTTCCTGCTTTAATACTACACGAATTCGGATTTTCGAATGTGCGGCTACTGAGGCTGTGATAATCAGCTGTAATAAATAATAATGCAATGCACAAGTTGGAATTTTTGAAATATTCCCAAGACTGGTAGTTGCTCATAGCAGGTACTGTCATAGGTCAGTTGAATACGATTGATGATAAGTATTGATAAATAGTGCGGAGGTAGCTAATAGTAGTGTAGGCATTTATTGATCAGTTGTAAGTTATAAGCAGTAGCCTAAAAAGCTTGATTTGTGAAAATCAAATTTTATGAGCATTTCTATGATCTTTGGTATGCGGACATTATCCTCCTGGACACAATCCCCCCCGGACATAATCCCCCCAGGACGCAATCTCCCCAGGACATTTTTCTCCCAAATCGTACCGAGGACATTTTCCTCCCGGTATCAAAAACACAACCAATATTACCAAGTGTTCTTCTACGGAAAATTTTTCGTAATAAATGGAGAAAATGGAGAAAATCTATGAATACACAAATTTTCCGTAAGGGAACATTCGGTCATTCTGGTTTTGTGTTTTTGATGCTGGGAGGAAAATGTCCTCGGTACGATTTGGGAGGAAAATGTCCTGGGGGGATTATGTCCTGGGGGGATAATGTCCGGGGGGGATTATGTCCTGGCGGGAGAATGTCCAGAAGGATAATGTCCTACAACCATGATCTTTATGATGTACTTATAAGCGTATGATTTTTAAACTGTTTAGTCTTCGTTTAAAGTCGATTAAACGTTGCAAAATTGAATAAAATTGCTGGACTGTAAGACATTTTAGCATATGCCTCTATTTAATTATGACGTCATTCCAAAATAACAGAAACAAACGAATAATGCGGTTTTATTAGACGCTAAAAATGTTTCCTTTTAAATCTAAACTCGGCATACCAAAAATTATACTTTACACGTAAAGTGATTTGTCATCCTAATCTGCATAAACGAAACTCATTAAATTAAAAAAAATTTAATTGAATAATTCGACGGGACAACATTTACTGTGTACTCTGCGTAGGCCTATTTAAGATGTAGTAAGATGTGTCCACGACTTGTTACGCAATTTCCAGCTCAGCGCAGTTTTACAACCCTCAACCAAAAAACTATCTCCATCACAAGTCTGTCCACATTCAAATCGTAGTCAACAAAATTATTTACGTCTTTCTAAAACGTCGGCGACAGCGAATCCATTTCGTATGGCAAGAGATGAATATTTCACCCCTGTGGTAGGATCAGGTATTGATGGCATGCCACGACAAAGGCAGCCGGTTAAGCAATGTTAAAGAGATGACATATATTACAGTGTGTCTCATAATTTTAAACTCACCCCCGATTATGGGGTTTTCTTCCCTTCCAGAAGGAATTTTTCGGCGAAATATTTTTAATTAGATGACTACTCACTATTAATTAGGATTTGACTTTGATCGACCCCCAGGGGTCAAGTGGTTCTCATTTAAATAATTAAAAACCGAAAAGCGGGTGTCTCAAAATTTTAAACTCACTTCACGGTTTTTTAAATGCAAATAGCAATGTCTTTTGGCTCAACTAATGAAAGATTACGAAAATTGGTGTGTGCCCTCTCACATCTGTTACCTGTTAATAGAATCATTAACTGTGATCATCGAGTCACTGTAGCTCTAATAGCGTTGGAAAAGACAGGTCAACGTCATGTCAACTTTTTTCCCCGTTTGATAACATGGAAAATTCACGACTTGCATCACTAAATTCGCATGCACATGCGCAAATGTCAACCGCTGAAATGTTAAAGATGTTGCCCATGAGCAGAATTAAATTCTCTACAAACCAGTGTATAAGTCAATACTCAGGTCACCCGGGGTCACGAGACGTCCGGAATTGGACATTACGGAGAGTTGCATGATATATAATTTTAAAGCTCTTTAAAAATTAGGAAAACGGGTATTTTGTATTGAGTGTCCGACGCATACAAAAAATTTAAGGCGGAGTTTTCAAAAATAGTAACGGTTTAAAAAAAATAACCAACGTCTGTCGATAAACTCTTCCCTTTTACGTTATTTACAATCTACTCGTCATCACCTTTCTAATCGAATATGGCTCGATGAAATTGGTCTAGTATTGCAAAAGTTGAAAAATCCGTAAATTATGTAGATAGGTAGAAATAAATAAAAATTATTTAGAAAATATAGTTCATAAGAATTAGTGAGGCTTTAAGTCCAAAATATTATTGCTAGTCATTATACGGTAGTCACTTACGGTCATTATTCCCCCCCCCCATATTATTATATATTTTGTGCGCATATTGTTCCAGTGAAGTAACAGGCAATTATTTAAGTACTGTCAAAATTCAGAAAGATATCACTGAACACAATGAGAGTTGAATGCAGTTGTGAGTACGATCTCTGCAGTTCACTCCATGAATGCGTACATATATGGTGTAGGGCCGCAGCCGCAGCCCCAGTAGTAGTGCGCTGTATCTGTTGAACAAACCGGGAGCTTGTAAAAAGAGCAAGTCCACACACCCTTTAAATGTCCCAATCTTACCCAGTATTATCTCCCAGTTGCAACTACCGCCACTACCATAGGAGTTCGTACTTTCGTGTTTTCAAGCTTTGCAGACCCTATAATATCTACTTTATTCGTAGATTTCGATAAAACTTGTTTATATTTGCAGAACTCTGCAGTAGTTCCACAGAGTTGGATTTGTTATACACAGTATTTTTACTATGACAAACCAAATGGCCACGTTTACAGAAGACGACTGTACCCTGGAAGGGTTGTGTTTTTAAGTATTCGTTAGTTTTCAACCTCAACTCATAAAAAACAATATTACTCTCCTCTTCATGTATAATACAGGTGAAGACAAAAATATAAATACAAAAGATTAGGCATTATACTGTCAACGTGTCTAAGCCGTTTAGGAGCAATGCAATATATATTCGCACGCATTTGTGCATAGATGTTACTGTTCTGAAGAAACTGAACATATTGTAAGCAAAACAACAATAAACTAATATAAAACAACTTCACAAACTGTCAAATTTCAATGTGATCATACAAACCAGAAAAATGTTTTCGTTCGATTACGACGCGACGTACCACTTACGAAAAGAAAAACCTACTTACTTACTATATCAAATTATTAAACTATGCTACTTACGAATTCTTGCGATTATTACAACTACACGATTTAGTAATATATACTAATTATTACAACTACACGATTTAGTAATATATACTAATTATTACTAATGCGAATACCATTTCGCTTATAATACTACTCATGAATGAGCCAGCTTGTAATTTATAATAAACTACTAATTAATTAATAAAACATTTTCAAAAATATTATTATGTTTTGTATTTTTCTGCTGCTTTGTCTGCTTTATTCATGGTTGTAGATTTTTGCGGTTTGTCACCTGTTTGAGGATGCTCTGGATTATTATTATTCCTTAATTAAATTATTCCTGTAATTTTTTAGCAAGAGAAATAGTGGTTAATGCTTCAAAATAATGTTGCTTGGCTCGGTAGTTGGAATCCATATTTTCATTTCCTCATCATATTTTATTGTATTCCAAGTTGGTAAAAATACCAGAATTCATTACAAAATACCTATAGTATTCCTATACATACTGATTTGAAATTTTACACCAAAATCCTATGAGTAAACTCACTTTTCCTCAAAGGATTCGGAATAATCAATGCTTACTCTTCCAAAATAAAAATCGTATTACTAAATTCTACGACAAGAGTTGCCAACAGTGAGCCTCAAAAATCAGGTAACATGTCAAAAGGCAATTTATGTACAATTTAATGTAGATAGGTACGTAGGTGTACTTGTATTCGAATAGTTAATTACAGATAAAACTACCAGGTATGTATAACAAAGTACAATAGTGATATATAGCAAAATCAATACAAAACTTAACTAGCTTAACCTCGTCGATGGTAAGAAACCGGAGAATGGCCTTTAAAGTAGTGGAAACCTAAATCTAATGATCACCACTTCTACGATAATTGATCGTACAATTAAATATGGCTAGTGAGCTGTGCAATAGGAAAAAAATGAAATGATAGGAAGGTGCATAATTTTCGTCCGCCCAATCATCATACATTACTACATTACCACAACAACTACTAATATTCTGCTCAGCATTACTTAAATGTGTTGAATTCATATTTTAATAATGTCCTTAGGATATCTATTCAGGATTAAAAAAGTCATAGACTTTTATTATCCCTTTTGGATATTCTGAAAATATCCAGGTGGGATAAAATGTTCAGGGGATGTTTTTCATGGAATTGGGGACGTCCCCTCGAAGAAGAACTGGAACATGCGTAACCATGGAACTTGGGGGCCCGCAAGCTGCTTCTGATTTTCCAGGAACATTGCCAGGTCTCTGAAATGAGTCTACTGTTTCGGACTCTTGAATTATATTTGGTTGAACAGCTTCAGAAGGGGATGTCTGCTGAGTATTAGGCAAATCCTTCAAGTTAAACAGCACGCCCTGAAATTTAAAATTGTTATAAAACAAAGGGATGAGCTACAACCCTACAACTCTGGTTCGAGCTAATCGCTATTCGTGCTACAGAAATCATGAGTAATGTGTCGTAGATCATTGTTGTATTTATGACGCTAGTTGCTTAACATCTCCAATTAACAAAAAACCTAGAAAACTATTAATCATTGACTCACAACACTGAAAGTTAGTATGATTAACTAAGTACAAACCTGATTTTCCAGGCCACCAAAAATGTTTTCGTCTGAATTAGTCTTCTGTTTTTTCCAGCTGGTTAAAGTAGTTAAACAAGTTGGAATTTGATGGCTTCGACTGCTTGAGTGTGGCTTTTGTGATTCTGGAGAAGTTCTGGCAGTGTGGGTTGGATCGTTGTCCTCATCATCCGAAATGTCAATTGTTTCGATCAATTTTCTAACGACAGATTCTCGTTTTTGTACAACGCAACTTTTTTGAGCAGATATTTCCTGGCTATTTGTAAAAGAAACTAAAATCGGATTTGGAATGTTATGATCTTGAGACGAAGGTGAACCAAGTGAGCTTTGGACAATGTGAGTTTCTTCCTCTTTATTGTCTTCGTCATCCGAAATAGATATTATTTCAATCTGCGTCACTGTGACTGACATTTGTGGCTGTGGCCCATCGGAAGTTATATTAGTAGCCATAATAGGTTCTTTTAGTAATCTGTAATCGACCCTGCAGACAAAAAATATAATTTTGGCTGTTAAAAAAGGATCATCTTTAGTCCAACTTTAACTATTATCTATTATATAATTTTAATATATAGCCCGACTATTACATCTTTCTTTCTCACTCAACAGGAATTGTAAATTATTAACAGGTGACAGGGCCGGATAATGCTGGCAGCCCCTGCCGCCTGAATTCTAAAAAAACATGTAGTATAAATGGAACATTTTGCTCTCTTAAAAAAAATTCAAATAAATTTTTTCATACATTTCGAAAACATGCAAACAACATTTAACACTTTTTAAAAACCGTGTAAATAGAACATTTTGCACTTTTATAAAACATGTTAACAAAATTTTTTAGTTGATCAAAGAAAACCTTTAAAAAAAAATAAAAATAGCTGTTTTTGAATGTTGAATGGAAACAAATTGCTGCCTAAAGGCAATTCCTTTGTCCGGCTCTGATTATTAATTATAAACGTAAACTTATGCGGCAAGTAAAAACTAAACTCACGGCACACGGTCAACGGTTGGCGGTAACCACGATCAAATTAGATACAGCAATAAATGAAGAATTTCGTGTCCTTCTGGCTCTTCTAGTCCTTTCCAATAGTATTCAAATTCACAATACAGGCCACCACGGAAGAAATGAATGAAATAATCACACAAAATAACTAATACCTAGTGAGTAGGAGCTGGGAAACTGAATTCGATTCGTATGATATAAAGTCTTTACTTTATTACGCAATACTGTGCTAACAAGGTCAGAATCACAGCTGATCTCTTTTATGCCTATTCTGGAGTCTAGACTCTGGACTGATGACTGATCCCTCCGCTTCCTTTTGCTTTCAAAAAAAAGTACGTCTGCCGAACGTCTTCTTACATTTACAAAACCACATTGCTTCGGCGGGTACTTTCAAAATCCTCGTAACATGCTCACAATTCAAAGCATAGCTGGGCATGTGATTTGCATTCGCACTCCACTCGTACGAGTGCACGTCAAATCTTGTGCACTCAAACTCCACTCGCTTGAGTGCATCCAAAAAGTTTTGCACTCGACCTCCCCAATTACTCGCTGTGAGTGCAATATTTTCTGCACTCCACTCTTTGAGTGCAACTCTTTTAAGACATTCACATACAAAAATACATCCTTGGTGTTGCGCGAAGTTTAAAAATCGCTGCACTTTGAGTGCAGTCAAGGTGCACTCCGCTCCGCTCCCTTGAGTGCAATCTAAATTCCTTGCACTCGCACTCCGCTCACTGAGTGGAGCGGAGCGGAGTGCAGTTTTAGAGCGGAGTGCTGCACTCCACTGACTGAGTGCGCCCAGCTATGATTCAAAGCAATTCACCATTCCTACTCGGGGGCTGGACACAAATGACGCCACCTATTATAGTGGGTGGGTCCTAAAAAGAACCCCATTTAACGCAATCTTAAAAGCGTCGCCTATAGGGGTGGGTGGGTCCCAAAACTTGATGATGATGTGTGGCGTCATTTGTTCCAGTTCTTTTTAGTTCTTTCCACCCTAGTTCTAGTTAGTTGTAGTTCTAAAATCCAAAAAATTTCTTAGTTCTAGTTTAGTTCTAGTTCTTACTTCTCTTTTCATAGTTGGTTCTAGTTATTTCTTAGTTCCATCGAGCTTAGTCCTAGTTATCGATTTGCTTTTCATGGTTAGTTCTTGTTAGTTCTAGTCAGAGGTGGCCATTTGATTGGAACTCAAACTCAACTCCACTCAATTTCTGCACTCAGTCTGGAACTCTAACTCAACTCATTTTTTGTACTCAAAACTTTTCTGCACTCGAACTCAAACTCTTAATTGAACTCAAAATATTTTGGCACTCAAACTCGCACTCATGAGTGCACTCAGTTACGTTTTGAAAGGAATCCTTGAATGTCCGCTATCTTTCAAAGGGTTGTCATAAAATAACAAAAATTTAAAATTTAATGCTTAAATATAAATTTTTGATAACTTTTTATTATTATAAGGGATAAAAAAATACCACATTTTATTAAATGAAATTTTTTTCGAATTTTCCAAAACGTAGAAATTACATTTTAGATATTGTTCTAGAGATCACAAAATTTTAAATGTGTTGAAAATTGGACAGAAATTGTAGGAGCTGAAGGTCATTAAAGGTTTAAAAAAACGAAAGTCATTTTTTTTTAAATTTGGTTTTTTAAAAATTCGCGCGCGACAATATTTGGAAAAATTTACAATTTTTTTACATATAGGGGTAAAGATCAGTTAATTATGAGTTAATAATATTCCCATTGAGCTAGTATGTTGAAAACTGACATCCTCGTTTCTGTCCAATGATGAATTCTAGCTCAAAACTTACTTCAAATTTAAACTTGTGTATGCATTTACTATGTCACGTCTGCGAGTGCCTGAGTTCATGAGTTCAAGAAATATGCACTCCAATCCACTCATAAATGGAACTCAAAAAATTTGGGAACTCGAACTCAGAAACTCTGAGTGCAGTCAAAATTTGGTGCACTCGCACTCGACTCAATGAGTGGAGTGGAGTTGAGTGCAATTTTGAGCTTGAGTTCTGCACTCCACTCAATGAGTGCGAACAGCTATGGTTCTAGTTATCAAAGACTAGTTCTAGTTAGCTCCAAATTTTGAAATTGGCGTCAAAATTTTAGAGGAGTTGCCTATGTAAGGCGCGAAAATTCAAATTAACTAGTTCTAGTTTTCTAGTTTTCATTTTTGCTTAGTTCTTGTTCTAGTTAGTTTCAAATTGCAATATTGGTGCATTGATCGCTGGCAGGAGTTATCATTGTTTTAGCGGTAGTTTTTTAAATGAAATGTTTTCTAGTTCTAGTTAGTTCTTAGTTCAATAATACTTAGTTCTAGTTAGTTCTGGTTCTAAACACTAAATTGAATCTTAGTTCTAGTTAGTTCTAGTTCTCAGCGCTATAATTCTAGTTAGTTCTATAGTTCTTGAAACTGATCTTGGTTCTAGTTAGTTCGAGTCCCACGAAATTTTAAAATTCTTAGTTCTAGTTAGTGCTAGTTCTTAGTTAGTTCCGTGGTCATACGATTAATGGGAGCTGTCACAAATGGCGCCATCGAAATGTTCCACATTTAAGGACCCACCCACCCTGTTTTATGACGTATTTAACATTACGTTAAATGGGGAGCATTTAGGGACCCACCCATATAACCGATGGCGCCATTTGTGACAGCTCCCATTAGTTCTAGAACTACGTCGAAGTACTAAACAACAGTAGGGAGAAGCCACGAAAATAAGTTTTTATACATACATCCCGCTCCAGCCAAGTATTCCATCCCATTTCCTTTGTTCTGGTTCTTGTCCTTTGAGCATTGGCTTTCCTAAAATACGAAACAAGAATTTTAAAGAGAGAAGGTAAATATTTATTTACAACTGGCGCAACAATTACGCTTGCCACAAGGACACAGTAAGAACAACATACATTTATCAGAAAAAGAAAATGGTTTTAAAAGAATGCAAGAATATTTTTCCATATTACAATTTGTAAAAATTAGCTATTAGATAAATTCATATTATATAGATGATTATGGGCAAATTGTAGCATTATCAGTACCGGTACCGGTGCCGTCAAATTTGTAATTATTCAACGTCAGATAATAATATGCTAATGGGAGATGGCTCTGTATATCTAACCTTCTGCTACAGAGAATATTGAGAACGTTAAATTTAAATTTCGCAATAATGCTCCTGCTCCTAATGCAAATGTTTTGAATCAAAATCCTTATTCAACGACAACGTTTTTTAAATTTTAATTTTGGCTCCTGCTCCCCCTTTGTTAAATCTTCAAAAAGACAAAGATAGAGGGACATTTTTCATGGAAATAAAGCGAGAAATTATCCGTAGGTTCGTTATACACAGACAAAGTCAAGTCGCGATCGGATGTAATTAATCTACTTAGAGGAGTGTACTTAGCATAATTTATATATGTGTAGAAATTACTGCTTATGATTATGACGCATCGCTCCTGTATAATATCCTAGTTCATTCCCTTTGACTGGTTGTTTCAAAGACTGCAGCAGTAATTTAATTACCAAGTATAATCAGAGGGCGAAATTAAAATTACAATTTTCTCAAAGATCTGTCTGTAGTATACAGTGCAAAATTATAACTTGGCTTTAGTTCTAGACGTGTAGGTAGTTCCCTATTTAAGAAAAACATACAATTTTAAAGTAATGGTCTGTTTTTAGCTGTATGCTGCTTTTGTGTAATTATGTCGCATCTTATTACGTTCTTTGATGTTGAACAAGAATAGTGAGAAATGGAAAGCTTGTTTACATTCCCTTGTTTGTCTGGTGCTGGTACTGGTGCTGGTAGTACTACTGGTGAATGGTGGGTTAAATGAGCTGTAGGATATTTTGACAAAATGACAGAAGCGCGTGTAAGACGTTACCATAATAATTATTCCACTTCTTTTGCTTCGTTAAATTTTCGTATTTGTGGAAATTGGAAGGCATTATAGATTTTAGGATGGGAAGGAGATAGCTTTTGTTTGGTACAGGGCCGGACAAAGGAATTAATTTAAGGCAGAATTTTGTTTCCACACAAAAACCACTATTTTGGTTTTATTGACAGTGGTTTTCTTTGGTAAACAAAAATGTTCCATTTACATATTTTAGGAAAGTGCAAAATGTTGTATATACATGTTTTTAGTAAAAAGCAAAACGCTCCATTTACATGCTTTTTGAAAGGTGTTAAATGTTTTATTTGTATGTTTTTGAAATGTCTAAAACTTTTTATTAATATGGTTTTGAAAATTGCAAAATGTTTTATTTACATATTTTTGAAAAAGTACACATTTTTTGGAAATTTAGACTGCATGCGCTGGCCAAATTATCCAGCCCTGTTTTGGCAATTGGCAAGTCCGTCAGTCCGGTACCAGTACCGGTTTTGGTTCCAGTTCGGTTCGGTTCGGTGGGATATAAAGCAGCTGATAAAAATCGACTCCTTCATTGTATTAGGTTCTCATTTATAAGATGCATTTGTCAAGTGCAAAATGTCCCATCTCCTTGTACTGTCCCGAAGATGCAAAAATAATTATCAACTTGAATTCAAAATATTAAATATTAAAAGGAAACGTACACAAATAACGTTATCAAAAATCACTATGGTTTCCTGTTTCAATTCGTAAATTTTTAGCTGCGTTTTGGCTGGTACTGGTGCTGGTGTTGTTGTGGGATGCGGGAAATGAGGCGGGACGAAATTACAAAGTAAAGAAGATGCATATAGAATCTGCCACCTCATACTTCACATTGTACTTCGTATGGAGATTCGGTGGGAGGAAAAATAACGAGGTTAATAGTGTATATGCGAAGTCTCCCTCGTTAAATCTTAATCGGGTCATAAGGCTCGGAAATCTGTGAGTAAAATAGACTGCGAATGGACGCATTACGGATTTCAAAGATGAGGGAAGAATCCGCTCGAGAAACTAAGGTAAAACTTTAGATCTACGTTCCAAGTCTGCGCCAACAAAAGCATCTGGCGTCGCCATCACCATTCGGTTGATCCGTTTCGGTTTCGGT
This sequence comes from Dicyrtomina minuta, assembly GCA_949802685.1. Taxonomy (NCBI): domain Eukaryota; kingdom Metazoa; phylum Arthropoda; class Collembola; order Symphypleona; family Dicyrtomidae; genus Dicyrtomina; species Dicyrtomina minuta. The sequence continues at coordinate 187,798 of CATKUY010000054.1, forward strand.
TTGAGTTTTCGTTCAGTGTATGCATAATTCTGGAAGATTTTATCTTTTTTTTGTTAGCGCATCAACCGATTGTTCAGAAACAGGAAAGATCAAGGCTCAACATTTTGTAAGATTGGTGCATATACTTGTACAGAATATAGAGATCCTTTCTATTTTCCCGATTTCGAGAATTTTTCATTTTACTTAACTTGTTTAACCAGTTTGAATTTACTACGTTCGCAACATCTGTATTTTCCAAACACTTACTACAAATTAATATGCAACTAACAATTGATGACGAAAAGGGAAAAGGCACGAGCTTTCAATTATTTTCGAAACACATTAACAGTGACGTACGTGACGCTTCTAAAATGGGCATGCCATATGATCTAAATTCACACGAACTTGGAATTGAAATTCGGTTCTTACGAATGCTCACGAGTACTAACGACGGAATACGCACATCGTCGATGAAGAACCAAAATGGCCCAATCCCATTTTTAGCTAAAAACAAAATCAATTTTGTACAAAATTATAGAAATATCATTCACGATCTTGAAAGCATTTAAATGGGAGATTTTACACTTTTTTCAAAATAATGTAAATAGAATATTTTGAAATTTTTAAAATCATAGAAACGGAATATTTTGCACTTTTCAAAAAACACATAAACAGAACATTTTGCACTTTTCAAAAACATGCAAATAGAACATTTTTCACTTTTCAAAACCAAGTAAAATAGTACATTTTGCACTGTTTAAAGAACCAGTGAATAGTACATTTTGCACTGTTTAAATAACCAGTAAATAGTACATTTTGCACTGTTTAAAGAACCAGTAAATAGTACATTTTGCACTGTTTAAAGAACCAGTAAATAGCACATTTTGCACTGTTTAAAGAAGCAGTGAATAGCACATTTTGCACTTTGCACTAAAACGTGTAAATACAAAATTTTGCACTGTTATGTTGCAGGAACAAGTAAATGCAAATAAAAGATTTTGTACCTTCAAAACGCTCGTAATTAATATCTTACGAATCCATCTCATTTTGATTGTGTATAGCAGCTCATTTTGCTTCTTCGCTCAGGATTTGGGAGCGTATTTTACATAATGTGTCGTTGACTTTGTCATTGAGATAACAAAATGGGCTGGCAGAGATCAAAGCAAAGATGGACTTTTTTTGGAGTTTGGAGTGTGTGCGAGTGGCACTGCACTGTGTCACGCGTCAGTTCCCCGCTTCAAAATCTCTACGTCATATTTTAAAGTAAAGAGGTGAAAGTGAAAGTGCTCATACTTCATTGAGGTTTGCATTGAGAGCTGAATTACGAATTTGAAGATCAAGTGAAGATGTTTCCGGTTCCGGTACCCGGTCCCGGGTTTTTATCAAGAGACACATACAGACGGGTTTAAGTTAAAGTGGAGCCAAGCGTGTGTATATCTTCCTGTCGTCAAACTCGTCAAATTCAAATTCAATGACACAGCTTCTGCCTCTGCTGCTCATTTCACTGGCGCCGACGGTTTTTTTTCCAAGAATGCAAAAGCACGTTATTTTATTTCGGAGTTTCGGAGTTTCGGGGAATATAAAACGCTACTACTACTACCAAGGAAGGGTCACGTTTGTACTTATTTAGCTTCTACGAATGCAAACGGCAAACGTGGTGTCCTACGAATGTGAGCGTCACATTTTAGATTTTTATTATTAAACCTGTAAACCTGCCTGTCCTGCGGACGGAAGCAAACAGTTGTTAATGACAGTTTCTTAAATATTTAGATACTGGTATTATCTACACAATTTACGTTATTTAAATAATTCTGTGCACCGACGTCTGATGCCCATCCGCTGTTCCCCTTTGCCCATGTTTAGACAGAATTATTTTAATTTTTTTATTATGTAGATTGGTAGTACAGGGGTAGTACGTTGCTAAGCAATCTGGTGTTGGGGGAAGGGGACAGCGGATGGACGGCCCCGGGCAGAATTATTTGAATTTTATAATTATGTAGATCACTTACATATTTTATGCTTTGAACTAAAGACATTTCATGTGGGGTCAAGACCATTGACATAATTCATAATAGGAATAGGCGCATGACATTGGAGTAATCAGCATTAATGAGTAATTCTTCCCCAGTAAGCAATCGCGATGGAGCCAAGGAGCCGTGAAGCGGATCAAATGGTATTCAGGGGCGGATCTAGAAATAGTTTTTGGGGTGGGCAATACATATCGTCATTATAGCATTGTATAGACTCAAAATTTGGCCCATTTTTAATTTAATCGAATTCAAATGAGCTGTACCAAAAACAAACTGTGTATCTACTAGATAGAATATCTCAAAATTTTACGAGTTTTTTGAAAAGTGCAAAATGTTCTATTTGCATATTTTTGAAAACTGCAAAATGTGTTATTTACATGTTTTTCAAAAGTGTCAAATATTCTATTTACATATTTTTGAAACGTGCAAAATCATGTATTTACTTGTTTTTGAAAAGTGCAAAATGTTCTATTTGCATATTTTTGAAAACTGCAAAATGTGTTATTTACATGTTTTTCAAAAGTGTCAAATATTCTATTTACATATTTTTGAAACGTGCAAAATCATGTATTTACTTGTTTTTGAAAAGTGCAAAATGTTCTATTTGCATATTTTTGAAAACTGCAAAATGTGTTATTTACATGTTTTTCAAAAGTGTCAAATATTCTATTTACATATTTTTGAAACGTGCAAAATCATGTATTTACTTGTTTTTGAAAAGTGCAAAATGTTCTATTCACATGTTTTTGAAAAGTGCAAAATGTTCTACTTACATATTTTTGAAAATGTTTTATAATTTTTTAAAATTAAAGTAAACTATTTGCTTTAACACAGTACAGTGCACAATGTCAGACTTGGGTACTTCAAGCTATAGGGGTATTCCATAAATGATGTCATCAAACTATCCCCCTTTCTACGACCCTATGCCCTCCCCTGTTATCAGCTTAACCATTGGGTAAAAGCAAATGTCATGTACATAGGATGTCATCAGTATCCTAAGAGACCCATGATATCATTTATGGACAATTCCATCCTGTTACGATGAACGATGATACGGACCGCAATCATTTGTCTCCTGGTCCTGCCAGTTGAAATATTACGAACATAATCTCGTTGACAGAGTTGTAGAATGGAAAACACAGAGGATAAGTATCCAGTATATAGGTAAACGTACATTATTATTTTGTCATCCCATTTTATTATACTCCACGCGGCTCTTATTTTTTAACGATTGTTAATTGATTGATTGTTGTGATTCTTCATACTACGTTATATATTTTAAGTGAATTAAAGAAGAAAAACAAAAATATTATGCTTCCAAACACGTTGTCTTCCACAGGGACAGGAGAAAGGCTCAACATGTTCCAAATGAATTCAATAGTTCTGTTCTGTGTGTTGATTTAGCTTCTGCAAGAACCAGAAATAAACTTTGGCTTACCAAGAAGCCAAGGCCAAGAAACTCTTCATCATACAATTTACAAATTCAAAAATTCCAGGAATTTAAAGGCGGCAAAGTCAAAGTAGTTTCTGCTGTGAGAGGACAATAATAATAATTTATTATAGAAATGACTGGCAACAGCAACTGGACCAGAATAAAAAAAACAGTCGTTGTTAGTCACACTTAAACTTCTCCTTCAACCAACACAACCAGGGCCGCACGAAGGAATTCCTTTTAGGCAGCCATTTGTTTCCACACAAAAACCACCATTTTGATTTGATTGATGATTTTGTTTGGTAAAGCAAATTGTTTGGTTAACATGTTTTAGAAAAGTGCAAAATGTTCTTTCTACTTTATTCATAAAAGTGCAAAATGTTGTATTTACATGTTTTTAGAAAAGTGCAAGTGCCTGCAGCGGGGTGCACAAACAACAACAGGACAGATACAATACAAATTCGGCTCATCTCGATCTCACCTGGGATACTAGATACTACTAATCAAAATTCTATTCTTATCAAATGAAGAGTTGTTTGGCAAAACGGGATTACAAAAATTAGATAAATGATATTTGCACTAACAAGGGAATGGCTTCACATGTAACCCGTCGAATTCAATGAGTTATGTCTACAAAATCAAGCTACTTTTAAATAGTAGGGATCAAAAGTAACTTGAGTGCATTTTGCGTTGTTCGGTCACAACAGCCCGCCAAAGTTTAAAAAAATTCAAATTTTAATACTTTCCTGCCCTGTGGCATCTACAGTTCTCATCTGATTTCGACAAAATTTGACTTTTTCTAACGTTTAGACTATTTGCTAAAAAGTAATTTCAGGATTTTTCAAAATTCAAAAATTTTCATTTCTTCAAAAAAAAATGATAAAATTGAATCTCAAAAATAATGTTTTCTCTAAAAATTTTCAAAAAAATGAAAAATTTTGAATTTTGAAAAATCCTGAAATTTCTTTTCAGAAAAAACCCTAAGGATCAGAAAAAACAAAATTTCATAAAAATCGGATAAGAACTGTAAAAGTACCAGGGCGCATGTAGTTTGTAGAAGACATTTGCCCAGCGTAAATTTTGTTATACAAGAAACGTTTAAAAGTACAAAAAGGTTTGATTTCGCTCAAAACGATTAAACTTTCATCTAAGGCCCCATGTCACTCACTGCCTTCTTTCTAACCACTGCATAAATGGCTACCTTTAACATGTTAGTTGTTATTCAATCCGGATTGACAATATCCATGAAATCATTTATGTACGACCCCTAAGGTAATGCTTTTCCAAGGAAATTGTAACTGTAGGTACATGCAGTTTGAGTGGCGGTGTAGTGCCTGTCCCAATTATTTAACTTATTCTCCTCTCCGACCGAATCTCCAGTCGCATCTTCTCAATAAAGGAAACTCAAACAGTCTTTTGCTCGGTGAACCTTTACCGTTACTGGTGCCGGTACCGTTGCCGTTGCCGGGGACGTAACCGTTGCCGATCTTGAATGTATTGTAGCTTTAAAGCAGGCCGTGTGCTCTGCCTCCGGATCCTCTACTTCAAGTACGCACTTTGTCCCTTCCACCACCATCACCGTTCCATTCAGCTGTCCACAATAATTCAGCTCAAATTAAGACTCCGCATCTTTCTCCGTCCGCATCTCTGTCCGCATCTCCGTCCGCATCTCCGTCCGCATCTCCGTCCGCATCTCTGTCCGCATCTTGATGGGGATCTTGATCGCGGGCGGATGCGGCTTCCAAATCTCCCACATCTCGTCCTTTCTTGTTCCCCAGCCACTTGAGTATGGAGCATCTTTAGGGAAATCAAAAGCAAGATGAAAGTTTTCTGTCCTTTTTTCTCTTCAAAGGATCCATTCGTCTTATTTAGATTAACCACAGAGTCAACGGCAATTGACATTTACAGCAAGGCGCATACATTTAAATTTGTATTCTATAGGAAGTCGACTTTCACTTGGACCTCTTTAAGCACAGTTCTAGATTGCTAGATTATTAGATCACAGTGTGGATTAAGACAACAAGTCATTTTACATAATTGTCAAAATTACAATAATACGTCAGTATTTGACATCGAAAGTTTGAAGAGTGAGTGTAGGGAATTTGCAGTTAGCTACATATGTAACAGCACTATGTGTTACCAACAATCAACAGCATATTCAGTAAAATATACAGAAACTCTGTTAAAGCTTTTGCAGTACCGTACATATGTATATGTTAAAAATTCAAAATCATGCATTATTAAATGCGTGTTATCTCACTATAGTCAGTCCGGTGTTTAAAGAGCCAGTCATCTACGCCGAAGGTAGAGGGTTCGAATCCGACTTGACCCAAATAATTTATTTAACTATTTATTGCGTTTAATGAAGTTTTCTTTTTTATTTGAACCACAAAAGTTGGTAGCAAAAATGAAAATAAAAATAAACGTAAAGGACTATAAAAAATGTGCATCTGAAATATAACGAGGTAGGCTTTGTTCTGTACAATTTTAGGTCTGGGTTATCTGTCGGCTGTCGAAGAAATGTGAAGCGTGAGCTTATGATGACTATGTAAAGAAGCAGTTGGGGGATTTGAGGATTTGAGGCTGACGAAGAGGAAGTTGATGTGAAGGATAATAGAAAAATAGAAATAGACATGTCCCTTTCAAAGTCACATATAATTATTTATAGTGCGTGGGAAGTTTCCCTTGTCACTTGTCAATTGTCCTGTTTTTCTCTATTTTTTTTCTTGTTGGCTGTTTTTTTAGTTGACGTTTATCTACACGTTTGCAGTTTTCTTAATCTTACAACAACAACAAGAAGAACTACAACTATAACAACTTAAGTTGACAATTGACAATACGGCGCCGTAATAAGGCCTCTTTGAGAGGATTGGAAATAATGGGACTGCAAACGGAAGAGGGGATCCTCGGATTTCTATAGTTTTCTTGTTTTTTAGATTTTTCTCGTTTTTTTCTGTTTTTTTGAGGGAGACAGTGAAGAAGTAAAAGAAGTGCGTCTGGATTGAAAGTGAAGTATCGTAAGAATGTCACTAGTTCTACTTGTATCTCTTGTTGTTAGTCTTCTGTCTACTGCAACAACAACAACGGCATTATTTACTCTAACTCTAACTCTGCTGTTGTGCTGTGCCTTCTTTGAGTTTGGGTGGCGATGTCCTTGGTCTTCGTAGTTCTAAAGTTAGTATTGTGTCCTTACAAACAAATCACTTAGGGGTAGCCCATAGACGGTGTCACTGAAATTATCCTTTTTAGGACCCAATGTCGAGGCGCGCTTCTTAATATTACATGAACGTAGAACGTTTTGTAATTTCAAAAAACATGTATAAATCGAATATTTTGCAGTTTAAAAAAAATAGTTTTTTTTTCAAATGTTGCGTTGATTCCAAAAATTGAAAATTTATGAAATTTTTGAAATTTTAAAAATTGGAAATATGTTGTTTTTTACACTTTAAAATGGTATTCTTTAATACAAAAGTTTAAAATTTTCAACATTTTAAAAGAAATTTAAAAATGAGAATACAAAACATTACATATTATGCAGTTTGAGTCTTTTTTCGTTAAATACAAATAAATTCATAAATAACTCATTTAGCGCAATAAAAAATACATACATATTGTGTATGTTGTGGAGCAAATCTAAGTTACTGTTTTGAATGCTATATTCAAAGTATTCAAACACCTAAAAAACATGGCGGGAAAAGCGCTGATACGTTGGTGAGTATTGCATTAAAAATCTGCAGGGAAATAACAATCATCTCGTGGAAGTGCGAAAGATATTGTATTTTTAAAATGCTTTCAAACACAAAAATGGTTACATGCGAGTGAGTACGAGTGGTGGGAAGTACATGGTACTTTTTTCAAAATTTCTACTTGCATCAATTTACAAAGAAAAGTGCAGCAGCAACGTTTTCCCCAATTTTGGAAGATGAAGCGAAAAGAAATTGGTGGGAATTTTTGTCATTGGCAGCATTACATTCCTAACAACTAGAAAAAAAGTAAAGTAATGCCCCGTTCCGTTTCCTTTTATTTCATGTCTTCCAATTCTTCCAATTCTTCCATTTCGATCTTAAACACAGGGAAATTAGAGTGTAATTCGCTAGAATTTTCTCCTTGGTCCCTAATGTGGAGCAGGTCCTTCGCAAAGGTTGCTGAGGAAAATGGGAATGGGACATACGGGAGAATGAGATGTGTGAGGGGATTTATGCAGGAAGTGAATGGAGTCATCAGTCTGAACGATCGCAGCTCTCAACTGAAAATGAAACCCAATTACGGAGACGCGTATGGTTCCCATTACTTTAAAGGCCATCCATACATTACGTTTCAAGATTTTGTGGAAACCCCCTCCCATCCCCGCAGAATTTCAACTCTTCTAACATTACGGCAAATGAAGAACTTACCCCCTTCCCCCTACAAAATACAACGTAATATATGGATTGCCCCTTACGTCACCAGTCCTACAATTACATACTGTGAAGTACAGGGGATGGGTGCGGAGTGTCGTTACTCGTTCAAAGGGGGGGGGACCTTCATTAGGTTTCCGAACGCGACAACTGAAAGCTGCTGATTCGAGACCCCGCACCTGGTGCTGGTACTGTTTAGGGAGCGTTCACAAATGATGTCATCAGTTGGGTAGGTAGGTCGTTTGTATGAAAAGTGACGATTTTGTCTGTGCTAATTATGGGTGATGAGGGTAGAAAATTGACTATATTTGCCTGTTCCAATTTTTTTAAATATTTAGAAGTAATAATTACACAGTCACAAAAAAAATATTATTTATCATCAACTGATACAAACACAAAAAACATTCCTCTGCTCTGTCATCTGTGGATTTACAAAGTGTGAAATTAAATTTTTTGATAAGATGGTGTAATGTCTGTGTTGACGCTGACTGGCTTGGCACTCACACTGGTTGTACATACCGCGATAGTTGTAATTATTTTTCCTACATTCATCGATTCATCAAGAAACAAGTTGGCATTTGGCTACATACATAAGACTATAATTTTTTTCCTTGTAAATTCCAATTTCGAGTCGAATTCGAATGTGTGAAAAATCTAATCAAATCTTAATTGGAATCTGCGTGGAATTTATTAGTTAAAAAAGTTAAAAGCTGAATCGAATTCCCGGGAAACTAAATTTAGACAATAGAACAAAATCACTATGCCTGACTAAGCAGGTTTTATTTTCCCCACTCATTCTAATTATGTAGTCATTTTATTTATATTCCCAATTTCCAATATCATAATTGTCGATTAGAGATTATTTTCCATATGATGCAGATACCAGGGATGAAGGTAAGACAAACTTTATCGTCTGTGAAGTACAAAATGACTCATATCCATTTTAAGTTTCAAACAAAATGCACTATCTACAGAAAAAATTAAAATAACTGTTCATAAAAGCATGTAATTAGAACCTTGTGCATAGTGAATAGAATATTTTGCACTTTTAAAAAACATGTAAATAGAATATTTTGCACTTTCCAAAAACATGTAAATAGAATATTTTGCACTTTTCAAAAACATGTAAATAGAATATTTTGCACTTTTCAAAAACATGTAAATAGAATATTTTGCACTTTTAAAAAACATGTAAATAGAATATTTTGCACTTTCCAAAAACATGTAAATAGAATATTTTGCACTTTTCAAAAACATGTAAATAGAATATTTTGCACTTTTCAAAAACATGTAAATAGAATATTTTGAACTTTTAAAAAACATGTAAATAGAATATTTTGCACTTTTTAAAAACATGTAAATAGAATATTTTGCACTTTTCAAAAACATGTAAATAGAATATTTTGAACTTTTAAAAAACATGTAAATAGAATATTTTGCACTTTTTAAAAACATGTAAATAGAATATTTTGCACTTTTCAAAAACATGTAAATAGAATATTTTGAACTTTTAAAAAACATGTAAATAGAATATTTTGCACTTTTTAAAAACATGTAAATAGAATATTTTGCACTTTTAAAAAACATGTAAATAGAATATTTTGCACTTTTTAAAAACATGTAAATAGAATATTTTGCACTTTTCAAAAACATGTAAATAGAATATTTTGAACTTTTAAAAAACATGTAAATAGAATATTTTGCACTTTTCAAAAACATGTGAATAGAATATTTTGCACTTTTAAAAAACATGTAAATAGAATATTTTGCACTTTTAATATCACTTAAATAGAAAATTTTGAATTTTTCAAAAATATGTAAATTGAATATTGTTACCTTTTTAAAAAGATGTGAATAATAGAACAATTTGCTCATTTTAGAAACTCGTGATTAGCATTGTAAGGCCTATATTGTAAGCATGTATCTTATTTGCTGTCTTTTTTTGACATAGCTTATTTTAATTCTAGCATAATTGGTCATTTTGTTTCTTCACTGTCGATATCTAACCCTTTTACTTATTACCGTAAATGTCTTAACATGTACGGCTCACAGCTAGAGACGTGCTTACTAATAGAGAGATATAGACAGACCCACCGCCAATTATACGAACATTAACCGTAAGTTAGTAAGCGTACCTTATATGCATTTACAGAGTACAGAACATCAAGGCACACGCTGCGCAATGTATGATTTTTTTAAGGATAATATATAGGAAAAACAATAGTTTGCAAAAATCTGTATTTTACGTCTCCACTCTTCGCAATTAAGTCTAAATTTTTAACTAGTATGTGAAACGTGCTAATTATGTCCCATTCAAAACGCTCAAAATTGGCTGATTTTTTATTTATCGCTCAAACGGTGTAATATTTTATAAACATTTCCAGTGAGTAAACCCGGTAGCAAATTAAAAATTTAGATTTTGGGGGGAAATTCAAATTTTTGCTAGTTTTTGAATTCTTTAAAAAATTGACGAAAAAATTAGTATCACGTTCTAATATGTGCACAATTTATTCAGTTTACTTGCTCCCGTTTTGTACTGCCATTCCCTTAGGATTTTCTTTGATCATTTTTCATTTTGATGGTGAGATGAAAGCAAAAGCAGTCTCGCTATATAGTTATAAGCAGAAAATGAAAAAGTAATTTCGTAGACGCGATAAAAGAAACTATATAAAAAAGCTTCATCAGACCTTGTTAAACCTGCACGTCCCAAATAAATTGTCTGCATTTATTTAACAGAACTATATTCACAGAATTTAATCCAACATGAAAGAATTCGAATCTAAAATCCAATTATAAAATACTAAAAAGAAATTACAAATTAAGTGAGCATAGCTGTAGTCTTTTAGTTGAGAATATGCAAGTCTTCTTCTGATTCTGATTAGCTTCAGTCTGCTTTAATGTCAGTTCAAACGCTCGGGTGTTTTAAAAGAAATTCCTTTAATAAAAATACCTTAAATCTCTGTAATACGGATATGTTATATTTAAATAACAGCTAAAAAAAGAGCCATGCAAGTTCGTTGTAAATTTTGGCGGGAAATTTAATTCCGTCAATTTTAAAAAATTATTTCATGCCATCAATACTGAGCACATAATAAGTGAGACTCTCCTTCCCATCTCGATCAGCCCTGGACCGAAATTTCCCCTTCAAGGATACATACAAATCCTCGAGAATATTATACTTGGCTTTCGAAGAGAGGTCAGAGGTCAGGAATGCCCTGTACATCCTTAAATAGTCCCTTGTGAAAGGGACTTTCTCATTATTTTCAAGGTCCAGTTTCTTTTGCATAACACAGGCCCCCATCGAGGAAATGGTGGAGTTTGTCGAGATATCGAAGGCTCTTAAGTACCTAAACGTCCGTCTGCTTGTTATACGGAGGGATTTTCATGACACGAGTGAACTTGGGTCGATATTCTGACTCCATAATCCCAATTAAATCTTGACCCAGTAAAATACTTAGATAGAAGCTCCCTCCCGGTTGTAGGAGGCGCAGAAGGTTAAGGATAGCCCTTGCTCTTCGCTGGACGGGAATGAATTGGAGGGCCAAATTAGCCTAACTTAAATCAACTTGGATTTCTTGACTTCTTAATTTGCTGGTCAAAGTTTCCCATTTTTAACTAATGTTGTCTACAAAAAAATCTAGCTTCGTTTTTGAACTTCGTGATTGTTGATTTGCTTGGCAAACTTCGATCACTTTTGGGTCAATGTCAAATGCGAGGATTTTGGATGCGGTCGCGATGAAGGCGGAGAGAATTCTCGTCACCTCGCCCCGCCCACAGCCTATGTTAACAATGAGCTTGGTCCTGTAAGTAATTTCATAATCATTTTAAGTCTTTGTATATTGAAAATTAAACAATATCAAGAATTGACTACACATATTATCATATTATAATATATTAACCAAGGATAAATTATCCGCAAAACCACACTTGTAACTATTAATGTTGTATGGGCTGAGGCCAATTCGACAAAATGAATAAATTATTATTTATTATTATTATATTGAAAATTAATGAATTAGGACTGCAATTTATTTCTGCTATTTTTCTTTTTAATATTTTACTGTTCTGCTATTTTTCATTTTTGATATTTTGCGATTCTGCTAGTTCGCTGTTTTGCAATTTTGCAATATTAACATTTGGCTGTTTTACTATTTTGCTGATCGGCTATTTTGCTATTTAGAGATTTTGCGGATTTTCGTGGTTTGGAGTTTTACTGCATTGATATTTTACTTTTTTGCTACTTAGAAATTTAAATTTTTTGCTATTCTGCTATCTCGATGTTTTGCTACTTTTGTGGTTTGCTATTTTGCTGTTTTACTAGTTTGCTATTGTGCTTACCCTGTAGTCACGCTTCTATCAATACCAAAAATAAATTCCCTCAAAATCTTAAGTTGAAATGTGTTTATTTTTTCCCCCGTTTCTGTCTTCAGCTCAATTTCCGTCCCGCCACAATGAAGATCATTACATTTGTACAGCTCGGAAAATCTGTACTGAAAATTAAGGAACAGGAGAATGAAACCAAATATGACCAAACAAATGAAAACTGAGCGAACTCGGATTGTCCTCATTTGAATTCTGTAACCGAGGAAGCGCGCCATTCTCTCCCACCGCACGGATTTAAATTATGAAGCGCGCTTCAAAACACAGAACCAATTTCATAAAACGATTTAAACACTTAGTTAACAAGTAGTTATTTAACCGCATTAATTTTTATTTCAAGCTAACTGCTAAATTGTGCAAAAGAGGTTAAATGAAGTCAGTTGAACCTTTTATTGTTACATTTTATATTATTGTTTTGTTCTGATAAACAAATAGGGGGTTGTTCATAAATGATTTAACTCGAAATATCTCTATTTTTTGGACCCCCATGCATTCCCATTTCATTGCTTGAACCACTGCATAAATGGCTACCTTTAAGATGGGATGTCAACAAAACCGGGCTATACCCACTCATCTTATCGATGACATCATTTATGGACGATCCCTACACAATAATGAGCTTTGTTTATACGTCGGCAAAGCAAAACAATTTGCAAAATGATGTCGTCAATAAAATTATAACTACTAACGTCAACGTCCTTGTAATCGTACATGTAACAAGTTCTTATCGTAAGTTTGAGTGGGATTTGCATGGATGTTGACAATTTAGAAAATTTTGAATTTTAATGTAATTTATTAGAAGCGGTATAGTTTAATCCTTTTTTAAAGTTTGTACCTACTACACAGTACTACACACAGAAGCCGTAGAGTTTTATTTCATTTTTGCAATCGTTAGTAGTACTATTTGAAAGCTACTTGTACAGAGTGTGGAGATATAGGAAATAATACGAATCAAGTTGAAGTAAAAAAATAATTTATTTTCTGTTGAAAAAAAATGCTAAGGGATCGTCCACAAATAACGTCATCAACAATTTTCCATTTTAATAAGGACCCCGTCATCATCAGCCTAATAATTGCATAAATATGGCTATCCTAAATATGGGATGTCATCAGTTGCCAAGTATACCCATTGACCCAACAGAAACGGATGACTTCATTTGTGGACGATCCCTAAGTTTAATTTTGAAAGACATGCTACATTACAGGCTTTAGACGAAGAAATAAAAATGTTTTTAATCTGTTTAAAGTATGAGTAGAAAGCAAGTCCTGAGAGATGTGTAGTTCTCCTGCTGTATAATAAATTGTAAGCACTTGAACTTCAAAGGGAATTCATCGTCAGAGATCCAATAAAATTGCTTTCTTGAGAGACATTCTAAATTGTGAGTTATTGATCATTTTATTTCTTCATCCACTTCCACTTCTACTTAGCTTACCTCATCTGCTCAACTTGGAAACTTCAATAAGTACTTCAAACAACAATAATTCTTTTTTTTCTTGCATAATACTTGAAACTAAAAATATCCCAACTCCTGCACTCAGGAATTTTATGTAGAGGAGACATTTACTTAAAAAAGTCTGTCGTATAAAAAAAGTCAAAAAATTTAATTTGGAACTTTCATAATTAGAATTATAGACTTTTTGGTTCCGGGTCCGGGACTTAAATTAGATTTTCCAGAATTAAGCTCCTTTTACAAAAATGTATATTCTACTTACACAAAATAGATCCTATCGAATAAATCAATTTACATTTTTAGGACTGGGAAAGGCGGACGATTAGATTTGGAGAAATTTATTTTTTATTTTTCTCGTTATTTTTTCTTCGTCGCAAATACTGTGGGTATTTAACTCACTGTATTAAATAGATAGTTAATTTTTTGATTTATTGAAATAACGAAATGATGTACACCATTCACGAAAATAAATATTTCTGCCCTCCGACGTCTATCGCTCATCCACCCTTCCCCCCTTCTTTCAAAATCCGATTGCTTTGCATAGAGTTTTATGATTATGCAGGTACATATATTATTACTACTTAGATTATTCAGATCTGCAGTAAAATTGCCAGTGTAAGTATATAATACAGCAAAGCAATCCAATGCAAAGTAGGGGGCGGCAGCACTTGGATAGCCGACTACGCTGGACAGAATTATTAGAAGTTTATAATGTAGACGTAGATTGCCAGTACTGGTGTAATGTGTCGCAAAGCAATCGGATCTGGGGGGAGGGAACGGCAACAGATCGACCCTGGACAGAATTATTTGAATTTTGTTATTATGTAGATAAATATTTAGGTTCAAATGTTGACTTAACTGTCAAGAAATATTTAAATTCCAATTTTACTAATAGGAAATATTTTGATTTAAATTCTGATTTTTTTAATAGGAAAAAATTTTGATTTAGATTTCGAATTTACTTATAAGAAAAAATCAAAGAGCTAAAATTAGATTTTATCATGAGGAAATATTATACTTAATTTTTTATTTTTGTAACCGAATTTTTGATTTGATTGGAACCTGCGCCCTTTGTGATTAATTATCCTTGTAGGATACTTTGGCAGTTCTAAGAATAAGCAGTTATTTAAAAAATATTGCTTGCATCATCAATTGCATAATATGTGATTGTAAATAATATTTTTTAAGATTTATATTCTCCGTCGAATCTTGCATACGAGAAAGCTTAAAGATTTATATGACGTTAAGTAGAAAATTCATTGCATTGGAAACTATGATCGAAAACGCTCGAGTCTTTTTTCAATATTACAATGGAATTATATGGGGACCGATACGAAGTCAGGTTGAAAACTCTCACGATCAGTCGGAAGCAGTCTTTCACTTTTTTTACAAAAAAATAGACAATGAAAATACGTACAAAAGGAAGATAAATGTTGGACGTTGGAATGATGAAAACTTTGTACTGGAAATTGGAAAGACGTTATTTGGAAATGTACTAAAAAAACAATATTTCATGTTTACAATATACACTGTGTGGGTGTGCGTCTTTAAGTGTCAGCGTGGGGTTAAAAATTCAAAATCAAAACTTGTCATTAGTTATATGCAAAGCGACCTCGACAGTAGCTACCAATTGAATGAACTTGCGACAGAATGACTTTAGCTGTGCACTGGACTTACGACAGAATGACTCTTCACCCACGATATATTTTGTATTTTACTAAAATGACTATAAGGCTCGTTTTGATTCTTCACAGACGATATTATGAAGTCTATGGTCTCTGGCCATACTTAATTAATTTAAGCTCTTCATTCATTTCATTTCAAATCTA
Source organism: Dicyrtomina minuta (assembly GCA_949802685.1). Taxonomy (NCBI): domain Eukaryota; kingdom Metazoa; phylum Arthropoda; class Collembola; order Symphypleona; family Dicyrtomidae; genus Dicyrtomina; species Dicyrtomina minuta. The sequence goes on from CATKUY010000054.1 coordinate 203,296, forward strand.
GATTGCAGTGTATTACTACGCAGTACAATGAATCCCAATAAACGTAAACGTAATGACAAAATTAATATTTATTATGCTATTTCTTCCGATTTCGTACTATAGTCACAGTCACAGGGCCAACTCCCGCAAAAAGGAGAAACACAATCCAAGGTTTTCTTGTTGATTACGAATAAATCATATCTACAGAAGAAGTGCAGGGATCGTCCATAAATAAAGTTCTTACATTGTCAAAATTTTTAGGAGCTTATAATACCCCCTTGTCATCAGCTTAACCATTGAGTATAAATAGCGTTATTTAACATGGGATGTCACCCATTGACCCTACTGACTACCGATGACGTCATTTATGGATGACCCCATATGAAATAAAATATAGAATTCGTTATCATCATGAAATCATAATAATGCTGAAAGTGTAGGAATATAGCAATATCGGTAATGGGATCGTCCATAAATGATGTCATAGAAGTGTCTCCATATTTAGGGCTCCCTGCCATGGGCTCAATCAATGCGTAAATGGCTCTCTTTAACATGGAATTTAATCAGTATCAAACGATAAGTAGATCCACTAGACCTACAGATGACGTCATTTATGGACGGCCCCAAATTATTTATTTATTCTGTTGTATTAGTTTTATGTTGGGAGTTCAATCTTGGCCTTGGGTGTGGGTCATACATCCAGGTGCAAAATGGAATATATCAGTTGTTTCATCTAATCTAATGAATTGACGAAATGGAGGTGATCTGTATGGCGAAACTAATGTTTAAATTTACATAGTAAAAATAATTCCGGGCGAATCTACGAATCTGAAGTATTGATAATAAGATAGAAAATTAATATGTCCGTAGTCTGTGTAGTATGTAGGTATATCGTAAAGAAATAGATGGTTGGCTGACAACAAAGGAAAATACAAAGACTACAAAAAGACATGATAATTAAAGGAAACTATTAGACCGTAACCGCAATAGGCTGGTCGTAATGTTATCACATAATTATTGTGAACCATCCATCCATTTTAAATCAGACAACAATCAAGTACAATAACTGTGCACAAAAATGCCCAAGTTCAAATCCGAAAAAATGTGACAAGTTTTATTACTAATATCGTCTGTGAAGAACCAAAATGACCCATATCCAATTCAAGCTCAAAATGAGCTATGTCATAGAAAAAAATTTAGAAAAATGCCTAAAATGTTAATTACAAGTCAATTACAAGTGGTAAATGTTCCATTTACATATTTTTGAAAAGTGATTAATGTTCTTTTTAAATGCTTTGAAGACATGTCTCAATATTTTTGTAGATAGTGGATATTGTTTTTAGCTACAAATGGAAGTGAGTCATTTTGGTTCTTCACCGACGATGTAATTTTTTGTATTAACTTGGGTGGGCTTTGAATTGACTCGGCAACATTAAATTACTATACTGGTAAGGGCTAAGCAGACAACAAGATTGCACTATGGTTCCTGTTCCTGTCAAAGGAATCATTATATTTGCTTACATTATTTTCTACGGATGCTGATGGAGGTTATAAAATACATTTTAAGAATGTTCGTGATTGGACAGAGCAGACAGCTCGCGCACACATAATATGCCAGTCGTACCCTGCTCAGTCGTACCCTACCCAGTCGTACCCTGACCATTCGTACTCTGGTGCCAGGTTTATTATTAATTATTAGTAATGTGCCTAGTGGTGATCGTACCCTAAAAGTGTGCAGTAACAAAGGTGTGTACATACAGCAGAATTACACCATAAATTCTTGTATGTAATTTTTGGCATTTAATGGGCTACAGTAGATACTAAATTTATTAACAAATTGGCAAGTATTTTAAAGTGCGTATTTAATTCCATAAATTCTAAGAACATCATAAGTGACACTGGTAACTCCGTCCTCGTCCGTAGTGGACAAATAAGTTTTTCCAAAGCTTCGTGAAGATCCTCCAACATGTAATCCTTAGCTCCTCGAGGAAGACTCGGCTCCAGAAATGCTATGTACATCCGTAGGTAGTCTCTCGTAAACGGGACCTCCTCCTTCTTCACCACAAAGGTGGATAAAAGTCTCGCTTCGACAGCAGAGAATGGAATACCATGCCCCGTATTGTTCAAATACTGAAGCCACTCATTCCTCTGCCGATTAAAACCCGGGATTTTTAAAACACGTATAAACATGGGCTTGTCCTCGGATTGAAGAAATTCAATTAAATCCTTTCCCAATAAAATATTCAATTAAAAGTGTCCGCCAGGTCGGAGTTGGCGGAGCATTTTCTTGATTGGCCTCTGACGGAGCTCAGTCAGGATCCAGTACAGTGCAAAATTGGACCAATTCAAATCTGTCTGACCTTCGACCTTTCGGAGCTTTAATTTCAAGTATTTCCAGGCTTCACTAATGTCTTGAGTAAAAAATGACGTGTTTTTCTTCCACATATCGTCGTCTATTGCTTTCGTAGCTATTTTTTTTAATTTTAATTTTTTTGACTTCTTATTAGAGCGTGGTAGTGTGGTGTTTCTTCTGTTTCTTGTAAATCTGATCATTTCTGGATCAATGTCAAAGGCGGGGATTTTTTAAGTTGAAAATAAGTTTGCGAGCATTTTTGTAACGTCCCCTGTCCCACAGCCAACGTCTACAATTAGCTTCACCCTGTTATAAGAATTTTAAGAACACTTAAAAAAATTATTTAGTAATTTTACAATTTGAAAAAGTCCCATTTAAAAAATCAGGCCATTTTCTAATAAGGCAGATCCAATGTAACACGAGTTACTTTGGATTTGTACTATTTAAAAGCAGTTAGATGCTATGCGTTCGTACCCTCCATTATAAATTCCATTTTCCTTAATTTCGGCGATAGTTTTCACTGCATTTTCCACTTGAAATGTGTTCATTTTCTCGTAGATTTGTGGTTTAACTCCCATCGCCATGACGTCGGGGCCGTCGGCGTCCAGAGATTCAAAATTTTGAAAGTAAAAATGACACTTATACCACGCTAAGAGTGAGCGCTTGTGACGGTAACTCACTAAAACTATTAATATAATTGCAATAAGTATAAAAATCGTGCACAAAGTAAATGCACGAATTCGTATTTTTCGTTGACTAAAGTATCGTAAAAATCGGGATCGTCCCATAATATTTTCGTGTATTTTTTGTCAAAATGTCAAGTTGCACAAATAATGAATTCTTAGGATATCGATTTGGAGTATTTAAGCAGACGATGATATGGAAAGCTTGGATAATTCAAAAGGCATATATTAAGACGGCAATACTGGAAATAATTTTGTTCGTACTTGTTCAGTGTTTGTTTTGATGTTGAATTAAAATTAGATTGTTTGTATAGCAGCAAAAGATAAAAAAGCTAAATTTATTAGTCGTTTCATACTAATCGAACGCAAAGGCAGCCATAATATTATTATTGTAATTTATTACATACTTTTATGATGGTTTTAATTCCGGGAAGTAAAGAAATACATACTTACTTTTATGCATTAATATTCTGGGAATCACACTGACTGATCGATCTGGCACCGTAACTCCCAATGAGAAAAATAGGGGATGGCATATGGTTGATAGAGGCTTTGACTCCTGTGGGCTCGAAGGAGATGCTGAACTTAAGACAGACATAAAGACGGACATACATGCGGACATACAAACTTACATACAGACGGACAAACACACGGATATAAATACAGATGGACATACAAACGGACAAAAAAACAGAAATGCAGGCGGACTTGCTGGCGGACATGCAGACGGACATATTGACGGACATAATCGCGGACATACAGAGGAACATACAGACAAAGATACATACATGCTAACATACGGGCACACACACAGACGGACACGCAGTCGGATATGCAGCCGAACACACCGGAAGACATGCAGACTGCAGACGGACATTCAGACGTAAAATCATACGGAACTACATACATACAGACGAACATGCAGACCGACACCGGCAAACATGCAGACGGACACAGTAACGGACATTATGGCGGACATACAAAATGACATAAAGACATACGGACATGCATACGGACATACAAACGCACATACTGACGGATAAACATACTAACATACACACAGACGGACGTACAGAGGGACGTGCAGACGGACATGCAGACGAACACACCAGCAAACATTCAGACGGACATAATATCGGACATAAGGGTGGACATAATGCAGGACATTAACTCGGACATTATGACAGACATACGGCAATACATATAGAAGGCCATACATACGGACAAACAAACGGACATACAGACGGACATGCAGACGGACACGCCGATAAACATGCAGACGGACATAACGGACATAATGACTGACATAAAAACGGACATAAAGACAGACAGACGGAGAGACATACGGACATACAGACGGACATACTGACGGACATACATAACCACTTCAATAGATGCTTAGTGACCTAAAGCTCGCAGGCGTCTAAAATGTAATCCGAAACTCCTGTATGTATTGTTAGTTCTATTTGTATTTAAAGTTTAGAAAATTGGGAAGAGAGGTGTAAAATATTGCCGTCAATTTTTAAATTGACTACCTTCCCATGAACTAACGTACCCACCCATTACATGCAACCATAGCATAATGAAAATGAGCACTGATCGTGAAATTGAAACTGCTTTCATTTTCACCCAGGCAGGATTACAACAAAGCGAAATCGAAATTGATAAAATCCAAATAGGAGCAACGGGACGGATGACGACGACGAGAAGATAAAAAGATGAGGACGAGCTCATCATTCTGTATTACTTAAACAAATCTCCACGCTCTCGGCCCGCCTTTCCTTCGGTTTGTCTTCTTTCCACACGATCACAAAGAGGAGTCAATATCCATCTCGTAAATGCATAATGGTCGAGGCCAAAAGGCTTATTCAGATTTCCAATGCGGATTACAGTAAATTGGGGGAACTCATTAACTCATCATAACTCATGGGTAAACCGCAGATCAAGCTCGAGAAAACTGACACGAAAGCCAACGCAACGTGCCGCTTACGCAAATGAGATATACCTTCGTTCGTAGTTGGTATAACTACGTCTTTGTTTTTCGGGGCATGAAAAAATGCTTCATTCCAGTTCCATAGACCGGGAGCTGGAGCTGGAGCGTGTTCTCTTCTCCAAGTGTTCTCGCTCCATTACTTTGGGCTTGGATTTGTTTGTGTGTGTCTGTGGCTTAGAAGACAAAGACAAAAGCGGATCTGGGAGGTTGATGTTGGGCCTGGAATAAAAATGAATGGGAGTGTCAGATCACTACACTGCATTTAAATGAATGCTGATCGCATTATGTACTAGCTTAAAAGATATGCACTACATCGATATCGATAGAATAGTGACAGAGTGATAATAGTTATTCATTGCGATATGTAGTAAGCACTTGGCTACGGATTCATGGTCGGATGATAATCCAATAAATCACTGCCTGAATTTCGAAAATCATGTAAATGAAACATTCTGCACTTTTCGAAAATCATGTAAATGAAACATTCTGCACTTTTCGAAAACATGTGAATACAACATTTTGCGCTTTTAAAAAATCATGTACATACATACAATATTTTGCAGTTTTCAAAAAACATGTACATAAATACAACATTCTGCACTTTTCAAAAATCAAGTAAATACAACATTCTGCACTTTTCAAAAATCAAGTAAATACAACATTTAAACAATACAATAACCTAAGGTAAAAAATGAAACTATTATTTAATTAATGCCCAATCCAAGTTGGAAGCTCATGTTCATATGACACACCTTAATTTGATGATCATTATTAAAAAGGAATCTAAACTAATGCTGAATTAAAAGCTCTTAATCTAAGCTACAAACAATGAGTAAACTACAAGTTTATGTTAAAACTACAAATTAATCAGGACCAAAACAAAACTAATAGAAAAAAACTGAATTTACATCTTTAAAAAAATTACAGGTCTTTACAGCAAACTTGTAAGCAGTAAATACAATAAAAATAGGGCGCACCATAGTGCTTTGTTATTCAAACAAATTATCCTTAGACCCTTATAGGGTAAAAGCAATGCTTTTACATTAAATGCCTATCAAAACCTAAGCTAACCCAAACCAAGGCAGTTTAGTTGATGTTACATTTTCAAAATACTTTTCTACATAATAAGCTTGAAACCGGGACCAAAGTGTTAATGTAATAGTCTCTAACAAAAGCTGTAATTGTTAGGTGTAATAGAATATCAATCATATTCGTTGAAGAAAAAGCGTTTTCAAAGTGACAATCCTAAAATAATCTTGGCATTTTTATTAGATAAATATACTTCAACTACAAAAAACGTTATATTTTGCAAACGTCTCTTTTTCAACGAATGTCCCTTACATTTTACTGAGCTAACATTACCAGCTATTTTTGCAGACTAGCAGATTAACTCTGTCCTTCCGGCTTCACAACTATTTTCATAACAGTAGTCTAAAAATTTTACATCACTTAAGTATAACAAAATTAGTTCACACGATACCCTTAAAACTTAGTCAATATCTCAAAATTTTGCTTTACAAAATTTCTTGTTCGCCAAATCTAGTTATTTTATGCACGTTGGATAGCCCTTGACTCGAACATTCTAACAAGACAATAACACTGTTTAAATTTAAAACTATTATATAATTATTGCCTACCCCAAGTCAAAAGCTCATTTTTATATGACACACCTTAATTTAATGATCAATTTTTAAAAAAAATCTAAATTTATGCTCGATCAATAGATCTTGATTTGAGCTAAAAACGAAAACTCAACCAAAAGCTTAGGTTCAAACTACAAATTAATTAGGACCAAAACAAAAATATTTACATAAAATAAATTCAAATCTTCAAAACAATTACATGTCTTTACGAAAAACTTGTATGCAGTAAATAAAATGAAAATCCGGCGTACTTGTGTGCCGTGTTATGTAAAAAAATTATCCTAAGACCTCGGTGGTCTAAATGCAATGCTACTACCTCGAATTCCTATTAAAACCTATGCTAAAAACCAAAAAAAGAACAAAGGAGAAAAAACATAAAAGTGGGGCTTACTTTAACAAAAAAAAGTCCTCACACAGCTGATGAGGTCCAGAAACAGCTAATTCAGATGTCAAGTCTTGAGTTGTCTAAAAAATCTGAATTTCTACTTTTTACTATTGGACTGAAATTCGGACCAGGGTAAGGAGCTGTTTTGTGTCTCCTTGCACGTTCGTTCGTCAGACTGAATTAAACTAGGATTGGCATTTCCATATGGTACAGCAAGTAGGCTTTCAGAAAACAAATGACTCTAAAATTCACATGTCAATCACGGACCTGTAGCCTTGTCACTAACTAGCCTTACTTCATAAGTCGATATCTCAAAATTTTGCTGTTTGAAAAAAATATTTTGTCGCTAAATCTAAATATTTTATGCTTTTCCGATAGCCGTTGACCTAAACATTTGAACAATATAATAACCTTAGGTGAAAAATGAAACTATTACTCAATTAATGCCCAATCTAAGTTAAAACCTCATGTTCATATGACACACCTTAATTTGATGATCATTATTAAAAAGGAATCCAAACTAATGCTGAATTAAAAGCCCTTAATCTAAGCTACAAACAATGAGTAAACTACAAGTTTATGTTAAAACTACAAATTAATCAGGACCAAAACAAAACTAATGAAAATAACTGAATTTACATCTTCAAAAAAATTACAGATGTGTACGGCAAACATGTAAGCAGTAAATACAATAAAAATAGGGCGCACCATAGTGGTTTGTTATTTAAACAAATTATCCTTAGACCCTTATGGGCTAAAAGCAATGCTTTTACATTAAATGCCTATCAAAACCTAAGCTAACCCAAACCAAGGCAGTTTAGTTGATGTTACATTTTGAAAATACTTTTCTACATAATAAGCTTGAAACCGGGACCAAAGTGTTAATGTAATAGTCTCTAACAAAAGCTGTGATTGCTGGTTTAATAGAATATCAATCATATTCGTTGAAGAAAAAGCGTTTTCAAAGTGACAATCCTAAAATAATCTTGGCATTTTTATTAGATAAATATACTTAAATTATGAAAAACGTTATATTTTGCAAACGTCTCTTTTTTAACGAATGTCCTTTACATTTTACTGAGCTGACATGACCAGCTATTTTTGCAGACTAGCAGATTAACTCTATCCTTCCGGCTTTACAACGTTTTTTATAACAGTAGTCTAAAAATTTTACATCACTTAAGTATAACAAAATTAGTTCACACGATACCCTTAAAACTTAGTCAATATCTCAAAATTTTGCTTTACAACATTTCTTGTTCGCTAAATCTAATTATTTTATGCTCGTTGGAAAGCCCTCGACTTGAACATTCTAACAAGACAATAACACTAGGTAAATTCAAAACTATCATATAATTATTGCCTACCCCAAGTCGAAAGCTCATTTTTATATGACACACCTTAATTAATTGTTAATTTTTAAAAAAAAATCTAAATTTATGCTCGCTCAATAGATCCTAATTTGAGGTAAAAACGAAAACTTAACCAAAAGTTTAGGTTCAAACTACAAATAAATTAGGACCAAAACAAAAATATTTACAAAAAATAAATTCAAATCTTCAAAACAATTACATGTCTTTACGAAAAACTTGTATGCAGTAAATAAAATAAAAATCCGGCGTACTTGTGTGCCGTGTTATGTAAAAAAATTATCCTAAGAACACGGTGGTCTAGATGCAATGCTTCTACCTCGAATTCCTATTAAAACTTATGCTAAAAACTAAAAAAAGAAGAAAGGAGAAAAAACATTAAAGTGGGGCTTACTTCAACAAAAGAGGGTCCTCACACAGCTGAAGTTTGAAGTTTGAAGTTTTTGTTTTATTTCAGTGTCAAATCATTTAGTACAATGTATTGATTTCAAAACAATTTCAAACAATTTTTTCTCTGATGAGGTCCAGAAACAGCTAATTCAGATGTCAAGTCTTAAATTTTCTAAAAAATCTGAATTCCTACTTTTTACTATTTGACTGAAATTCGGACCAGGGTAAGGAGCTGGTTTGTGTCTCCTTGCACGTTTGTTCGTCAGACTAAATTAAACTAGGATTGGCATTTCCATATGGTACAGCAAGTAGGCTTTTAGAAAACAAATAACTCTAAAATTCACAAGTCAATCACGGACCTGTAGCCTTGTCACTAACTGGCCTTACTTCATAAGTCGATATCTCAAAATTTTGCTGTTTGAAAAAAATATTTGGTCGCTAAATCTAAATATTTTATGCTTTTCCGAAAGCCGTTGACCTAAACATTTAAACAATACAATAATCTTAGGTAAAAAACGAAACAATTATTCAATTAATGCCCAATCGAAGTTGGAAGCTCATGTGTATATGACACACCTTAATTTGATGATCATTATTGAAAAGAAATCTAAACTTATGCTGAATTAAAAGCCTTTAAACTGAGCTACAAACGATAAGTTAACTACAAGTTTATCTTAAAACTACAAAATAATCAGGACCAAAACAAAAATAATTAAGAAAAACTAAATTTACATCTTTAAAAAAATTACAGGTCTTTACAGCAAACTTGTAAGCAGTAAATACAATACAAATAGGGCGCACCATAGTGCTCTGTTATTTAAACGAATTATCCTTAGACACTTATGGGCTAGATGCACTGCTTTTACCTTAAATGCCTATCAAAACCTAAGCTAACCTAAACCAAGGCAGTTTAGTTGATGTTACATTTTCAAAATACTTTTCTACATAATGGGCTTGAAACCGGGACCAAAGTGTTAATGTAATAGTCTCTAACGAAAGCTGTTATTGTTAGGTCTAATAGAATATCAATCATATTCGTTGAAGAAAAAGCGTTTTTAAAGTGACAATCTTAAAATAATCTTGGCATTTTTATTAGATAAATATACTTAAATTATAAGAAACGTTATATTTTGCAAACGTCTCTTTTTCAACGAATGTCCTTTACATTTAACTGAGCTAACATGGATAGCTATTATTGCAGACTAGCAGATTAACTCTATCCTTCTGGCTTCACAACTATTTTCATAACGGTAGTCTAAAAAGTTTACATTACTTAAGTATAACAAAATTAGTTCACACGATACCCTTAAAACTCAGTCAATATCTCAAAATTTTGCTTTACAAAATTTCTTGTTCGCCAAATCTAATTATTTTTTGCTCGTTAGATAGCCCTTGACTCGAACATTCTAACAAGACAATAACACTAGGTACATTTAAAACTATCATATAATTAATGCCTACCCCAAGTCGAAAGCTCATTTTTATATGACACACCTTAATTTGATGATCATTTTTTTAAAAGAATCTAAATTTATGCTCGATCAAGAGATCTTGATTTAAACTAAAATCAAAAACTAAACCAAAAGTTCAGGTTCAAACTTCAAATTAATTAGGACCAAAACAAAAATAATCACAAAAAATAAATTCAAATCTTCAAAACAGTTACATGTCTTTACGAAAAACTTGTATGCAGTAAATAAAATGAGAATCCGGAGTACTTGTGTGCCGTGTTATGTAAAAAAATTATCCTAAGACCACGGTGGTCTAGATGCAATGCTCCTACCTCGAATTCCTATTAAAACCTATGCTAAAAACCAAAAAAAGAAGAAAGAAGAAAAAACATTAAAGTGGGGCTTATTTCCACATAAGAGGGTCCTCACACAGCTGATGAGATCCAGAAACAGCTAATTCAAATGTCAAGTCTTGAGTTTGCTAAAAAATCTGAATTCCTACTTTTTACTATTGGACTGAAATTTAGACCAGGGTAAGGAGCTGGTTTGTGTCTCCTTGCACGTTTTTTCGTCAGACTAAATCAAACTAAGATTGGCATTTCCATATAGTACAGCAAGTAGGCTTTCAGAAAACAAATAACTCTAAAATTCACAAGTCAATCACGGACCTGTAGCCTTGTCACTAATTGGCCTTACTTTATAAGTCGATATTTTAAAATTTTGCTTTGTGAAAAAAATATTTTGTCGCTAAATCTAAATATTTCATGCTTTTCTGATAGCCGTTGACTTAACCATTTAAACAATACAATAACCTTAGGTAAAAAATGAAACTATCATTTACTAATTGCCTACCCCAAGTTGAAAGCTCTATTCATATGACACACCTTAATTTGATGATCATTATTATAAATGAATCTAAATGTATGCTCAATTTAAAGCTTCTAATCTAAGCTACAAACGATGAGTAAACTACAAGTTTACCTTAAAACTACAAAATAATCAGGACCAAAACAAAAATAATTAAAAAAAACTGAATTTACATCTTTAAAAAAATACCAGGTCTTTACGGCAAACTTGTAAGCAGTAAATACAATACAAATAGGGCGCACCATAGTGCTCTGTTATTCAAACGAATTATCCTTAGACACTTATGGGCTAGATGCAATGCTTTTACCTTAAATGCCTATCAAAACCTAAGCTAACCCAAACCAAGGCAGTTTAGTTGATGTTACATTTTCAAAATACTTTTCTACATAATAAGCTTGAAACCGGGACCAAAGTGTTAATGTAATAGTCTCTAACGAAAGCTGTTATTGTAAGGTCTAACAAAATATCAATCATATTCGTTGAAGAAAAAGCGTTTTTAAAGTGACAATCCTAAAATAATCTTGGCATTTTTATTGTATGTATGTATGTATGTATGTATGTATAGTAGTATAGCACCTTCAGGCCGAAGCCTATCGCGCACTACTTAAAATTTACTCTATCAACTTTGCTCCTTGAAATACACCATAGACTGATGCATTTAGTGGGGCTCGTTGACTTGTAAATATACTAAACTTACTTGGGAAGTTATACCTAATAATGACAGACTATATTGAATGTCGCGCTCTTGGAGACTTCAGTTTTAGTTTCTGATAAGGAAAGCATGAGTTTCTGTTTATTAAGCAAGGCCGTAGTGGAATCAGAATATTGTTTCAATCTCCATGGTGTGTCATAACCATAGCCAGGGAAACTATCTGCCACTCTTCACCTTGCCTACATTATGAAGATGTTTTTCTATGGTACGTCCTTCGTGAGTGCAATCGACTTGAGGAAGAGAGGATACAGTATAGGAATGGTACAAGTTCTAGCAAGCGTATCACTTTAAGCAAGGGAATCTCTCTCCCACATTAAGCCCCGGCTCTGTCACGGTCAGAGTGCTCACATACTAAAGTACATGCCTCTGTTCACAGATCTCCGTAGTCGCTCGCCATGTAGCCTCTTCTTACTTCCTTGTCCATCCCAAACTATAGCTCTCTTTCCCCTCCTCTCAGCTCATATCGAGAGACTGCAGAAAAAACATTTCCGCGAAGACAAGTGGATTAGGGTATCTCGTATGCAAAATATATTACTACATATGCTTTTCACTCATCGACAGCCCGTATCTCGACGTGCACCGTGCACCACTAAGCCCACTTGCCTCCCTCTTGGCATTTTTATTAGATAATTATACTTAAGTTATAAAAAACGTTATATTTTGCAAACGTCTCTTTTTCAACGAATGTCCTTTACATTTTACTGAGCTAACATTACCAGCTATTTTTGCAGACTAGCAGATTAACTCTATCCTTCCGGCTTCGCAACTATTTTCATAACAGTAGTCTAAAAATTGTACATCACTTAAGTATAACAAAATTAGTTCACACGATACCCTAAAAACTTAGTCAATATCTCAAAATTTTGCTTTACAAAATTTCTTGTTCGCCCAATCTAATTATTTTATGCTTGTTGGATAGCCCTTGACTCAAACATTCTAACAAGACAATAACACTAGGTAAATTTAAAACTATCATATAATTAATGCCTACCCCAAGTCGAAAGCTCATTTTTATATGACACACCTTGATTTAATGATAATTTTTAAAAAGAATCTAAATTTATGCTCGATCAAGAGATCTTGATTTGAACTAAAAACGAAAACTAAACCAAAAGTTTAGGTTCAAACTTCAAATTAATTAGGACCAAAACAAAAATAATTACAATAAATAAATTCAAATCTTCAAAACAATTACATGTCTTTACAAAAAACTTGTATGCAGTAAATGAAATGAAAATTCGGCGTACTTGTGTGCCGTGTTATGTAAAAAAATTATCCTAAGACCACGGTGGTCTGGATGCAATGCTCCTACCTCGAATTCCTATTAAAACCTATGCTAAAAACCAAAAAAAGAAGAAAGGAGAAAAAACATTAAAGTGGGGCTTACTTCAACATAAGAGGGTCCTCACACAGCTGATGAGATCCAGAAACAGCTAATTCAAATGTCAAGTATTGAGTTTTCTAAAAAATCTGAATTCCTACTTTTTACTATTGGACTGAAATTTGGACCAGGGTAAGGAGCTGGTTTGTGTCTCCTTGCACGTTTTTTCGTCAGACTAAATTAAACTAGGATTGGCATTTCCATATGGTACAGCAAGTAGGCTTTCAGAAAACAAATAAATCTAAAATTCACAAGTCAATCACGGACCTGTAGCCTTGTCACTAATTGGCCTTACTTCATAAGTCGATATTTTAAAATTTTGCTTTGTGAAAAAAATATTTGGTCGCTAAATCTAAATATTTTATGCTTTTCCGATAGACGTTGACCTAAACATTTAAACAATACAATGACCTTAGGTAAACAATGAAACTATCATTTACTAATTGCCTACCCCAAGTTGGAAGCTCATGTTCATATGACACACCTAAATTTGATGATCATTAATATAAAGGAATCCAAATTTATGCTTGATTAAAAGCTCTTAATCTAAGCTACAAACGATGAGTAAACTACAAGTTTATCTTAAAACTACAAAATAATCAGGACCAAATCAAAAATAATTAAAAAAAACTGAATTTACATCTTTAAAAAAATAACAGGTCTTTACGGCAAACTTGTAAGCAGTAAATACAATACAAATAGGGCGCACCATAGTGCTCTGTTATTTAAACGAATTATCCTTAGACACTTATGGGCTAGATGCAATGCTTTTACCTTAAATGCCTATCAAAACCTAAGCTAACCCAAACCAAGGCAGTTTAGTTGATGTTACATTTTCAAAATACTTTTCTACATAATAAGGTTGAAACCGAGACCAAAGTGTTAATGTTATAGTCTCTAACGAAAGCTGTTATTGTAAGGTCTAACAGAATATTAATCATATTCGTTGAAGAAAAAGCGTTTTCAAAGTGACAATCCTAAAATAATCTTGGCATTTTTATTGTATGTATGTATGTATGTATGTATGTATGTATAGTAGTATAGCACCTTCAGGCCGAAGCCTATCGCGCACTACTAACAATTTACTCTATCAAATTTGCTCCTTGAAATACACCACAGACTGATGCATTCAGTGGGGCTCGTTGACTTGTGAATATACTAAACTTACTTGGGAAGTTATACCTATTAATGACAGACTGTCTTAAATGTCGTGCTCTTGGAGACTCTAGTTTTAGTTCCTGATAAGGAAAGCATAAGTTTCTGTTTATTTAACAAGGCCGTAGTTGAATCAGAATATTGTTTCAATCTCCATGGTGTGTCATAACCATAGTTAGAGAAACTATCTGCCACTCTTCACCTTGCCTACATTATGAAGATGTTTTTCTATGGTACGTCCTCCGTCAGTGCAATCGACTTGAGGAAGAGAGGATACAGTATAGGGATGGTACAAGTTCTAGCAAGCGTATCACTTTGAGCAAGGGAATCTCTTTCCCACATTAAGCCCCGGCTCTGTCACGGTCAGAGTGCTCACATACTAAAGTACATGCCTCTGTTCACAGATCTCCGTAGTCGCTCGCCATGTAGCCTCTTCTTACTTTCTTGTCCATCCCAAACTATAGCTCTCTTTCCCCTCCTCTCAGCTCATATAAAGAGACTGCAGAAAAAACATTTCCGCGAAGACAAGTGAATTAGGGTATCTCGTATGCAAAATATATTACTACATATGCTTTTCACTCATCGACAGCCCGTATCTCGACGTGCACCGTGCACCACTGAGCCCACTTGCCTTCCTCTTGGCATTTTTATTAGATAAATATACTTAAATTATAAAAAACGTTATATTTTGCAAACTTCTCTTTTTCAACAAATGTTTTTTACATTTTACTAAGCTAAAATTACCAGCTATTTTTGCAGACTAGCAGATTAACTCTATATTTCCGGCTTCACAACTATTTTTATAACAGTAGTCTAAAACTTTTACATCACTTAAGTATAACAAAATTAGTTCACACGATACCCTTAAAACTTAGTCAATATCTCAAAATTTTGCTTTACAAAATTTCTTGTTCGCCAAATCTAATTATTTTATGCTCGTTGGATAGAACTTGACTCGAACATTTTAACAAGACAATAACACTAGGTTAATTTAAAACTATCATATAATTAATGCCTACCCCAAGTCGAAAGCTCTTTTTTGTATGACACACCTTAATTTAATGATAATTTTTTAAAAAGAATCTGAATTTATGCTCGATCAAGAGATCTTGATTTGAACTAAAAACGAAAACTAAACCAAAAGTTCAGGTTCAAACTACAAATTAATTAGGACCAAAACAAAAATAATTACAAAAAATAAATTCAAATCTTTAAAACAATTACATGTCTTTACGAAAAACTTGTATGCAGTAAATAAAATAAAAATCCGGCATTTTGTGTGCCGTGTTATGTAAAAAAATTATCCTAAGACCACAGTGGTCTAGATGCAATGCTTCTACCTCGAATTCCTATTAAAACCTATGCTAAAAACCAAAAAAAGAAGAAAGGAGAAAAAACATTAAAGTGGGGCTTACTTTAACAAAAAAGGGTCCTCACACAGCTGATGAGGTCCAGAAACAGCTAATTCAAATGTCAAGTCTTGAGTTTTTTAAAAAATCTAAATTCCTACTTTTTACTATTGGACTGAAATTTGGACCGGGGTAAGGTGCTGGTTTGTGTCTCCTTGCACGTTTTTTCGTCAGACTAAATCAAACTAAGATTGGCATTTCCATATTATGGTACAGCAAGTAGGCTTTCAGAAAACAAATAAATCTAAAATTCACAAGTCAATCACGGACCTGTAGCCTTGTCACTAATTGGCCTTACTTCAGAAGTCGATATCTCAAAATTTTGCTTTGTGAAAAAAATATTTTGTCGCTAAATCTAAATATTTTATGCTTTTCCGATAGCGGTTGACCTAAGCATTTAAACAATACAATAACCTTAGGTAAAAAATGAAACTATCATTTACAAATTGCCTACCCCAAGTTGGAAGCTCATGTTCATATAACACACCTTAATTTGATGATCATTATTATAAAGAAATCCAAATTTATGCTCAATTAAAAGGTCTTACTCTAAGCTACAAACGATGAAATAACTACAAGTTTATCTTAAAACTACCTAATATTCAGGACCAAAACAAAAATAATTAAAAAAAACTGAATTTACATCTTAAAAAAAATTACAGGGCTTTGCGGCAAACTTGTAAGCAGTAAATACAAAACAAATAGGGCGCACCATAGTGCTCTGTTATTCAAACGAATTATCCTTAGACACTTATGGGCTAGATGCAATGATTTTACCTTAAATGCCTATCAAAACCTAAGCTAACCCAAACCAAGGCAGTTTAGTTGATGTTGCATTTTCAAAATACTTTTCTACATAATAAGCTTGAAACTGGGACCAAAGTGTTAATGTAAAAGTCTCTAACGGAAGCTGTAATTGTTAGGTCTAATAGAATATCAATCATATTCGTTGAAGAAAAAGCGTTTTCAAAGTGACAATCCTAAAATAATCTTGGCATTTTTATTAGATAAATATACTTAAATTATAAAAAACGTTATATTTTGCAAACGTTTTTTTTTCAACGAATGTCCTTTACATTTTACTAAGCTAACATTACCAGCTATTTTTGCAGACTAGCAGATAAACTCTATCCTTCTGGCTTTAAAACTATTTTCATAACAGTAGTCTGAAAATTTTACATCACTTAAGTATAACAAAATTAGTTCACACGATACCCTTAAAACTTAGTCAATATCTCAAAATTTTGCTTTACAACATTTCTTGTTCGCCAAATCTTATTATTTTATGCTCGTTGGATAGCCCTTGACTCGAACATTCTAACAAGACAATAACACTGTTTAAATTTAAAACTATTATATAATTATTGCCTACCCAAAGTCAAAAGCTCATTTTTATATGACACACCTTAATTTAATGATCATTTTTTAAAAAGAATTTTTCATGCTCGATCAAGAGATCTTGATTTGAACTAAAAACGAAAACTAAACCAAAAGTTCAGGTTCAAACTACAAATTAATTAGGACCAAAACAAATCTAATAAAAAAAACTGAATTTACATCTTTAAAAAGTTACCAATCTTTACGGCAAACATGTAAGCAGTAAATACAATAAAAATAGGGCGCACAATAGTACTTTCTTATTTAACAAATCATTCTTAGACCCCTATGAGCTAAAAGCAATGCTTTCACATCAAATGCCTATCAAAACCTAGGCTAACCCAAACCAAGGCAGTTTAGTTGATGTTACATTTTCAAAATACTTTTCTACATAATAAGCTTGAAACCTGGACCAAAGTGTTAATGTAATCGTCTCTAACGAAAGCTGTAATTGTTAGGTGTAATAGCATATCAATCATATTCGTTGAAGAAAAAGCGTTTTCAAAGTGACAATCCTAAAATAATCTTGGCATTTTTATTAGATAAATATACTTAAATTATAAAAAACGTTATATTTTGCAAACGTCTTTTTTTCAACGAATGTCCTTTACATTTTACTGAGCTAACATTACCAGCTATTTTTGCAGACTAGCAGATTAACTCTATCCTTCCGGCTTCACAATTATTTTCATAACAAAAGTCTAAAAATTTTACATACCTTAAGTATAAGAAAATAAGTTCACACAATACCCTTAAAACTTAGTCAATATCTCAAAATTTTGCTTTACAAAATTTGTTGTTCGCCAAATCTTATTATTTTATGCTCGTGGGATAGCCCTTGACTCGAACATTCTAACAAGACAATAACACTAGGTAAATTCAAAACTATCATATAATTAATGCCTACCCCAAGTCGAAAGCTCATTTTTACATGACACAAGGTAATTTAATGATCATTTTTTTAAAAGAATCTAAATTTATGCTCGATCAAGAGATCCTGATTTGAGCTAAAAACGAAAACTAAACCAAAAGTTCAGGTTTAAACTACAAATTCATTAGGACCAAAACAAAAATAATTACAAAAAATAAATTCAAATCTTCAAAACAATTAAATGTCTTTACGAAAAACTGCTATGCAGTAAATAAAATAAAAATCCGGCAAACTTGTGTGCCGTGTTATGTAAAAAAATTATCCTAAGACCACGGTGGTCTAGATGCAATGCTCCTACCTCGAATTCCTATTAAAACCTATGCTAAAAACTAAAAAAATAAGAAAGGAGAAAAAAAATAAAAGTGGGGCTTACTTTAACAAAAGAGGGTCCTCACACAGCTGATGAGGTTCAGAAACAGCTAATTCAAATGTCAAGTCTTGAGTTTTCTAAAAAATCTGAATTCCTACTTTTTACTATTGGACTGAAATTCAGACCAGGGTAAGGAGCTGTTTTGTGTCTCCTTGCACGCTTGTTCGTCAGACTAAATTAAACTAAGATTGGCATTTTCATATAGTACAGCAAGTAGGCTTTCAGAAAACAAATAACTCTAAAATTCACAAGTCAATCACGGTTTTGTAGCCTTGTCACTAACTGGCCTCACTTCATAAGTCGATATCTCAAAATTTTGCTGTTTGAAAAAAATATTTTGTCGCTAAATCTAAATATTTTATGCTTTTTCGATAGCCGTTGACCTAAACATTTACACCATACAATAACCTTAGGTAAAAAATAAAACTATTATTTAATTTATGCCCAATCCAAGTTGGAAGCTCATGTTCATATGACACACCTTAATTTGATGATCATTATTAAAAAGGAATCCAAACTAATGCTGAACTAAAAGCCCTTAATCTTAGCTACAAACAATGAGTAAACTACAAGTTTATGTTAAAACTACAAATTAATCAGGACCAAAACAAAACTAATAAAAAAACTGAAT
This sequence comes from Dicyrtomina minuta, assembly GCA_949802685.1. Taxonomy (NCBI): domain Eukaryota; kingdom Metazoa; phylum Arthropoda; class Collembola; order Symphypleona; family Dicyrtomidae; genus Dicyrtomina; species Dicyrtomina minuta. The sequence continues at coordinate 222,376 of CATKUY010000054.1, forward strand.
TTACATCTTTAAAAAAATTACAGATCTTTACGGCAAACATGTAAGCAGTAAATACAATAAAAATAGGGCGCACCATAGTGCTTTGTTATTTAACAAATTATTCTTAGACCCTTATGGGCTAAAAGCAATGCTTTTACATCAAATGCCTATCAAAACCTAAGCTAACCCAAACCAAGGCAGTTTAGTTGATGTTACATTTTCAAAATACTTTTCCACATAATAGGCTTGAAACCGGGACCAAAGTGTTAGTGTAATAGTCTCTAACGAAAGCTGTAATTGTTAGGTGTAATAGAATATCAATCATATTCGTTGAAGAAAAAGCGTTTTCAAAGTGACAATCCTAAAATAATCTTGGCATTTTTATTAGATAAATATACTTAAATTATAAAAAACGTTATATTTTGCAAACGTCTCTTTTTCAACGAATGTCCTTTACATTTTACTGAGCTAACATTACCAGCTATTTTTGCAGACTAGCAGATTAACTCTATCCTTTTGGCTTCACAACTATTTTCATAACAGTAGTCTGAAAATTTTACATCACTAAAGTATAACAAAAATAGTTCACACGATACCCTTAAAACTTATTCAATATCTCAAAATTTTGCTTAACAAAATTTGTTGTTCGCCAAATCTAATTATTTTATGCTCGTTGGATAGCCCTTGACTCGAACATTCTAACAAGACAATAACACTAGGTAAATTTAAAACTATCATATAATTAATGCCTACTCCAAGTCGAAAGCTCATTTTTATATGACACAGTTTAATTTAATAATCATTTTTTAAAAAAAATCTAAATTTATGCTCGATCAAGAGATCTTGATTTGAACTAAAAACGAAAACTATACCAAAAGTTCAGGTTCAAACTACAAATTAATTAGGACCAAAACAAAAATAATTACAAAAAAAAAATTCAAATCTTCAAAACAATTACATGTCTTTACGAAAAACTTGTATGCAGTAAATAAAATGAAGATCCGGCGAACTTGTGTGCCGTGTTATGTAAAAAAATTATCCTAAGACCACGGTGGTCTAGATGCAATGCTCCTGCCTCGAATTCCTATTAAAACCTATGCTAAAAACCAAAACAAGAAGAAAGGAGAAAAAACATTGAAGTGGGGCTTACTTCAACAAAAGAGGGTCCTCACACAGCTTAAGTTTGAAGTTTGAAGTTTGTTTTATTTCAGTGTCAAATCATTTAGTACAATGTATTGATTTTAAAACAATTTCAAACAATTTTTTCTCTGATGAGGTCCAGAAACAGGTGATTCAGATGTCAAGTCTTGAGTTTTCTAAAAAATCTGAATTCCTACTTTTTACTATTGGACTGAAATTCGGACCAGGGTAAGTACCTGTTTTGTGTCTCCTTGCACGTTTGTTCGTCAGACTAAATAAAACTAGGATTGGCATTTCCATATGGTACAGCAAGTAGGCTTTCAGAAAACAAATAACTCTAAAATTCACAAGTCAATCACGGACCTGTAGCCTTGTCACTAACTGGCCTTACTTCATAAGTCGATATCTCAAAATTTTGCTGTTTGAAAAAAATATTTTGTCGCTAAATGTAAATATTTTATGCTTTTCCAATAGACGTTGACCTAAACATTTAAACAATACAATAACCTTAGGTAAAAAATAAAACTATCATTTACTAATTGCCTACCCCAAGTTGGAAGCTCATGTTCATATGACACATCTCAATTTGATGATCAATAATATAAAGAAATCCAAATTTATGCTCAATTAAAAGCTCTTAATCTAAGCTACATACGATTAGTAAACTTCAAGTTTATCTTAAAACTACAGAATAATCAGGACCAAATTAAAAATAATTAAAAAAAACTGAATTTACATCTTTGAAAAAATTACAGGTCTTTACGGCAAACTTGTAAGCAGTAAATACAATACAAATAGGGCGCACCATAGTGCTCTGTTATTTAAACGAATTATCATTAGACACTTATGGGCTAGATGCAATGCTTTTACCCTAAATGCCTATCAAACCCTAAGCTAACCCAAACCAAGGCAGTTTAGTTGATGTTACATTTTCAAAATACTTTTCCACATAATAAGCTTGAAACCGGGACCAAAGTGTTAATGTAATAGTCTCTAACGAAAGCTGTAATTGTAGGGTCTAATAGAATATCAATCATATTCGTTGAAGAAAAAGCGTTTTCAAAGTGACAATCCTAAAATAATCTTGGCATTTTTATTAGATAAATATACTTAAATTATAAAAAACGTTATATTTTGCAAACGTCTCTCTTTCAACTAATGTCCTTTACATTTTACTGAGCTAACATTACCAGCTATTTTTGCAGTCTAGCAGATTAACTTTGTCCTTCCGGCTTCAAAACTATTTCCATAACAGTAGTCTAAAAATTTTACATCACTTGAGTATAACAAAATTAGTTCACACGATACCGTTAAAACTTAGTCAATATCTCAAAATTTTGCTTTACAAAAATTCTTGTTCGCCAAATCTAATTATTTTATGCTCGTTGGATAGCCCTTGACTCGAACATTCCAACAAGACAATAACACTAGGTAAATTTAAAACTATCATATAATAAATGCCTACCCCAAGTCGAAAGCTCATTTTTATATGACACACCTTATTTTAATGATCATTTTTTAAAAAAAATCTAAATTTATGCTCGATCAAGAGATCTTGATTTGAACTAAAAACGAAAACTAAACCAAAAGTTCAGGTATAAACTACAAATTAATTAGGACCAAAACAAAAATAATTACAAAAAATAAATTCAAATCTTCAAAACAATTACATGTCTTTACGAAAAACTTGTATGCAGTAAATAAAATGAAAATTCGGCGTACTAGTTAGCCGTGTTATGTAAAAACATTATCCTAAGACCACGGTGGTCTAGATGCAATGCTCCTACCTCGAATTTCTATTAAAACCTATGCTAAAAACCAAAAAAAGAAGAAAGGAGAAAAAACATTAAAGTGGGGCTTACTTCAACAAAAAAGGGTCCTCACACAGCTGAAGTTTGAAGTTTGAAGTTTGTTTTATTTCAGTGTCCAATCATATAGTACAATGTATTGATTTCAAAACAATTTCAAACAATGTTTTCTCTGATGAGGTCCAGAAACAGCTAATTCAGATGTCAAGTCTTGAGTTTTCTAAAAAATCTGAATTCCTTCTTTTTACTATTGGACTGAAATTCGGACCAGGGTAAGGAGCTGTTTTTTGTCTCCTTGCACGTTTGTTTGTTAGACTAAATTAAACTAAGATTGGCATTTCCATATGGTACAGCAAGTAGGCTTTCAGAAAACAAATAACTCTACAATTCACAAGTAAATCACGGACCTGTAGCCTTTTCACTAACTTACCTTACTTCATAAGTCGATATCTCAAAATTTTGCTGTTAAAAAAAAATATTTTGTCGCTAAGTCCAAATATTTTATGCTTTTCCGATAGCCGTTGACCTAAACATTTAAACAATACAATAACATTAGGTAAAAAATGAAACTATTATTTAATTAATGCCCAATCCAAGTTGGAAGCTCATGTTCATATGACACACCTCAATTTGATGATCATTATTAAAAGGAATCCAAACTTATGCTGAATAAAAAGCCCTTAATCTAAGCTACAAACAATGAGTAAACTACAAGTTTATGTTAAAACAACAAATTAATCAGGATCAAAACAAAACTAATAGAAAAAAACTGAATTTACATCTTTAAAAAATTACAGGTCTTTACATCAAACTTGTAAGCAGTAAATACAATAAATATAGGGCGCACCATAGTGCTTTGTTATTTAAACAAATTATCCTTAGACCCTTATGGGCTAAAAGCAATGGTTTTACATTAAATGCCTATTAAAACCTAAGCTAACCCAAACCAAGGCAGTTTAGTTGATGTTACATTTTCAAAATACTTTTCCACATAATAGGCTTGAAACCGGGACCAAAGTGTTAGTGTAATAGTCTCTAACGAAAGCTGTAATTGTTAGGTGTAATAGAATATCAATCATATTCGTTGAAGAAAAAGCGTTTTCAAAGTGACAATCCTAAAATAATCTTGGCATTTTTATTAGATAAATATACTTAAATTATAAAAAACGTTATATTTTGCAAACGTCTCTTTTTCAACGAATGTCCTTTACATTTTACTGAGCTAACATTACCAGCTATTTTTGCAGACTAGCAGATTAACTCTATCCTTCCGGCTTCACAATTATTTTCATAACAAAAGTCTAAAAATTTTACATACCTTAAGTATAAGAAAATAAGTTCACACGATACCCTTAAAACTTATTCAATATCTCAAAATTTTGCTTAACAAAATTTGTTGTTCGCCAAATCTAATTATTTTATGCTCGTTGGATAGCCCTTGACTCGAACATTCTAACAAGACAATAACACTAGGTAAATTTAAAACTATCATATAATTAATGCCTACTCCAAGTCGAAAGCTCATTTTTATATGACACAGTTTAATTTAATAATCATTTTTTAAAAAAAATCTAAATTTATGCTCGATCAAGAGATCTTGATTTGAACTAAAAACGAAAACTAAACCAAAAGTTCAGGTTCAAACTACAAATTAATTAGGACCAAAACAAAAATAATTACAAAAAAAAAATTCAAATCTTCAAAACAATTACATGTCTTTACGAAAAACTTGTATGCAGTAAATAAAATGAAGATCCGGCGAACTTGTGTGCCGTGTTATGTAAAAAAATTATCCTAAGACCACGGTGGTCTAGATGCAATGCTCCTGCCTCGAATTCCTATTAAAACCTATGCTAAAAACCAAAACAAGAAGAAAGGAGAAAAAACATTGAAGTGGGGCTTACTTCAACAAAAGAGGGTCCTCACACAGCTTAAGTTTGAAGTTTGAAGTTTGTTTTATTTCAGTGTCAAATCATTTAGTACAATGTATTGATTTTAAAACAATTTCAAACAATTTTTTCTCTGATGAGGTCCAGAAACAGGTGATTCAGATGTCAAGTCTTGAGTTTTCTAAAAAATCTGAATTCCTACTTTTTACTATTGGACTGAAATTCGGACCAGGGTAAGTACCTGTTTTGTGTCTCCTTGCACGTTTGTTCGTCAGACTAAATTAAACTAGGATTGGCATTTCCATATGGTACAGCAAGTAGGCTTTCAGAAAACAAATAACTCTAAAATTCACAAGTCAATCACGGACCTGTAGCCTTGTCACTAACTGGCCTTACTTCATAAGTCGATATCTCAAAATTTTGCTGTTTGAAAAAAATATTTTGTCGCTAAATCTAAATATTTTATGCTTTTCCAATAGACGTTGACCTAAACATTTAAACAATACAATAACCTTAGGTAAAAAATAAAACTATCATTTACTAATTGCCTACCCCAAGTTGGAAGCTCATGTTCATATGACACATCTCAATTTGATGATCAATAATATAAAGAAATCCAAATTTATGCTCAATTAAAAGCTCTTAATCTAAGCTACATACGATTAGTAAACTTCAAGTTTATCTTAAAACTACAGAATAATCAGGACCAAATTAAAAATAATTAAAAAAAACTGAATTTACATCTTTGAAAAAATTACAGGTCTTTACGGCAAACTTGTAAGCAGTAAATACAATACAAATAGGGCGCACCATAGTGCTCTGTTATTTAAACGAATTATCATTAGACACTTATGGGCTAGATGCAATGCTTTTACCCTAAATGCCTATCAAACCCTAAGCTAACCCAAACCAAGGCAGTTTAGTTGATGTTACATTTTCAAAATACTTTTCCACATAATAAGCTTGAAACCGGGACCAAAGTGTTAATGTAATAGTCTCTAACGAAAGCTGTAATTGTAGGGTCTAATAGAATATCAATCATATTCGTTGAAGAAAAAGCGTTTTCAAAGTGACAATCCTAAAATAATCTTGGCATTTTTATTAGATAAATATACTTAAATTATAAAAAACGTTATATTTTGCAAACGTCTCTCTTTCAACTAATGTCCTTTACATTTTACTGAGCTAACATTACCAGCTATTTTTGCAGTCTAGCAGATTAACTTTGTCCTTCCGGCTTCAAAACTATTTCCATAACAGTAGTCTAAAAATTTTACATCACTTGAGTATAACAAAATTAGTTCACACGATACCGTTAAAACTTAGTCAATATCTCAAAATTTTGCTTTACAAAAATTCTTGTTCGCCAAATCTAATTATTTTATGCTCGTTGGATAGCCCTTGACTCGAACATTCCAACAAGACAATAACACTAGGTAAATTTAAAACTATCATATAATAAATGCCTACCCCAAGTCGAAAGCTCATTTTTATATGACACACCTTATTTTAATGATCATTTTTTAAAAAAAATCTAAATTTATGCTCGATCAAGAGATCTTGATTTGAACTAAAAACGAAAACTAAACCAAAAGTTCAGGTATAAACTACAAATTAATTAGGACCAAAACAAAAATAATTACAAAAAATAAATTCAAATCTTCAAAACAATTACATGTCTTTACGAAAAACTTGTATGCAGTAAATAAAATGAAAATTCGGCGTACTAGTTAGCCGTGTTATGTAAAAACATTATCCTAAGACCACGGTGGTCTAGATGCAATGCTCCTACCTCGAATTTCTATTAAAACCTATGCTAAAAACCAAAAAAAGAAGAAAGGAGAAAAAACATTAAAGTGGGGCTTACTTCAACAAAAAAGGGTCCTCACACAGCTGAAGTTTGAAGTTTGAAGTTTGTTTTATTTCAGTGTCCAATCATATAGTACAATGTATTGATTTCAAAACAATTTCAAACAATGTTTTCTCTGATGAGGTCCAGAAACAGCTAATTCAGATGTCAAGTCTTGAGTTTTCTAAAAAATCTGAATTCCTTCTTTTTACTATTGGACTGAAATTCGGACCAGGGTAAGGAGCTGTTTTTTGTCTCCTTGCACGTTTGTTTGTTAGACTAAATTAAACTAAGATTGGCATTTCCATATGGTACAGCAAGTAGGCTTTCAGAAAACAAATAACTCTACAATTCACAAGTAAATCACGGACCTGTAGCCTTTTCACTAACTTACCTTACTTCATAAGTCGATATCTCAAAATTTTGCTGTTAAAAAAAAATATTTTGTCGCTAAGTCCAAATATTTTATGCTTTTCCGATAGCCGTTGACCTAAACATTTAAACAATACAATAACATTAGGTAAAAAATGAAACTATTATTTAATTAATGCCCAATCCAAGTTGGAAGCTCATGTTCATATGACACACCTCAATTTGATGATCATTATTAAAAGGAATCCAAACTTATGCTGAATAAAAAGCCCTTAATCTAAGCTACAAACAATGAGTAAACTACAAGTTTATGTTAAAACAACAAATTAATCAGGATCAAAACAAAACTAATAGAAAAAAACTGAATTTACATCTTTAAAAAATTACAGGTCTTTACATCAAACTTGTAAGCAGTAAATACAATAAATATAGGGCGCACCATAGTGCTTTGTTATTTAAACAAATTATCCTTAGACCCTTATGGGCTAAAAGCAATGGTTTTACATTAAATGCCTATTAAAACCTAAGCTAACCCAAACCAAGGCAGTTTAGTTGATGTTACATTTTCAAAATACTTTTCCACATAATAGGCTTGAAACCGGGACCAAAGTGTTAGTGTAATAGTCTCTAACGAAAGCTGTAATTGTTAGGTGTAATAGAATATCAATCATATTCGTTGAAGAAAAAGCGTTTTCAAAGTGACAATCCTAAAATAATCTTGGCATTTTTATTAGATAAATATACTTAAATTATAAAAAACGTTATATTTTGCAAACGTCTCTTTTTCAACAAATGTCCTTTACATTTTACTGAGCTAACATTACCAGCTATTTTTGCAGACTAGCAGATTAACTCTATCCTTTTGGTTTCACAACTATTTTCATAACAGTAGTCTAAAAATTTTACATCACTTAAGTATAACCAAAATAGTTCACACGATACCCTTAAAACTTAGTCAATATCTCAAAATTTTGCTTAACAAAATTTGTTGTTCGCCAAATCTAGTTATTTTATGCTCGTTGGATAGCCCTTGACTTGAACATTCTAACAAGACAATAACACTAGGTAAATTTAAAACTATCATATAATTAATGCCTACCTCAAGTCAAAAGCTCATTTTTATATGACACACCTTAATTTAATGATCATTTTTTAACAATAATCTAAATTTATGCTCGATCAAAAGATCTTGATTTGAGCTAAAAACAAAAACTAAACCAAAAGTTCAGGTTCAAACTACAAATTATTAGGACCAAAACAAAAATAATTACAAAAAATAAATTCAAATCTTCAAAACAATTACATTTCTTTACGAAAAACTTGTATGCAGTAAATAAAATGAAAATCCGGCGTACTTGTGTGCGGTGTTATGTAAAAAAATTATCTTAAGACCACGGTGGTGTAGATGCAATGCTCCTACTTCGAATTCCTATTAGAACTTATGTTAAAAACCAAAAAAAGAAGAAAGGAGAAAAAACATTAAAGTGGGGCTTACTTCAACAAAAGAGGGTCCTCACACAGCTTAAGTTTGAAGTTTGAAGTTTGTTTTATTTCAGTGTCAAATCACTCAGTACAATGTATTGATTTCAAAACAATTTTAAACAATTTTTTGTCTAATGAGGTCCAGAAACAGCTAATTCAGATGTCAAGTCTTGAGTTTTCTAAAAAATCTGAATTCCTACTTTTTACTATTGGACTGAAATTCGGACCAGGGTAAGGAGCTGTTTTTTGTCTCCTTGCACGTCTGTTAGTCAGACTAAATTAAACTAAGATTGGCATTCCCATATGGTACAGCAAGTAGGCTTTCAGAAAACAAATAACTCTAAAATTCACAAGTCAATCACGGACCTGTAGCCTTTTCACTAACTTACCTTACTTCATAAGTCGATATCTCAAAATTTTGCTGTTAAAAAAAAATATTTTGTCGCTTAGTCCAAATATTCTATGCTTTTCCGATAGCCGTTGACCTAAACATTTAAACAATACAATAACATTAGGTAAAAAATGAAACTATTATTTAATTAATGCCCAATCCAAGTTGGAAGCTCATGTTCATATGACACACCTCAATTTGATGATCATTATTAAAAGGAATCCAAACTTATGCTGAATAAAAAGCCCTTAATCTAAGCTACAAACAATGAGTAAACTACAAGTTTATGTTAAAACAACAAATTAATCAGGACCAAAACAAAACTAATAGAAAAAAACTGAATTTACATCTTTAAAAAATTACAGGTCTTTACATCAAACTTGTAAGCAGTAAATACAATTAATATAGGGCGCATCATAGTGCTTTGTTATTTAAACAAATTATCCTTAGACCCTTATGGGCTAAAAGCAATGGTTTTACATTAAATGCCTATCAAAACCTAAGCTAACCCAAACCAAGGCAGTTTAGTTGATGTTACATTTTCAAAATACTTTTCCACATAATAGGCTTGAAACCGGGACCAAAGTGTTAGTGTAATAGTCTCTAACGAAAGCTGTAATTGTTAGGTGTAATAGAATATCAATCATATTCGTTGAAGAAAAAGCGTTTTCAAAGTGACAATCCTAAAATAATCTTGGCATTTTTATTAGATAAATATACTTAAATTATAAAAAACGTTATATTTTGCAAACGTCTCTTTTTCAACAAATGTCCTTTACATTTTACTGAGCTAACATTACCAGCTATTTTTGCAGACTAGCAGATTAACTCTATCCTTTTGGCTTCACAACTATTTTCATAACAGTAGTCTAAAAATTTTACATCACTTAAGTATAACCAAAATAGTTCACACGATACCCTTAAAACTTAGTCAATATCTCAAAATTTTGCTTAACAAAATTTGTTGTTCGCCAAATCTAGTTATTTTATGCTCGTTGGATAGCCCTTGACTTGAACATTCTAACAAGACAATAACACTAGGTAAATTTAAAACAATCATATAATTAATGCCTACCTCAAGTCAAAAGCTCATTTTTATATGACACACCTTAATTTAATGATCATTTTTTAACAATAATCTAAATTTATGCTCGATCAAAAGATCTTGATTTGAGCTAAAAACGAAAAATAAACCAAAAGTTCAGGTTCAAACTACAAATTATTAGGACCAAAACAAAAATAATTACAAAAAATAAATTCAAATCTTCAAAACAATTACATTTCTTTACGAAAAACTTGTATGCAGTAAATAAAATGAAAATCCGGCGTACTTGTGTGCGGTGTTATGTAAAAAAATTATCTTAAGACCACGGTGGTGTAGATGCAATGCTCCTACTTCGAATTCCTATTAGAACTTATGTTAAAAACCAAAAAAAGAAGAAAGGAGAAAAAACATTAAAGTGGGGCTTACTTCAACAAAAGAGGGTCCTCACACAGCTTAAGTTTGAAGTTTGAAGTTTGTTTTATTTCAGTGTCAAATCACTCAGTACAATGTATTGATTTCAAAACAATTTTAAACAATTTTTTGTCTAATGAGGTCCAGAAACAGCTAATTCAGATGTCAAGTCTTGAGTTTTCTAAAAAATCTGAATTCCTACTTTTTACTATTGGACTGAAATTCGGACCAGGGTAAGGAGCTGTTTTTTGTCTCCTTGCACGTTTGTTAGTCAGACTAAATTAAACTAAGATTGGCATTCCCATATGGTACAGCAAGTAGGCTTTCAGAAAACAAATAACTCTAAAATTCACAAGTCAATCACGGACCTGTAGCCTTTTCACTAACTTACCTTACTTCATAAGTCGATATCTCAAAATTTTGCTGTTTAAAAAAAATATTTTGTCGCTAAATCTAAATATTTTATGCTTTTCCGATAGTCGTTGACCTAAACATTTAAACAATACAATAACCTTAGGTAAAAAATGAAACTATCATTTACTAATTGCCTACCCTAAGTTGGGAGCTCATGTTCATATGACACACCTCAATTTGATGATCAATAATATAAAGGAATCCAAATTTATGCCTAATTAAAAGCTCTTAATCTAAGCTACATACGATGAGTAAACTTCAAGTTTATCTTAAAACTACAAAATAATCAGGACCAAATCAAAAATAATTAAAAAAAACTGAATTTACATCTTTAAAAAATTACAGGTCTTTACGGCAAACTTGTAAGCAGTAAATACAATACAAATAGGGCGCACCATAGTGGTCTGTTATTTAAACGAATTATCCTTAGACACCTATGGGCTAGATGCAATGCTTTTACCTTAAATGCCTATCAAACCCTAAGCTAACCCAAACCAAGGCAGTTTAGTTGATGTTACATTTTCAAAAAACTTTACCACATAAGAAGCTTGAAACCGGGACCAAAGTGTTAATGTAATAGTCTCTAACGAAAGCTGTAATTGTAAGGTCTAACAGAATATCAATCATATTCGTTGAAGAAAAAGCGTTTTCAAAGTGACAATCCTAAAATAATCTTGGCATTTTTATTAGATAAATATACCTAAATTATAAAAAACGTTATATTTTGCAAACGTCTCTCTTTCAACGAATGTCCTTTACATTTAACTGAGCTAACATTACCAGCTATTTTTGCAGACTAGCAGATTAACTCTATCCTTCTGGCTTCACAACTATTTTCATAACAGTAGTCTAAAAATTTTACATCACTTAAGTATAACAAAAATAGTTCACACGATACTCTTAAAACTTAGTCAATATCTTAAAATTTTGCTTAACAAAATTTGTTGTTCGCCAAATCTAATTATTTTATGCTCGTTGGATAGCAGTTGACTCAAACATTCTAACAAGACAATAACACTAGGTAAATTTTAAACTATCATATAATTAATGCCTACCCTAAGTCGAAAGCTCATTTTTATATGACACACCTTAATTTAATGATCATTTTTAAAAAATAATCTAAATTTATGCTCGATCAAGAGATCCTGATTTGAACTAAAAACGAAAACTAAACCAAAAGTTAAGGTTCAAACTACAAATTAATTAGGACCAAAACAAAAATAATTACAAAAAATAAATTCAAATCTTCAAAACAATTACATGTCTTTACAAAAAACTTGTATGCAGTAAATAAAATGAAAATTCGGCGTACTTGTGTGCCGTGTTATGTAAAAAAATTATCCTAAGACCACGGTGGTCTAGATGCAATGCTCCTACCTCGAATTCCTATTAAAACCTATGCTAAAAACCAAAAAAAGAAGAAAGGAGAAAAAACATCAAAGTGGGGCTTACTTCAACAAAAGAGGGTCCTCACACAGCTGAAGTTTGAAGTTTGTTTTATTTCAGTGTCAAATCATTCAGTACAATGTATTGATTTTAAAACAATTTCAAACAATGTTTTCTCTGATGAGGTCCAGAAACAGCTAATTCAGATGTCAAGTCTTGAGTTTTCTAAAAAATCTGAATTCCTACTTTTTACTATTGGACTGAAATTCGGACCAGGGTAAGTACCTGTTTTGTGTCTCCTTGCACGTTTGTTCGTCAGACTAAATTAAACTAGGATTGGCATTTCCATATGGTACAGCAAGTAGGCTTTCAGAAAACAAATAACTCTAAAATTCACAAGTCAATCACGGACCTGTAGTCTTGTCACTAACTGGCCTTACTTCATACGTCGATATCTCAAAATTTTGCTGTTTGAAAAAAATATTTTGTCGCTAAATCTAAATATTTTATGCTTTTCCGATAGCCGTTGACCTAAACATTAAAACAATACAATAACCCCAGGTAAAAAATGAAACTATTATTTAATTAATGTCCAATCCAAGTTGGAAGCTCATGTTCATATGACACACCTTAATTTGATGATCATTATTAAAAAGGAATCCAAACTAATGCTGAATTAAAAGCCCTTAATCTAAGCTACAAACAATAAGTAAACTACAAGTTTATGTTAAAACAACAAATTAATCAGGACCAAAACAAAACTAATAGAAAAAAACTGAATTTACATCTTTAAAAAATTACAGGTCTTTACGGCAAACTTGTAAGCAGTAAATACAATAAATATAGGGCGCACCATAGTGCTTTGTTATTTAAACAAATTATCCTTAGACCCTTATGGGCTAAAAGCAATGCTTTTACATTAAATGCCTATCAAAACCTAAGCTAACCCAAACCAAGGCAGTTTAGTTGATGTTACATTTTCAAAATACTTTTCCACATAATAGGCTTGAAACCGGGACCAAAGTGTTAGTGTTATAGTCTCTAACGAAAGCTGTAATTGTTAGGTGTAATAGAATATCAATCATATTCGTTGAAGAAAAAGCGTTTTTAATGTGACAATCCTAAAATAATTTTGGCATTTTTATTAGATAAATATACTTAAATTATAAAAAACGTTATATTTTGCAAACGTCTCTTTTTCAACGCATGTCCTTTACATTTTACTGAGCTAACATTACCAGCTATTTTTTCAGACTAGCAGATTAACTCTATCCTTTTGGCTTCACAACTATTTTCATAACAGTAGTCTAAAAATTTTACATCACTTAAGTATAACCAAAATAGTTCACACGATACCCTTAAAACTTAGTCAATATCTCAAAATTTTGCTTAACAAAATTTGTTGTTCGCCAAATCTAATTATTTTACGCTCGTTGGATAGCCCTTGACTCGAACATTCTAACAAGACAATAACACTAGGTAAATTTAAAACTATCATATAATTAATGCCTACCCCAAGTCGAAAGCTCATTTTTATATGACACACCTTAATTTAATGATCATTTTTAAAAAAAAATCTAAATTTATGCTCGATCAAGAGATCTTGATTTGAACTAAAAACGAAAACTAAACCAAAAGTTCAGGTTCAAACTACAAATTAATTAGGACCAAAACAAAAATAATTACAAAAAATAAATTCAAATCTTCAAAACAATTACATGTCTTCACGAAAAACTTGTATGCAGTAAATAAAATGAAAATCCGGCGTACTAGTGTGCCGTGTTATGTAAAAAAATTATCCTAAGACCACGGTGGTCTAGATGCAATGCTCCTACCTCGAATTCCTATTAAAACCTATGCTAAAAACCAAAAAAAGAAGAAAGGAGAAAAAACATCAAAGTGGGGCTTACTTCAACAAAAGAGGGTCCTCACACAGCTGAAGTTTGAAGTTTGTTTTATTTCAGTGTCAAATCATTCAGTACAATGTATTGATTTCAAAACAATTTCAAACAATGTTTTCTCTGATGAGGTCTAGAAACAGCTAATTCAGATGTCAAGTCTTGAGTTTTCTAAAAAATCTGAATTCCTACTTTTTACTATTGGACTGAAATTCGGACCAGGGTAAGTACCTGTTTTGTGTCTCCTTGCACGTTTGTTCGTCAGACTAAATTAAACTAGGATTGGCATTTCCATATGGTACAGCAAGTAGGCTTTCAGAAAACAAATAACTCTAAAATTCACAAGTCAATCACGGACCTGTAGCCTTGTCACTAACTGGCCTTACTTCATAAGTCGATATCTCAAAATTTTGCTGTTTGAAAAATATATTTTGTCGCTAAATCTAAATATTTTATGCTTTTCCGATAGACGTTGACCTAAACATTTAAACAATACAATGACCTTAGGTAAAAAATGAAACTATCATTTACTAATTGCCTACCCCAAGTTGGAAGCTCATGTTCATATGACACACCTAAATTTGATGATCATTAATATAAAGGAATCCAAATTTATGCTTAATTAAAAGCTCTTAATCTAAGCTACATACGATGAGTAAACTTCAAATTTATCTTAAAACAACAAAATAATCAGGACCAAATCAAAAATAATTAAAAAAAACTGAATTTACATCTTTAAAAAAATTACAGGTCTTTACAGCAAACTTGTAAGCAGTAAATACAATACAAATAGGGCGCACCATAGTGCTCTGTTATTTAAACGAATTATCCTTTGACACTTATGGGCTAGATGCAATGCTTTTACCTTAAATGCCTATAAAACCCTAAGCTAACCCAAACCAAGGCAGTTTAGTTGATGTTACATTTTCAAAATACTTTTCCACCTAATAAGCTTAAAACCGGGACCAAAGTGTTAATGTAATAGACTCTAACGAAAGCTGTAATTGTTAGGTGTAATAGAATATCAATCATATTCGTTGAAGAAAAAGCGTTTTCAAAGTGACAATCCTAAAATAATCTTGGCATTTTTATTAGATAAATATACTTAAATTATAAAAAACGTTATATTTTGCAAACGTCTCTCTTTCAACGAATGTCCTTTACATTTTACTGAGCTAACATTACCAGCTATTTTTGCAGACTAGCAGATTAACTCTATCCTTTTGGCTTCACAACTATTTTCATAACAGTAGTCTAAAAATTTTACATCACTTGAGTATAACAAAATTAGTTCACACGATACCCTTAAAACTTAGTCAATATCTCAAAATTTTGCTTTACAAAATTTCTTGTTTGCCAAATCTTATTATTTTATGCTCGTTGGATAGCCCTTGACTCGAACATTCTAACAAGACAATAACACTAGGTAAATTTAAAACTATCATATAATTAATGCCTACCCCAAGTCGAAAGCTCATTTTTATATGACACACCCTAATTTATTGATCATTTTTTTAAAAAAATCTAAATTTATGCTTGATCAAGAGATTCTGATTTGAATTAAAAACGAAAACTAAACGAAAAGTTCAGGTTCAAACTACAAATTAATTAGGACCAAAACAAAAATAATTACAAAAAATAAATTTAAATCTTCAAAACAATTACATGTCTTCACGAAAAACTTGTATGCAGTAAATAAAATGAAAATCCGGCGTACTAGTGTGCCGTGTTATGTAAAAACATTATCCTAAGACCACGGTGGTCTAGATGCAATCCTCCTACCTCGAATTCCTATTAAAACCTATGCTAAAAACCTAAAAAAGAAGAAAGGAAAAAAAAACATTAAAGTAGGGCTTACTTCAACAAAAGAGGGTCCTCACACAGCTGAAGTTTGAAGTTTGAAGTTTGTTTTATTTCAGTGTCAAATCATTCAGTACAATGTATTGATTTCAAAACAATTTCAAACAATGTTTCCTCTGATGAGGTCTAGAAACAGCTAATTCAGATGTCAAGTCTTGAGTTTTCTAAAAAATCTGAATTCCTACTTTTTACTATTGGACTGAAATTCGGACCAGGGTAAGTACCTGTTTTGTGTCTCCTTGCACGTTTGTTCGTCAGACTAAATTAAACTAGGATTGGCATTTCCATATGGTACAGCAAGTAGGCTTTCAGAAAACAAATAACTCTAAAATTCACAAGTCAATCACGGACCTGTAGCCTTGTCACTAACTGGCTTTACTTCATAAGTCGATATCTCAAAATTTTGCTGTTTGAAAAAAATATTTTGTCGCTAAATCTAAATATTTTATGCTTTTCCGATAGCCGTTGACCTAAACATTTAAACAATACAATAACCCTAGGTAAAAAATGAAACTATTATTTAAATAATGCCCAATCCAAGTTGGAAGCTCATGTTCATATGACACACCTTAATTTGATGATCATTATTAAAAAGGAATCCAAACTAATGCTGAATTAAAAGCCCTTAATCTAAGCTACAAACAATGAGTAAACTACAAGTTTATGTTAAAACTTCAAATTAATCAGGACTAAAACAAAACTAATAATAAAAAACTGAATTTAAATCTTTAAAAAATTACAGGTCTTTACGGCAATTTTGTAAGCAGTAAATACAATAAAAATGAGGCGCACTATAGTGCTTTGTTATTTAAACAAATTATCCTTAGACCCTTATGGGCTAAAAGCAATGCTTTTACATTAAATGCCTATCAAAACCTAAGCTAACCCAAACCAAGGCAGTTTGGTTGATGTTACATTTTCAAAATACTTTTCTACATAATAGGCTTGAAACCGGGACCAAAGTGTTAGTGTAATAGTCTCTAACAAAAGCTGTAATTGTAAGGTGTAATAGAATATCAATCATATTCGTTGAAGAAAAAGCGTTTTCAAAGTGACAATCCTAAAATAATCTTGGCATTTTTATTAGATAAATATACTTAAATTATAAAAAACGTTATATTTTGCAAACGTCTCTTTTTCAACGAATGTCCTTTCCATTTTACTGAGCTAACATTACCAGCTATTTTTGCAAAATAGCAGATTAACTCTATCCTTCTGGCTTCACAACTATTATCATAACAGTAGTCTAAAAATTTTACATCACTTAAGTATAACAAAAATAGTTCACACGATACCCTTAAAACTTAGTCAATATCTCAAAATTTTGCTTAACAAAATTTGTTTTTCGCCAAATCTAATTATTTTATGCTCGTTGGATAGCCCTTGACTCGAACATTCCAACAAGACAATAACACTAGGTAAATTTAAAACTATCATATAATAAATGCCTACCCCAAGTCGAAAGCTCATTTTTATATGACACACCTTATTTTAATGATCATTTTTTAAAAAAAATCTAAATTTATGCTCGATCAAGAGATCTTGATTTGAACTAAAAACGAAAACTAAACCAAAAGTTCAGGTATAAACTACAAATTAATTAGGACCAAAACAAAAATAATTACAAAAAATAAATTCAAATCTTCAAAACAATTACATTGCTTTACGAAAAACTTGTATGCAGTAAATAAAATGAAAATTCGGCGTACTAGTTAGCCGTGTTATGTAAAAACATTATCCTAAGACCACGGTGGTCTAGATGCAATGCTCCTACCTCAAATTTCTATTAAAACCTATGCTAAAAACCAAAAAAAGAAGAAAGGAGAAAAAACATTAAAAAGGGGCTTACTTCAACAAAAGAGGGTCCTCACACAGCTTAAGTTTGAAGTTTGAAGTTTGTTTTATTTCAGTGTCAAATCATTCAGTACAATGTATTGATTTTAAAACAATTTCAAACAATGTTTTCTCTGATGAGGTCCAGAAACAGCTAATTCAGATGTCAAGTCTTGAGTTTTCTAAAAAATCTGAATTCCTACTTCTTACTATTGGACTGAAATTCGGACCAGGGTAAGTACCTGTTTTGTGTCTCCTTGCACGTTTGTTCGTCAGACTAAATTAAACTAGGATTGGCATTTCCATATGGTACAGCAAGTAGGCTTTCAAAAAACAAATAACTCTAGAATTTACAAGTCAATCACGGACCTGTAGCCTTGTCACTAACTGGCTTTACTTCATAAGTCGATATCTCAAAATTTTGCTGTTTGAAAAAAATATTTTGTCGCTAAATCTAAATATTTTATGCTTTTCCGATAGCCGTTGACCTAAACATTTAAACAATACAATAACCCTAGGTAAAAAATGAATTTATTATTTAAATAATGCCCAATCCAAGTTGGAAGCTCATGTTCATATGACACACCTTAATTTGATGATCATTATTAAAAAGGAATCCAAACTAATGCTGAATTAAAAGCCCTTAATCTAAGCTACAAACAATGAGTAAACTACAAGTTGATGTTAAAACTACAAATTAATCAGGACTAAAACAAAACTAATAATAAAAAACTGAATTTATATCTTTAAAAAATTACAGGTCTTTACGGCAATTTTGTAAGCAGTAAATACAATAAAAATGAGGCGCACGATAGTGCTTTGTTATTTAAACAAATTATCCTTCGACCCTTATGGGCTAAAAGCAATGCTTCTACATTAAATGCCTATCAAAACCTAAGCTAACCCAAACCAAGGCAGTTTGGTTGATGTTACATTTTCAAAATACTTTTCTACATAATAGGCTTGAAACCGGGACCAAAGTGTTAGTGTAATAGTCTCTAACAAAAGCTGTAATTGTAAGGTGTAATAGAATATCAATCATATTCGTTGAAGAAAAAGCGTTTTCAAAGTGACAATCCTAAAATAATCTTGGCATTTTTATTAGATAAATATACTTAAATTATAAAAAACGTTATATTTTGCAAACGTCTCTTTTTCAACGAATGTCCTTTACATTTTACTGAGCTAACATTACCAGCTGTTTTTGCAGACTAGCAGATTAACTCTATCCTTCTGGCTTCACAACTATTTTCATAACAGTAGTCTAAAAATTTTACATCACTTAAGTATAACAAAAATAGTTCACACGATACCCTTAAAGCTTAGTCAATATCTCAAAATTTTGCTTAACAAAATTTGTTGTTCGCCAAATCTAATTATTTAATGCTCGTTGGATAGCCCTTGACTCGAACATTCTAACAAGACAATAACACTAGGTAAATTTAAAACTATCATATAATTGATGCCTACCCCAAGTCGAAAGCTCATTTTTATATGACACACCTTAATTTAATAATCATTTTTTAAAAAGAATCTAAATTCATGCTCGATCAAGAGATCTTGATTTGAACTAAAAACGAAAACTAAACCAAAAGTTCAGGTTCAAACTACAAATTAATTAGGACCAAAACAAAAATAATTACAAAAAATAAATTCAAATCTTCAAAACAATTACATGTCTTTACGGAAAACTTGTATGCAGTAAATAAAATGAAAATCCGGCGTACTAGTTAGCCGTGTTATGTAAAAAAATTATCCTAAGACCACAGTGGTCTAGATGCAATGCTTCTACCTCGAATTCTTATTAAAACCTATGCTAAAAACCAAAAAAAGAAGAAAGGAGAAAAAAAATCAAAGTGGGGCTTACTTCAACAAAAGAGGGTCCTCACACAGCTGAAGTTTGAAGTTTGAAGTTTGTTTTATTTTAGTGTCAAATCATTTAGTACAATGTATTGATTTCAAAACAATTTCAAACAATGTTTTCTCTGATGAGGTCCAGAAACAGCTAATTCAGATGTCAAGTCTTGAGTTTTCTAAAAAATCTGAATTCCTACTTTTTACTATTGGACTGAAATTCGGACCAGGGTAAGTACCTGTTTTGTGTCTCCTTGCACGTTTGTTCGTCAGACTAAATTAAACTAGGATTGGCATTTCCATATGGTACAGCAAGTAGGCTTTCAGAAAACAAATAACTCTAAAATTCACAAGTCAATCACGGACCTGTAGCCTTGTCACTAACTGGCCTTACTTCATAAGTCGATATCTCAAAATTTTGCTGTTTGAAAAAAATATTTTGTCGCTAAATCTAAATATTTTATGCTTTTCCGATAGCCGTTGACCTAAACATTTAAACAATACAATAACCCTAGGTAAAAAATGAAACTATTATTTAAATAATGCCCAATCCAAGTTGGAAGCTCATGTTCATATGACACACCTTAATTTGATGATCATTATTAAAAAGGAATCCAAACTAATGCTGAATTAAAAGCCCTTAATCTAAGCTACAAACAATGAGTAAACTACAAGTTTATGTTAAAACTACAAATTAATCAGGACTAAAACAAAACTGATAATAAAAAACTGAATTTATATCTTTAAAAAATTACAGGTCTTTACGGCAATTTTGTAAGCAGTAAATACAATAAAAATGAGGCGCACTATAGTGCTTTGTTATTTAAACAAATTATCCTTAGACCCTTATGGGCTAAAAGCAATGCTTCTACATTAAATGCCTATCAAAACCTAAGCTAACCCAAACCAAGGCAGTTTGGTTGATGTTACATTTTCAAAATACTTTTCTACATAATAGGCTCGAAACCGGGACCAAAGTGTTAGTGTAATAGTCTCTAACAAAAGCTGTAATTGTAAGGTGTAATAGAATATCAATCATATTCGTTGAAGAAAAAGCGTTTTCAAAGTGACAATCCTAAAATAATCTTGGCATTTTTATTAGATAAATATACTTAAATTATAAAAAACGTTATATTTTGCAAACGTCTCTTTTTCAACGAATGTCCTTTACATTTTACTGAGCTAACATTACCAGCTATTTTTGCAGACTAGCAGATTAACTCTATCCTTCTGGCTTCACAACTATTTTCATAACAGTAGTCTAAAAATTTTACATCACTTAAGTATAACAAAAATAGTTCACACGATACCCTTAAAACTTAGTCAATATCTCAAAATTTTGCTTAACAAAATTTGTTGTTCGCCAAATCTAATTATTTTATGCTCGTTGGATAGCCCTTGACTCGAACATTCCAACAATACAATAACACTAGGTAAATTTAAAACTATCATATAATAAATGCCTACCCCAAGTCGAAAGCTCATTTTTATATGACACACCTTATTTAAATGATCATTTTTTAAAAAAAAATCTAAATTTATGCTCGATCAAGAGATCTTGATCTGAACTAAAAACGAAAACTAAACAAAAAGTTCAGGTATAAACTACAAATTAATTAGGACCAAAACAAAAATAATTACAAAAAATAAATTCAAATCTTCAAAACAATTACATGTCTTTACGAAAAACTTGTATGCAGTAAATAAAATGAAAATCCGGCGTACTAGTGTGCCGTGTTATGTAAAAAAATTATCCTAAGACCACAGTGGTCTAGATGCAATGCTCCTACCTCGAATTTCTATTAAAACCTATGCTAAAAACCAAACAAAGAAGAAAGGAGAAAAAACATCAAAGTGGGGCTTACTTCAATAAAAGAGGGTCCTCACACAGCTGAAGTTTGAAGTTTGAAGTTTGTTTTATTTTAGTGTCAAATCATTCAGTACAATGTATTGATTTCAAAACAATTTCAAACAATGTTTTCTCTGATGAGGTCCAGAAACAGCTAATTCAGATGTCAAGTCTTGAGTTTTCTAAAAAATCTGAATTCCTACTTTTTACTATTGGACTGAAATTCGGACCAGGGTAAGTACCTGTTTTGTGTCTCCTTGCACGTTTGTTCGTCAGACTAAATTAAACTAGGATTGGCATTTCCATATGGTACAGCAAGTAGGCTTTCAGAAAACAAATAACTCTAAAATTCACAAGTCAATCACGGACCTGTAGCCTTGTCACTAACTGGCCTTACTTCATAAGTCGATATCTCAAAATTTTGCTGTTTGAAAAAAATATTTTGTCGCTAAATCTAAACATTTTATGCTTTTCCGATAGCCGTTGACCTAAACATTTAAACAATACAATAACCCTAGGTAAAAAATGAAACTATTATTTAATTAATGTCCAATCCAAGTTGGAAGCTTATGTTCATATGACACACCTTAATTTGATGATCATTATTAAAAAGGAATCCAAACTAATGCTGAATTAAAAGCCCTTAATCTGAGCTACAAACAATAAGTAAACTACAAGTTTATGTTAAAACTACAAATTAATCAGGACTAAAACAAAACTAATAGAAAAAAACTGAATTCACATCTTTGAAAAATTACAGGTCTTTACGGCAAACTTGTAAGCAGTAAATACAATAAAAATAGGGCGCACTATAGTGCTTTGTTATTTAAACAAATTATCCTTAGACCCTTATGGGCTAAAAGCAATGCTTTTACATTAAATGCCTATCAAAACCTAAGCTAACCCAAACCAAGGCAGTTTAGTTAATGTTACATTTTCAAAATACTTTTTTACATAATAGGCTTGAAACCGGGACTAAAGTGTTAGTGTAATAGTCTCTAACAAAAGCTGTAATGGTTAGGTGTAATAGAAAATCAATCATATTCGTTGAAGAAAAAGCGTTTTCAAAGTGACAATCCTAAAATAATCTTGGCATTTTTATTAGATAAATATACTTAAATTATAAAAAACGTTATATTTTGCAAACGTCTCTTTTTCAACGAATGTCCTTTACATTTTACTGAGCTAACATTACCAGCTATTTTTGCAGACTAGCAGATTAACTCTATCCTTCTGGCTTCACAACTATTTTCATAACAGTAGTCTAAAAATTTTACATCACTTAAGTATAACAAAAATAGTTCACACGATACCCTTAAAACTTAGTCAATATCTCAAAATTTTGCCTAACAAAATTTGTTGTTCGCCAAATCTAATTATTTTATGCTCGTTGGATAGCCCTTGACTCGAACATTCCAACAATACAATAACACTAGGTAAATTTAAAACTATCATATAATAAATGCCTACCCCAAGTCGAAAGCTCATTTTATATGACACACCTTATTTAAATGATCATTTTTTAAAAAAAAATCTAAATTTATGCTCGATCAAGAGATCTTGATTTGAACTAAAAACGAAAACTAAACAAAAAGTTCAGGTATAAACTACAAATTAATTAGGACCAAAACAAAAATAATTACAAAAAATAAATTCAAATCTTCAAAACAATTACATGTCTTTACGAAAAACTTGTATGCAGTAAATAAAATGAAAATCCTGCGTACTAGTTAGCCGTGTTATGTAAAAAAATTATCCTAAGACCACAGTGGTCTAGATGCAATGCTTCTACCTCGAATTCCTATTAAAACCTATGCTAAAAACCAAAAAAAGAAGAAAGGAGAAAAAACATCAAAGTGGGGCTTACTTCAATAAAAGAGGGTCCTCACACAGCTGAAGTTTGAAGTTTGAAGTTTGTTTTATTTTAGTGTCAAATCATTCAGTACAATGTATTGATTTCAAAACAATTTCAAACAATTTTTTCTCTGATGAGGTCCAGAAACAGCTAATTCAGATGTCAAGTCTTGAGTTTTCTAAAAAATCTGAATTCCTACTTTTTACTATTGGACTGAAATTCGGACCAGGGTAAGTACCTGTTTTGTGTCTCCTTGCACGTTTGTTCGTCAGACTAAATTAAACTAGGATTGGCATTTCCATATGGTACAGCAAGTAGGCTTTCAGAAAACAAATAACTCTAAAATTCACAAGTCAATCACGGACCTGTAGCCTTGTCACTAACTGGCCTTACTTCATAAGTCGATATCTCAAAATTTTGCTGTTTGAAAAAAATATTTTGTCGCTAAATCTAAATATTTTATGCTTTTCCGATAGCCGTTGACCTAAACATTTAAACAATACAATAACCCTAGGTAAAAAATGAAACTATTATTTAATTAATGTCCAATCCAAGTTGGAAGCTTATGTTCATATGACACACCTTAATTTGATGATCATTATTAAAAAGGAATCCAAACTAATGCTGAATTAAAAGCCCTTAATCTAAGCTACAAACAATAAGTAAACTACAAGTTTATGTTAAAACTACAAATTAATCAGGACTAAAACAAAACTAATAGAAAAAAACTGAATTCACATCTTTGAAAAATTACAGGTCTTTACGGCAAACTTGTAAGCAGTAAATACAATAAAAATAGGGCGCACTATAGTGCTTTGTTATTTAAACAAATTATCCTTAGACCCTTATGGGCTAAAAGCAATGCTTTTACATTAAATGCCTATCAAAACCTAAGCTAACCCAAACCAAGGCAGTTTAGTTAATGTTACATTTTCAAAATACTTTTTTACATAATAGGCTTGAAACCGGGACTAAAGTGTTAGTGTAATAGTCTCTAACAAAAGCTGTAATGGTTAGGTGTAATAGAAAATCAATCATATTCGTTGAAGAAAAAGCGTTTTCAAAGTGACAATCCTAAAATAATCTTGGCATTTTTATTAGATAAATATACTTAAATTATAAAAAACGTTATATTTTGCAAACGTCTCTTTTTCAACGAATGTCCTTTACATTTTGCTGAGCTAACATTACCAGCTATTCTTGCAGACTAGCAGATTAACTCT
Source organism: Dicyrtomina minuta (assembly GCA_949802685.1). Taxonomy (NCBI): domain Eukaryota; kingdom Metazoa; phylum Arthropoda; class Collembola; order Symphypleona; family Dicyrtomidae; genus Dicyrtomina; species Dicyrtomina minuta. The sequence goes on from CATKUY010000054.1 coordinate 246,914, forward strand.
ATCCTTCTGGCTTCACCACTATTTTCATAACAGTAGTCTAAAAATTTTACATCACTTAAATATAACAAAAATAGTTCACACGATACCCTTAAAACTTAGTCAATATCTCAAAATTTTGCTTAACAAAATTTGTTGTTCGCCAAATCTAATTATTTTATGCTCGTTTAGTAGCCCTTGACTCGAACATTCTAACAAGACAATAACACTAGGTAAATTTAAAACTATCATATAATTGATGCCTACCCCAAGTCGAAAGCTCATTTTTATATGACACACCTTAATTTAATGATCATTTTTTAAAAAGAATCTAAATTCATGCTCGATCAAGAGATCTTGATTTGAACTAAAAACGAAAACTAAACCAAAAGTTCAGGTTCAAACTACAAATTAATTAGGACCAAAACAAAAATAATTACAAAAAATAAATTCAAATCTTCAAAACAATTACATGTCTTTACGAAAAACTTGTATGCAGTAAATAAAATGAAAATCCGGCGTACTAGTGTGCCGTGTTATGTAAAAAAATTATCCTAAGACCACGGTGGTCTAGATGCAATGCTCCTACCTCAAATTCCTATTAAAACCTATGCTAAAAACCAAAAAAAGAAGAAAGGAGAAAAAACATCAAAGTGGGGCTTACTTCAACAAAAGAGGGTCCTCACACAGCTGAAGTTCAAAGTTTGAAGTTTGTTTTATTTCAGTGTCAAATCATTTAGTACAATGTATTGATTTCAAAACAATTTCAAACAATTTTTTCTCTGATGAGGTCCAAAAACAGCTAATTCAGATGTCAAGTCTTGAGTTTTCTAAAAAATCTGAATTCCTACTTTTTACTATTGGACTGAAATTCGGACCAGGGTAAGTACCTGTTTTGTGTCTCCTTGCACGTTTGTTCGTAAGACTAAATTAAACTAGGATTGGCATTTCCATATGGTACAGCAAGTAGGCTTTCAGAAAACAAATAACTCTAAAATTCACAAGTCAATCACGGACCTGTAGCCTTGTCACTAACTGGCCTTACTTCATAAGTCGATATCTCAAAATTTCGCTGTTTGAAAAAAATATTTTGTCGCTAAATCTAAATATTTTATGCTTTTCCGATAGCCGTTGACCTGAACATTTAAACAATACAATAACCCTAGGTAAAAAATGAAACTATTATTTAATTAATGTCCAATCCAAGTTGGAAGCTTATGTTCATATGACACACCTTAATTTGATGATCATTATTAAAAAAGAATCCAAACTAATGCTGAATTAAAAGCCTTTAATCTAAGCTACAAACAATGAGTAAACTACAAGTTTATGTTAAAACTACAAATTTATTAGGACTAAAACAAAACTAATAGAAAAAAAACTGAATTCACATCTTTAAAAAATTACAGGTCTTTACGGCAAACTTGTAAGCAGTAAATACAATAAAAATAGGGCGCACTATAGTGCTTTGTTATTTAAACAAATTATCCTTAGACCCTTATGGGCTTAAAGCAATGCTTTTACATTAAATGCCTATCAAAACCTAAGCTAACCCAAACCAAGGCAGTTTAGTTGATGTTACATTTTCAAAATACTTTTCTACATAATAGGCCTGAAACCGGGACCAAAGTGTTAGTGTCATAGTCTCTAACAAAAGCTGTAATGGTTAGGTGTAATAGAATATCAATCATATTCGTTGAAGAAAAAGCGTTTTTAAAGTGACAATCCTAAAATAATCTTGGCATTTTTATTAGATAAATATACTTAAATTATAAAAAACGTTATATTTTGCAAACGTCTCTTTTTCAACGAATGTCCTTTACATTTTGCTGAGCTAACATTACCAGCTATTTTTGCAGACTAGCAGATTAACTCTATCCTTCTGGCTTCACAACTATTTTCATAACAGTAGTTTGAAAATTTTACATCACTTAAGTATAACAAAAATAGTTTACACGATACCCTTAAAGCTTAGTCAATATCTCAAAATTTTGCTTAACAAAATTTGTTGTTCGCCAAATCTAATTATTTTATGCTCGTTAGATAGCCCTTGACTCGAACATTCTAACAAGACAATAACACTAGGTAAATTTAAAACTATCATATAATTAATGCCTACCCCAAGTCGAAAGCTCATTTTTATATGACACACCTTAATTTAATGATCATTTTTTAAAAAAAATCTGAATTTATGCTCGATCAAGAGATCTTGATTTGAACTAAAAACGAAAACTAAACCAAAAGTTCAGGTTCAAACTACAAATTAATTAGGACCAAAACAAAAATAATTACAAAAAATAAATTCAAATCTTCAAAACAATTACATGTCTTTACGAAAAACTTGTATGCAGTAAATAAAATGAAAATCCGGCGTACTAGTGTGCTGTGTTATGTAAAAACATTATCCTAGGACCACGGTAGTCTAGATGCAATGCTCCTACCTCGAATTCCTATTAAAACCTATGCTAAAAACCAAAAAAAGAAGAAAGGAGAAAAAATATCAAAGTGGGGCTCACTTCAACAAAAAAGGGTCCTCACACACCTGAAGTTTAAAGTTTGAAGTTTGTTTCATTTCAGTGTCAAATCATTTAGTACAATGTATTGATTTCAAAACAATTTCAAACAATTTTTTCTCTGATGAGGTCCAAAAACAGCTAATTCAGATGTCAAGTCTTGAGTTTTCTAAAAAATCTGAATTCCTACTTTTTACTATTGGACTGAAATTTGGACCAGGGTAAGTACCTGTTTTGTGTCTCCTTGCACGTTTGTTCGTCAGACTAAATTAAACTAGGATTGGCATTTCCATATGGTACAGCAAGTAGGCTTTCAGAAAACAAATAACTCTAAAATTCACAAGTCAATCACGGACCTGTAGCCTTGTCACTAACTGGCCTTACTTCATAAGTCGATATCTCAAAATTTTGCTGTTTGAAAAAAATATTTTGTCGCTAAATCTAAATATTTTATGCTTTTCCGATAGCCGTTGACCTAAACATTTAAACAATACAATAACCCTAGGTAAAAAATGAAACTATTATTTAATTAATGTCCAATCCAAGTTGGAAGCTTATGTTCATATGACACACCTTAATTTGATGATCATTATTAAAAAGGAATCCAAACTAATGCTGAATTAAAATCCCTTAATCTAAGCTACAAACAATGAGTAAACTACAAGTTAATGTTAAAACTACAAATTAATCAGGACTAAAACAAAACTAATAGAAAAAAACTGAATTCACATCTTTAAAAAATTACAGGTCTTTACGGCAAACTTGTAAGCAGTAAATACAATAAAAATAGGGCGCACTATAGTGCTTTGTTATTTAAACAAATTATCCTTAGACCCTTATGGGCTAAAAGCAATGCTTTTACATTAAATGCCTATCAAAACCTAAGCTAACCCAAACCAAGGCAGTTTAGTTGGTGTTACATTTTCAAAATACTTTTCTACATAATAGGCTTGAAACCGGGACCAAAGTGTTAGTGTAATAGTCTCTAACAAAAGCTGTAATGGTTAGGTGTAATAGAATATCAATCATATTCGTTGAAGAAAAAGCGTTTTCAAAGTGACAATCCTAAACTAATCTTGGCATTTTTATTAGATAAATATACTTAAATTATAAAAAACGTTATATTTTGCAAACGTCTTTTTTTCAACGAATGTCCTTTACATTTTGATGAGCTAACATTACCAGCTATTTTTGCAGACTAGCAGATTAACTCTATCCTTCTGGCTTCACAACTATTTTCATAACAGTAGTCTAAAAATTTTACATCACTTGAGTATAACAAAAATAGTTCACACGATACCCTTAAAACTTAGTCAATATCTCAAAATTTTGCTTAACAAAATTTGTTGTTCGCCAAATCTAAATATTTTATGCTCGTTGGATAGCCCTTGACTCGAACATTCTAACAAGACAATAACACTAGGTAAATTTAAAACTATCATATAATTAATGCCTACCCCAAGTCGAAAGCTCATTTTTATATGACACACCTTAATTTAATGATCATTTTTTAAAAAGAATCTAAATTTATGCTCGATCAAGAGATCTTGATTTGAACCAAAAACGAAAACTAACCCAAAAGTTCAGGTTCAAACTACAAATTAATTAGGACCAAAACAAAAATAATTACAAAAAATAAATTCAAATCTTCAAAACAATTACATGTCTTTACGGAAAACTTGTATGCAGTAAATAAAATGAAAATCCGGCGTACTAGTGTGCCGTGTTATGTAAAAAAATTATCCTAAGACCACGGTGGTCTAGATGCAATGCTCCTACCTCGAATTCCTATTAAAACCTATGCTAAAAACCCAAAAAAGAAGAAAGGAGAAAAAAAATCAAAGTGGGGCTTACTTCAACAAAAGAGGGTCCTCACACAGCTGAAGTTTAAAGTTTGAAGTTTGTTTTATTTCAGTGTCAAATCATTTAGTACAATGTATTGATTTCAAAACAATTTCAAACAATTTTTTCTCTGATGAGGTCCAAAAACAGCTAATTCAGATGTCAAGTCTTGAGTTTTCTAAAAAATCTGAATTCCTACTTTTTACTATTGGACTGAAATTCGGACTAGGGTAAGGAGCTGTTTTGTGTCTCCTTGCACGTTTGTTTGTCAGACTAAATTAAACTAGGATTGGCATTTCCATATGGTACAGCAAGTAGGCTTTCAGAAAACAAATAACTCTAAAATTCACAAGTCAATCACGGACCTGTAGCCTTGTCACTAACTGGCCTTACTTCATAAGTCGATATCTCAAAATTTTGCTGTTTGAAAAAAATATTTTGTCGCTAAATCTAAATATTTTATGCTTTTCCGATAGCCGTTGACCTAAACATTTAAACAATACAATAACCCTAGGTAAAAAATGAAACTATTATTTAATTAATGTCCAATCCAAGTTGGAAGCTTATGTTCATATGACACACCTTAATTTGATAATCATTATTAAAAAGGAATCCAAACTAATGCTGAATTAAAAGCCCTTAATCTAAGCTACAAACAATGAGTAAACTACCAGTTAATGTTAAAACTACAAATTAATCAGGACTAAAACAAAACTAATAGAAAAAAACTGAATTCACATCTTTAATAAATTACAGGTCTTTACGGCAAACTTGTAAGCAGTAAATACAATAAAAATAGGGCGCACTATAGTGCTTTGTTATTTAAACAAATTATCCTTAGACCCTTATGGGCTAAAAGCAATGCTTTTACATTAAATGCCTATCAAAACCTAAGCTAACCCAAACCAAGGCAGTTTAGTTGATGTTACATTTTCAAAATACTTTTCTACATAATAGGCCTGAAACCGGGACCAAAGTGTTAGTGTCATAGTCTCTAACAAAAGCTGTAATGGTTAGGTGTAATAGAATATCAATCATATTCGTTGAAGAAAAAGCGTTTTTAAAGTGACAATCCTAAAATAATCTTGGCATTTTTATTAGATAAATATACTTAAATTATAAAAAACGTTATATTTTGCAAACGTCTCTTTTTCAACGAATGTCCTTTACATTTTGCTGAGCTAACATTACCAGCTATTTTTGCAGACTAGCAGATTAACTCTATCCTTCTGGCTTCACAACTATTTTCATAACAGTAGTTTGAAAATTTTACATCACTTAAGTATAACAAAAATAGTTTACACGATACCCTTAAAGCTTAGTCAATATCTCAAAATTTTGCTTAACAAAATTTGTTGTTCGCCAAATCTAATTATTTTATGCTCGTTAGATAGCCCTTGACTCGAACATTCTAACAAGACAATAACACTAGGTAAATTTAAAACTATCATATAATTAATGCCTACCCCAAGTCGAAAGCTCATTTTTATATGACACACCTTAATTTAATGATCATTTTTTAAAAAAAATCTGAATTTATGCTCGATCAAGAGATCTTGATTTGAACTAAAAACGAAAACTAAACCAAAAGTTCAGGTTCAAACTACAAATTAATTAGGACCAAAACAAAAATAATTAGAAAAAATAAATTCAAATCTTCAAAACAATTACATGTCTTTACGAAAAACTTGTATGCAGTAAATAAAATGAAAATCCGGCGTACTAGTGTGCTGTGTTATGTAAAAACATTATCCTAAGACCACGGTAGTCTAGATGCAATGCTCCTACCTCGAATTCCTATTAAAACCTATGCTAAAAACCCAAAAAAGAAGAAAGGAGAAAAAAAATCAAAGTGGGGCTTACTTCAACAAAAGAGGGTCCTCACACAGCTGAAGTTTAAAGTTTGAAGTTTGTTTTATTTCAGTGTCAAATCATTTAGTACAATGTATTGATTTCAAAACAATTTCAAACAATTTTTTCTCTGATGAGGTCCAAAAACAGCTAATTCAGATGTCAAGTCTTGAGTTTTCTAAAAAATCTGAATTCCTACTTTTTACTATTGGACTGAAATTCGGACTAGGGTAAGGAGCTGTTTTGTGTCTCCTTGCACGTTTGTTTGTCAGACTAAATTAAACTAGGATTGGCATTTCCATATGGTACAGCAAGTAGGCTTTCAGAAAACAAATAACTCTAAAATTCACAAGTCAATCACGGACCTGTAGCCTTGTCACTAACTGGCCTTACTTCATAAGTCGATATCTCAAAATTTTGCTGTTTGAAAAAAATATTTTGTCGCTAAATCTAAATATTTTATGCTTTTCCGATAGCCGTTGACCTAAACATTTAAACAATACAATAACCCTAGGTAAAAAATGAAACTATTATTTAATTAATGTCCAATCCAAGTTGGAAGCTTATGTTCATATGACACACCTTAATTTGATGATCATTATTAAAAAGGAATCCAAACTAATGCTGAATTAAAATCCCTTAATCTAAGCTACAAACAATGAGTAAACTACAAGTTAATGTTAAAACTACAAATTAATCAGGACTAAAACAAAACTAATAGAAAAAAACTGAATTCACATCTTTAAAAAATTACAGGTCTTTACGGCAAACTTGTAAGCAGTAAATATAATAATAATAGGGCGCACTATAGTGCTTTGTTATTTAAACAAATTATCCTTAGACCCTTATGGGCTAAAAGCAATGCTTTTACATTAAATGCCTATCAAAACCTAAGCTAACCCAAACCAAGGCAGTTTAGTTGGTGTTACATTTTCAAAATACTTTTCTACATAATAGGCTTGAAACCGGGACCAAAGTGTTAGTGTAATAGTCTCTAACAAAAGCTGTAATGGTTAGGTGTAATAGAATATCAATCATATTCGTTGAAGAAAAAGCGTTTTCAAAGTGACAATCCTAAACTAATCTTGGCATTTTTATTAGATAAATATACTTAAATTATAAAAAACGTTATATTTTGCAAACGTCTTTTTTTCAACGAATGTCCTTTACATTTTGCTGAGCTAACATTACCAGCTATTTTTGCAGACTAGCAGATTAACTCTATCCTTCTGGCTTCACAACTATTTTCATAACAGTAGTCTAAAAATTTTACATCACTTGAGTATAACAAAAATAGTTCACACGATACCCTTAAAACTTAGTCAATATCTCAAAATTTTGCTTAACAAAATTTGTTGTTCGCCAAATCTAAATATTTTATGCTCGTTGGATAGCCCTTGACTCGAACATTCTAACAAGACAATAACACTAGGTAAATTTAAAACTATCATATATTTAATGCCTACCCCAAGTCGAAAGCTCATTTTTATATGACACACCTTAATTCAATGATCATTTTTTAAAAAGAATCTAAATTTATGCTCGATCAAGAGATCTTGATTTGAACCAAAAACGAAAACTAACCCAAAAGTTCAGGTTCAAACTACAAATTAATTAGGACCAAAACAAAAATAATTACAAAAAATAAATTCAAATCTTCAAAACAATTACATGTCTTTACGGAAAACTTGTATGCAGTAAATAAAATGAAAATCCGGCGTACTAGTGTGCCGTGTTATGTAAAAAAATTATCCTAAGACCACGGTGGTCTAGATGCAATGCTCCTACCTCGAATTCCTATTAAAACCTATGCTAAAAACCCAAAAAAGAAGAAAGGAGAAAAAAAATCAAAGTGGGGCTTACTTCAACAAAAGAGGGTCCTCACACAGCTGAAGTTTAAAGTTTGAAGTTTGTTTTATTTCAGTGTCAAATCATTTAGTACAATGTATTGATTTCAAAACAATTTCAAACAATTTTTTCTCTGATGAGGTCCAAAAACAGCTAATTCAGATGTCAAGTCTTGAGTTTTCTAAAAAATCTGAATTCCTACTTTTTACTATTGGACTGAAATTCGGACTAGGGTAAGGAGCTGTTTTGTGTCTCCTTGCACGTTTGTTTGTCAGACTAAATTAAACTAGGATTGGCATTTCCATATGGTACAGCAAGTAGGCTTTCAGAAAACAAATAACTCTAAAATTCACAAGTCAATCACGGACCTGTAGCCTTGTCACTAACTGGCCTTACTTCATAAGTCGATATCTCAAAATTTTGCTGTTTGAAAAAAATATTTTGTCGCTAAATCTAAATATTTTATGCTTTTCCGATAGCCGTTGACCTAAACATTTAAACAATACAATAACCCTAGGTAAAAAATGAAACTATTATTTAATTAATGTCCAATCCAAGTTGGAAGCTTATGTTCATATGACACACCTTAATTTGATGATCATTATTAAAAAGGAATCCAAACTAATGCTGAATTAAAATCCCTTAATCTAAGCTACAAACAATGAGTAAACTACAAGTTAATGTTAAAACTACAAATTAATCAGGACTAAAACAAAACTAATAGAAAAAAACTGAATTCACATCTTTAAAAAATTACAGGTCTTTACGGCAAACTTGTAAGCAGTAAATATAATAATAATAGGGCGCACTATAGTGCTTTGTTATTTAAACAAATTATCCTTAGACCCTTATGGGCTAAAAGCAATGCTTTTACATTAAATGCCTATCAAAACCTAAGCTAACCCAAACCAAGGCAGTTTAGTTGGTGTTACATTTTCAAAATACTTTTCTACATAATAGGCTTGAAACCGGGACCAAAGTGTTAGTGTAATAGTCTCTAACAAAAGCTGTAATGGTTAGGTGTAATAGAATATCAATCATATTCGTTGAAGAAAAAGCGTTTTCAAAGTGACAATCCTAAACTAATCTTGGCATTTTTATTAGATAAATATACTTAAATTATAAAAAACGTTATATTTTGCAAACGTCTTTTTTTCAACGAATGTCCTTTACATTTTGCTGAGCTAACATTACCAGCTATTTTTGCAGACTAGCAGATTAACTCTATCCTTCTGGCTTCACAACTATTTTCATAACAGTAGTTTGAAAATTTTACATCACTTAAGTATAACAAAAATAGTTTACACGATACCCTTAAAGCTTAGTCAATATCTCAAAATTTTGCTTAACAAAATTTGTTGTTCGCCAAATCTAATTATTTTATGCTCGTTAGATAGCCCTTGACTCGAACATTCTAACAAGACAATAACACTAGGTAAATTTAAAACTATCATATAATTAATGCCTACCCCAAGTCGAAAGCTCATTTTTATATGACACACCTTAATTTAATGATCATTTTTTAAAAAAAATCTGAATTTATGCTCGATCAAGAGATCTTGATTTGAACTAAAAACGAAAACTAAACCAAAAGTTCAGGTTCAAACTACAAATTAATTAGGACCAAAACAAAAATAATTACAAAAAATAAATTCAAATCTTCAAAACAATTACATGTCTTTACGAAAAACTTGTATGCAGTAAATAAAATGAAAATCCGGCGTACTAGTGTGCTGTGTTATGTAAAAACATTATCCTAAGACCACGGTAGTCTAGATGCAATGCTCCTACCTCGAATTCCTATTAAAACCTATGCTAAAAACCAAAAAAAGAAGAAAGGAGAAAAAATATCAAAGTGGGGCTCACTTCAACAAAAAAGGGTCCTCACACACCTGAAGTTTAAAGTTTGAAGTTTGTTTCATTTCAGTGTCAAATCATTTAGTACAATGTATTGATTTCAAAACAATTTCAAACAATTTTTTCTCTGATGAGGTCCAAAAACAGCTAATTCAGATGTCAAGTCTTGAGTTTTCTAAAAAATCTGAATTCCTACTTTTTACTATTGGACTGAAATTTGGACCAGGGTAAGTACCTGTTTTGTGTCTCCTTGCACGTTTGTTCGTCAGACTAAATTAAACTAGGATTGGCATTTCCATATGGTACAGCAAGTAGGCTTTCAGAAAACAAATAACTCTAAAATTCACAAGTCAATCACGGACCTGTAGCCTTGTCACTAACTGGCCTTACTTCATAAGTCGATATCTCAAAATTTTGCTGTTTGAAAAAAATATTTTGTCGCTAAATCTAAATATTTTATGCTTTTCCGATAGCCGTTGACCTAAACATTTAAACAATACAATAACCCTAGGTAAAAAATGAAACTATTATTTAATTAATGTCCAATCCAAGTTGGAAGCTTATGTTCATATGACACACCTTAATTTGATGATCATTATTAAAAAGGAATCCAAACTAATGCTGAATTAAAATCCCTTAATCTAAGCTACAAACAATGAGTAAACTACAAGTTAATGTTAAAACTACAAATTAATCAGGACTAAAACAAAACTAATAGAAAAAAACTGAATTCACATCTTTAAAAAATTACAGGTCTTTACGGCAAACTTGTAAGCAGTAAATACAATAAAAATAGGGCGCACTATAGTGCTTTGTTATTTAAACAAATTATCCTTAGACCCTTATGGGCTAAAAGCAATGCTTTTACATTAAATGCCTATCAAAACCTAAGCTAACCCAAACCAAGGCAGTTTAGTTGGTGTTACATTTTCAAAATACTTTTCTACATAATAGGCTTGAAACCGGGACCAAAGTGTTAGTGTAATAGTCTCTAACAAAAGCTGTAATGGTTAGGTGTAATAGAATATCAATCATATTCGTTGAAGAAAAAGCGTTTTCAAAGTGACAATCCTAAACTAATCTTGGCATTTTTATTAGATAAATATACTTAAATTATAAAAAACGTTATATTTTGCAAACGTCTTTTTTTCAACGAATGTCCTTTACATTTTGCTGAGCTAACATTACCAGCTATTTTTGCAGACTAGCAGATTAACTCTATCCTTCTGGCTTCACAACTATTTTCATAACAGTAGTCTAAAAATTTTACATCACTTGAGTATAACAAAAATAGTTCACACGATACCCTTAAAACTTAGTCAATATCTCAAAATTTTGCTTAACAAAATTTGTTGTTCGCCAAATCTAAATATTTTATGCTCGTTGGATAGCCCTTGACTCGAACATTCTAACAAGACAATAACACTAGGTAAATTTAAAACTATCATATATTTAATGCCTACCCCAAGTCGAAAGCTCATTTTTATATGACACACCTTAATTCAATGATCATTTTTTAAAAAGAATCTAAATTTATGCTCGATCAAGAGATCTTGATTTGAACCAAAAACGAAAACTAACCCAAAAGTTCAGGTTCAAACTACAAATTAATTAGGACCAAAACAAAAATAATTACAAAAAATAAATTCAAATCTTCAAAACAATTACATGTCTTTACGGAAAACTTGTATGCAGTAAATAAAATGAAAATCCGGCGTACTAGTGTGCCGTGTTATGTAAAAAAATTATCCTAAGACCACGGTGGTCTAGATGCAATGCTCCTACCTCGAATTCCTATTAAAACCTATGCTAAAAACCCAAAAAAGAAGAAAGGAGAAAAAAAATCAAAGTGGGGCTTACTTCAACAAAAGAGGGTCCTCACACAGCTGAAGTTTAAAGTTTGAAGTTTGTTTTATTTCAGTGTCAAATCATTTAGTACAATGTATTGATTTCAAAACAATTTCAAACAATTTTTTCTCTGATGAGGTCCAAAAACAGCTAATTCAGATGTCAAGTCTTGAGTTTTCTAAAAAATCTGAATTCCTACTTTTTACTATTGGACTGAAATTCGGACTAGGGTAAGGAGCTGTTTTGTGTCTCCTTGCACGTTTGTTTGTCAGACTAAATTAAACTAGGATTGGCATTTCCATATGGTACAGCAAGTAGGCTTTCAGAAAACAAATAACTCTAAAATTCACAAGTCAATCACGGACCTGTAGCCTTGTCACTAACTGGCCTTACTTCATAAGTCGATATCTCAAAATTTTGCTGTTTGAAAAAAATATTTTGTCGCTAAATCTAAATATTTTATGCTTTTCCGATAGCCGTTGACCTAAACATTTAAACAATACAATAACCCTAGGTAAAAAATGAAACTATTATTTAATTAATGTCCAATCCAAGTTGGAAGCTTATGTTCATATGACACACCTTAATTTGATAATCATTATTAAAAAGGAATCCAAACTAATGCTGAATTAAAAGCCCTTAATCTAAGCTACAAACAATGAGTAAACTACCAGTTAATGTTAAAACTACAAATTAATCAGGACTAAAACAAAACTAATAGAAAAAAACTGAATTCACATCTTTAATAAATTACAGGTCTTTACGGCAAACTTGTAAGCAGTAAATACAATAAAAATAGGGCGCACTATAGTGCTTTGTTATTTAAACAAATTATCCTTAGACCCTTATGGGCTAAAAGCAATGCTTTTACATTAAATGCCTATCAAAACCTAAGCTAACCCAAACCAAGGCAGTTTAGTTGATGTTACATTTTCAAAATACTTTTCTACATAATAAGCTTGAAACCGGGACCAAAGTTTTAATGTAATAGTCTCTAACGAAAGCTGTATTTGTTAAGTCTAATAGAATATCAATCATATTCGTTGAAGAAAAAGCGTTTTTAAAGTGACAATCTTAAAATAATCTTGTTATTTTTATAAGATACATATACTTAAATTATAAAAAACGTTATATTTTGCAAACGTCTCTTTTTCAACAAATGTCCTTTACATTTTACTGAGCTAACATTACTAGCTATTTTTGCAGACTAGCAGATTAACTCTATTCTTCCGGCTTCACAACTATTTTTATAACAGTAGTCTAAAAATTTTACATTACTTAAGTATAACAAAATTAGTTCACACGATACCCTTAAAACTTAGTCAATATCTCAAAATTTTGCTTTACAAAATTTCTTGTTCGCCAAATCTAATTATTTTATGCTTGTTAGATAGCCCTTGACTCGAACATTCTAACAAGACAATAACACTAGGTTAATTTAAAACTATCATATAATTAATGCCTACCCCAAGTCGAAAGCTCATTTTTATATAACACACCTTAATTTAATGATCATTTTTTAAAAATAATCTAAATTTATGCTCGATCAAGAGATCTTGATTTGAACTAAAAACGAAAACTAAACCAAAAGTTCAGGTATAAACTACAAATTATTTAAAACCAAAACAAAAATAATTACAAAAAATAAATTCAAATCTTCAAAACAATTACATGTCTTTACGAAAAACTTGTATGCAGTAAATAAAATGAAAATCCGGCGTACTTGTGTGCCGTGTTATGTAAAAAAATTATCCTAAGACCACGGTGGTCTAGATGCAATGCTCCTACCTCGAATTCCCATTAAAACTTATGCTAGAAACTAAAAAAAGAAGAAAGGAGAAAAAACATTAAAGTGGGGCTTACTTTAACAAAAGAGGGTCCCTACACAGCTGATGAGGTCCAGAAACAGCTAATTCGAATGTCAAGTCTTGAGTTTTCTAAAAAATCTGAATTCCTACTTTTTACTATTGGACTGAAATTTGGACCAGGGTAAGGAGCTGGTTTGTGTCTCCTTGCACGTTTGTTCGTCAAACTAAATCAAACTAAGATTGGCATTTCCATGTGGTACAGCAAGTAGGCCTTTAAAAAACAAATAACTCTAAAATTCAAAAGTCAATCACGGACCTGTAGCCTTGTCACTAACTCGCCTTACTTCGTAAGTCGATATCTCAAAATTTTGCTTTGTGAAAAAAATATCTTGTCGCTAAATCTAAATATTTTATGCTTTTCCGATAGCCGTTGACCTAAACATTTAAACAATACAATAACCTTAGGTAAAAAATGAAACTATTATTTAATTATTACCCAATCCAAGTTGGAAGCTCATGTTTATATGACACACCTTAATTTGATGATCATTATTGAAAAAGAATCTAAAATAATGCTGAATTAAAAGCCCTTAATCTAAGCTACAAACAATGAGTAAACTACAAGTTTATGTCAAAACTACAAATTAATCAGGACCAAAACAAAACTAATAGAAAAAAACTGAATTTACATCTTTAAAAAAATTACAGGTCTTTACGGCAAACTTGTAAGCAGTAAATACAATACAAATAGGGCGCACCATAGTGCTTTGTTATTTCAACAAATTATCCTTAGACTCTTAAGGGCTAAAAGCAATGCTTTTACAATAAATGCCTATCAAAACCTAAGCTAACCCAAACCAAGGCAGTTTAGTTGATGTTACATTTTCAAAATACTTTTCTACATAAAAAGCTTAAAACCGGGACCAAAGTGTTAATGTAATAGTCTTTAACGAAAGCTGTAATTGTTAGGTCTAATAAAATATCAAACATATTCGTTAAAGAAAAAGCGTTTTTAAAGGGACAATCCTAAAATAATCTTGGCATTTTTATATGATACATGTACTAAAATTATAAAAAACGTTATATTTTGCAAACGTCTCTTTTTCAACAAATGTCCTTTACATTTTACTGAGCTAACATTACTAGCTATTTTTGCAGACTAGCAGATTAACTCTATTCTTCCGGCTTCACAACTATTTTTATAACAGTAGTCTAAAAATTTTACATTACTTAAGTATAACAAAATTAGTTCACACGATACCCTTAAAACTTAGTCAATATCTCAAAATTTTGCTTTACAAAATTTCTTGTTCGCCAAATCTAATTATTTTATGCTTGTTAGATAGCCCTTGACTCGAACATTCTAACAAGACAATAACACTAGGTTAATTTAAAACTATCATATAATTAATGCCTACCCCAAGTCGAAAGCTCATTTTTATATAACACACCTTAATTTAATGATCATTTTTTAAAAATAATCTAAATTTATGCTCGATCAAGAGATCTTGATTTGAACTAAAAACGAAAACTAAACCAAAAGTTCAGGTATAAACTACAAATTATTTAAAACCAAAACAAAAATAATTACAAAAAATAAATTCAAATCTTCAAAACAATTACATGTCTTTACGAAAAACTTGTATGCAGTAAATAAAATGAAAATCCGGCGTACTTGTGTGCCGTGTTATGTAAAAAAATTATCCTAAGACCACGGTGGTCTAGATGCAATGCTCCTACCTCGAATTCCCATTAAAACTTATGCTAGAAACTAAAAAAAGAAGAAAGGAGAAAAAACATTAAAGTGGGGCTTACTTTAACAAAAGAGGGTCCCTACACAGCTGATGAGGTCCAGAAACAGCTAATTCGAATGTCAAGTCTTGAGTTTTCTAAAAAATCTGAATTCCTACTTTTTACTATTGGACTGAAATTTGGACCAGGGTAAGGAGCTGGTTTGTGTCTCCTTGCACGTTTGTTCGTCAAACTAAATCAAACTAAGATTGGCATTTCCATGTGGTACAGCAAGTAGGCCTTTAAAAAACAAATAACTCTAAAATTCAAAAGTCAATCACGGACCTGTAGCCTTGTCACTAACTCGCCTTACTTCGTAAGTCGATATCTCAAAATTTTGCTTTGTGAAAAAAATATCTTGTCGCTAAATCTAAATATTTTATGCTTTTCCGATAGCCGTTGACCTAAACATTTAAACAATACAATAACCTTAGGTAAAAAATGAAACTATTATTTAATTATTACCCAATCCAAGTTGGAAGCTCATGTTTATATGACACACCTTAATTTGATGATCATTATTGAAAAAGAATCTAAAATAATGCTGAATTAAAAGCCCTTAATCTAAGCTACAAACAATGAGTAAACTACAAGTTTATGTCAAAACTACAAATTAATCAGGACCAAAACAAAACTAATAGAAAAAAACTGAATTTACATCTTTAAAAAAATTACAGGTCTTTACGGCAAACTTGTAAGCAGTAAATACAATACAAATAGGGCGCACCATAGTGCTTTGTTATTTCAACAAATTATCCTTAGACTCTTAAGGGCTAAAAGCAATGCTTTTACAATAAATGCCTATCAAAACCTAAGCTAACCCAAACCAAGGCAGTTTAGTTGATGTTACATTTTCAAAATACTTTTCTACATAAAAAGCTTAAAACCGGGACCAAAGTGTTAATGTAATAGTCTTTAACGAAAGCTGTAATTGTTAGGTCTAATAAAATATCAAACATATTCGTTAAAGAAAAAGCGTTTTTAAAGGGACAATCCTAAAATAATCTTGGCATTTTTATTAGATCAATATACTTAAATTATAAAAAACGTTATATTTTGCAAACGTTTGTTTTTCAACGAATGTCCTTTACATTTTATTGTAGCTAACATGACCAGCTATTTTTGCAGACTAGCAGATTAACTCTATTTTTTCGGCTTTACAACTATTTTCATAACAGTAGTCTTAAAATTTTACATCACTTAAGTATAAGAAAATTAGTTTACACGATACCCTTAAAATTCAGTCAATATCTCAAAATTTTGCTGTGAAAAAGTTTTTGTTTGCTAAGTCTAATTATTTTATGCTTGGTAAATAGCTCTTGACTTGTACATTCAAACCAGACAATAACTTTAGGTAGAGTAAAAACTATCATTTAAATAATGATTTTCCCAATTCAGAAGCTCATTTTGATATGACACACCTAAATTTGATAATCAAATATAAAAAGGAATCCAAATTTATGCTCAATCAAAAGCCCTTAAGATAAGCTACAAACGATAAGTAAACCATAAGTTTAGGTTAATATTACAACTGATAACTGTTGCGCCTCGTTCAATGCCAAGTGCTGCCATGGAATGCCTAATTAGACTTATTCTTGTGGACATCTGTCTTGAAGAAGTGGCTGTTAGATCTATGCATAGGCTGAAAACAAATAAAATCGTAGATGATTAATCTGATTTTTGGGGGTCTTAGTAGCTATACTGTGTTCTGTAAAAATGGGGCCTTTGTAACCCAATTCCACGCATGCCAGCGGACTACACGTATCAGCTTATAGAGTACGGTAAGTTTAGGGTAAAACTTGAGTCGCGGGCTGAATAGGTAAGGGGTCTATCACTTGGAGATTATGGAATAGTATGCTGCACAGGCGGCTCACGGGCGTTTAATAACGCTGGATGTGGAGTTGTTATTGAGGACAGAGGTCTAGGGGGTACACCTACTCTTATGGCTATGTCCGTGTACTTAGGAGCTGATGCCTTCGAGTTCGAGTGTGAGATCTTTGGCATCTCATTGGCAGCACACTGGCTGCTTGAGAACAAGCATATGGATCCCCTGGTCAGGATGTTCAGTGACAGTCAGAGCTCTTTAAATGTAGGCCTTAAACTGACTCTAGTGTAGTGGGTGACTGCTACTCGTACCTCAACAGACTCGCTAAGAGAGGATGTGAGGTTGAGCTGGTCTGGGTCTCTGCTCACGTGGGGTAATATAGAGGCGGATAGGCTGGCAAAGGCTTCGCATGATGGTAGCTGAGCCAGGCAGTTTGGTTTAAGGCCGATTCTACCAGTTTCAATCTCCGCTGTCCACTGCGTCATTGCGGGGTCGACAAAAAGTGAGCAATCAAGACATTGGACTAGTTTGAGTAAGTGTAGACAGGCAGAGCTCTGGATATCGTCACCGTTGTACGGCAATGCGTGAATGGTACGGTACTCAAGGGATCAGCTGAGATGGTTGGTTAGGTTAGTTACTGGGCATGGGGAAGTTATAGATGGAGGATAGAATTTTTGGACTCGCCACGGTAACTGCACTGCGGGAAGGAGGATGATACTTCGATTCACTTTCTGACGTCATTTCTAGCCTTCTTATTAGTGAAAAAACTAAACCTAGGTGGCTATGTTTTCTCGTTGAATTGTTGAGTCAAGCTTCTGTGGGTCAGATAGTGGCGTTTTCGTATGCCACGGGTAGGCCTATACGCTGATCTGGTTTCAGCGTTTATAGGGGAGTCTGCAATAGGCCATTATAAATTAGGCCTCGGCGGCGTCAGTCTCGTAAGAGACTAGACCCTTGATTATTAATAATATTAATAATTCTCACTCGTCATCATGCCGTAAGCACCATCGACTAGTACTCCGCCATCAAGCTGACTTGATTAACTTGCTTACGTCCGCTCCTTTGTGCTAACCATGGACTTCCTTTTCGTTTGCACTCTATATCTCATGTAACCCTATGTTAACTTCTAGTTTTCTGGCTTAGTACAATGGTCCTATAAATTTTAATCTACCGTGTACATGAGTGTAGGGACCGGATGTAAGCGTAGAAGAGAGAGACGCGAGAGCGTCACTCGGATAGCAGTGTCCTAGAATCAATACATAAGTACTTACCTTATGCTGCTGGCTCACCAGTTTAATGATGCAGCTAGATCGAATCCGCGACGGATACTGCTAGGTGTCTTATAAATCTTTAGTGGCACACAGTACTGGATTCTAATTGAGTTTATCCTCTAGCGGATGGTCTTTTACCGTTATTCTCATGAATTGCGATGCAATTAATAACTTTAGGTCTTCACAAAGTTTAATACGTTTTAAACTCATTTTTCGTAATTGGCCGTATTTATTTAAAGTCAAGTTAATACACAATTTCACAAACGTAAATATTACGTAAAGTTTACGTTAAGAGAACCGAACGTAGGGGCAAATTATACTTTAACCCTCTAACGGGCTTCATCAAGTTTTTACTAAGTGACAGGCAACACTATAACTTCTGGGACGAGAGTATGCCTACTTGGTAGTATTAGTTAAGTCTTCTTGATTATACTTGCCAGTGAATTCTTTAACTTCGTTAAGTGAATTCAGGATTTTTCTCAATAGTCCCTTCTGCCCAAAGGCTAGAGACTATTCTCAAAGAGAAGAAGACCACCGAACTTATAAGTCTCTTGGCTAGTGACAACCAGACCCACTACGTACTTAGATATCTGTCTATCTAAAGACTATGCGTCTGACTAACTGACTGACTTATCGAGCATGGATAAACCAGGCTAGAGCTTGTGGTGAAAACTGTTGGCACTGCACTTACAGAAGAACCTTTCAGTTCGACTGTCAGGGAGAGACTGACTAAACATGGTGGGTTTTCTCCTTTTATACCTGTTTGGAGACGTATGTACTTGTAATGGCTAAGATTGAAAACGTATAGGGAACGTTTCCACCAAGCCACCTGTTTTGGCTCAGGTTACATGAGTCTTCGACTACATTCCATTTTTAGCTCATTTTTATGTATTCCTGTCAAGCGGGATAAATTATGCTTTCTCATGCTATGTCCTGACATTGGGTACATGCATGCAGGTGTTCCTACTTGATAACAGATGGTGCAGCGGAAACCGTTTTTCAGGGACATCTGTTGGCCATATGGCATTTTTAAGGAAGCATGTGGCACTTCAAAGGGTGCCGCTCACAGATGTTTAGAGCATCTGACCACTATCTGCCACTTCAAAAGAGGCCGCAATGACTCATACATTGATGACTTATGCATCCATGAATCATGATGCATGACTCACTTCCTTGGAATTTATGCATAATACGGGTATTAGGGTGGGTAAAAACTATGCCACACTACTTGGCTGCTTCTGGTCTTTTGATTTCCATCATCTCTAGTGTGCTCAGTGATTGTGTGAGTGTGTGCTGTTTGACAGTTTGAATGTGTGGTTTTGGACGGTCTCCTTTCCATATATTCACCGTTCCACTTCTGTAAGCTATTTAAAACCCTACATGTTCTGTCCATTTCATCTCCTGGTTCAGGAGTTGGGCTTGCGTTCACATGCAATCCTTACAGATACCTGTAGTTAAATCTATCGAAAGATTCGAAGTTTAACACCTACACTCATCCCTTTGTATGTATAAAAGGCCGTATTGCCATAGTCAGTTTCAAAGAAATAACAATACATATGTTTAAAAACTCTGAAGTACTCCGCTAGGGTTGAAATATAGAGAAAATTTATTTATTTATTTTTAAATGTGTTAATATATTTAAATAAAAGGAAATACGCAATACATTGATAAAATAACGCACTATAAAATAGTTTAAAAATCCTATAGTCAACCTTGATATTAATTAAAGTTAAAACTTATGCAACTTTCCTTATATTCTAATAATGCTACATAAAACAAATATTAAACGTCGACTACAAAAAATATGAAACACCTTTTCATCTGCTTAGTATATTCCACTACTACATTACATAAATGTTCATTCATTTATATGTAGCACTTATCGGATTCTCTAGGTATACAGTGTGTTTCATTGTAATACTCAGAAATGTTTTGCGGGGTAACTTCCCCCCCACACACGAATAATTCAACGACATAATTATTTTTTAATGCCAACCAACTAGGTGCTATGTTTAAACTTTAGTTGACCCCCAGGGGTCAAGAGGTTACTACACAATTAAATAAAAACCAAAAAATGGGTGTTTCATTGAAATAGACTCAGACCACGGTTTTCCCCATTCAAAAACGTCTATCTTTTGAACTAGTAGATAAAAAATGCAAATTTTCGTCAGCTCACTCACAGATGTATTACTTATAACTAGAAACACTCACTGCGACCACAGAGAGACAATAGCACCACTGACTGGGGGGAGAACTCGTGCTCATCGCGTCACTTACTTTTACCGTTGTTTCTTATAGGGCGGTCCTGACTTTTTTCAGTTATTAGTATCTAACAATTGCAAACAAGCACGAATTGAACTAAATTAACATTGGACATAATGCCAACTGAATTGCCTACAAAATGACATATCAGACATGACTAAGGTCACACGGGGTCACAAGGCACCCGCATATGAACTTTGAACGCGGTTGCTTCGCTTCTACTCTATTGGCAAACCCACTGCTCAACTGCGTTCAAAGTTCAAATTCGGGTGCCTTGTGACCCAGTGGGCCCATAACCATGTGTGATATGTCATTTTGCAGAGAATTTAGTTCGCATTATGTCCAATGTTAATTTACTTCAATCCGTGCTTGTTTGCAATTTTTAGAGACTAATAACTGAAAAAAGTCAGGACCGCCCTATAAGAAACAACGGTAAAAGTAAGTGACGCGATGAGCACGAGTTCTCCCCCCAGTCAGTGGTGCTATTGTCTCTCTGTGGTCGCAGTGAGTGTTTCTAGTTATAAGTAATACATCTGTGAATGATCCGACGAAAATTTGCATTTTTTTTATCTACTAGTTCAAAAGATAGACGTTTTTGAATGGGGAAAACCGTGGTCTGAGTCTATTTCATTGAAACACCCATTTTTTGGTTTTTATTTAATTGTGAAGTAACCTCTTGACCCCTGGGGGTCAACTAAAGTTGAAACATAGCACCTAGTTAGTTGTCAACAAAAAATAATTATCTCGTTGAATTATTCGTGTGTGGGGGGAAGTTACCCTCCAAAACATGTCTGAGTCTATTTCAATGAAACACACTGTATACCTATAACCCAGTGCATTTACTGCACCTGCATGTGAATGTACATTACATAAATGTTACTTTATATCAAGCTTTCTAGTTTATTTTCTTTGCCTAAACTGTCTTGCAACAGAATATGCTCTTAAAAACTTTTGCAAGCAACAAAATTATTATTTATAAGGCTTTATTGTCGTTCTTTTCAACAAAAACATGTTGGTCTTACAGGGGAGACGTAACAAAATGTAATTGTTACTTAAATTCTAAAACTCAATTCTATTTTGAAACATGATCAAATGTAGCGTTTAAATAAATACCTTCCCCCTTCCCCATAACTTTTACATGCTAGCGCTAGAATATGGCATATAACTTAAGTTCAGAAGCAAAGTAAACTGACCTGATTCCAGTTTTCCTACTTTTCTAATAGAAATACTTATATTAACTAGACTAAGTATTTATGAAATTTTCCATAAACGTTTAATTTTCATTCCCGTCCCTGCCTCTAAATTTATTGTTATTCCTATTCTATAGACAACCACCTTTTTCTTTTCACTCTAAAATCTGAACGTCATTCATTATTGAACATCTAGCTTGAGGAATCGTCCGAGTCCAACCCACATGCATATTTATAAATTGATGGAATAATTAATTCTGGTGATGGTGATGGTGACGGTGATGACAGAAATATTGTGTGCAATTGAAGTTGCTCAATATCACAGTCCGAGTTTTCACAATCCTGTGAAATGATTTTTTCTGAACTTTGTTTGGTAAATTGGGTTGCCTTCCTAACCTTAAATGCTTTTACTGGCCGAGACTTTTTTTTTGTTTCAGTTTTCTTATTAATTTTTCCATTTTGTGAGGTTTTTCGTTTTTGAACTGCTGGTTGTAGATTAAGTGTCAACCTAATTTTTGCTGAAGGCGGTTGCTGAAGATCCTCTGCTAGCTGATTGAGTATCAAGTTTGCTTGCTGAGGTTGACAAATATTTCCAGAGCCTTGATGATGAGACGTCAACAATATTTTTGCAGGTTCAATTGAGGATGGATTACATTTTTCCAATTTAAAAGGCTCGATTACTTGGCTTGATTTCTTGGGCATTATTCGTTTTAAATAAGGAATGATGTATTGTATCTTCTTATGTGATTCTTGACGTTTTTTTTTCGGAAACCTTTGAATTATACAAGTTAATATTTTAAAAATTGATTGCATACTCGAAATACGTACATACAATATATGGGTACACGATAGATGCTGTAGGGCATTTTCCTCCCTGACACTTTCCCCCTGGACCCTGTGTGTCCGCGGAAATTTTCCCTCTGGACATTTTCCCCCGCGGACATTTTTCCCCAAGCAGTAAGATGCTGAGATGCATATTGTTATACTATAAAGTGACGATTCATTACTAACTTTCAACTACAGTTATTGGCGATCACTTAAAAATCGGTTTACTCACAAATCAAATTCAATCCAAAAATTTATAAGCAATATCGATTAGTGAAACATGAATATAAATTCAAAAATATGTAGTTGCTCGCAAACTCTACAATGTGGGAAATAAGTACTACACTGATTCTTTCATGTGCCTAAAAATTATGTAAATTTTTATGCTGACATCGTACAAAATGCCGTGCTACAAGATAGGGGTTGATATGACAGTGAAAAATTATTTAAGTCATTGGTAAGCTACAAGTAGCTTTAACATAAATAACTTTCACGAGTATTATAAAATAATTTAATAAGTAACAATTAATGAGTGAATCTCACACTGAAGTGAAAATTCTAAATACTAAACCTTAATTGGTCTTGTCGATACTATTAGTTACATAAAGGGACTGGGGGGAAAATGTCTGGGGTTACTGCATGGAAGAAAATGTCTGGGTGGATAATTTCCGGGAATATAATGTCGGGGGGGGGGGAACTTTAGGGCGAAAAATGTCCGCGGGAAAGTGCCTAGGGGAAATATGTCCGTATCAATATGATAGTATCAAATTAAGCGTCTAAAATTGTAATCAAAATATTTATATTTTCACAATTAAAACATGTTTTTGCCTATTTTATAAAATGTGTTTACCATTTGTACATGAACAAATAGTAAACATATTTTCACTTAAATTTTTTCCACCCATAATTTTTCTACCTATAGCCATGACTGATGAGAAATAAAAATCAAATATAATTGAACGGTACTTATGTATTGATTGTGGTAAGATATTAACAAATTACTAGATGTACAAAGTTAGTGCGATTAACTGTAATGCTGAAAGCAGCTAAATTTTGTGAAGTGAAATATATTGAAGAAAGGCAGACAATAATGCAGTCAAAAATATGAATTTCTATTCTTACAAGCATATTCTGAATACCCCATGCCACATATGCTGCTGTAATAAAGTAAGAAAGACTATACATATTAAGTCTGTATTGAAAATTTAAAATAATTCCAGATTTTAACGCGATACAAATCTTGTGTGCATATGTTTGCACTATGTGTAGTTTCTTTTTTGTAGATGGGTAGTGTTGGGTAGGAAAAGTCAGGGTGGTAAAAGCACAGGCATTGAAATTCCGGATGGGAATCACCAGGGTTATAAAATTCCAGGTAAAAATAATCCTACAACGTCTACAAGTTTACGAATATTTGGCATAAATGAATTTTAAAATATTTACTTCGGTTTACAGGTTGCAGCTAATGTTATAATTTGAGGCGTTTTCTCAATAGATTTACAGGATATTTCAACTTCCGGAGCAAGCGACGCATTTTCACGGACACCTTCAACAAAATTTTCATTTGACATATTGGTGTTCTTCTAAAATACTCTCGATCCCCAATCAAGTGTAATACGTGCAGCGACTTAGCTTAAAATACAAAATAGGCATAATTGGGTAAAGAAACAAAATAAATTATAATACCGTATAAAAATGTTTGCGATAAGTGCAAATTACTCGAAAGGTAACTCTAACCGTTTGGTAACAGTAGCAAGATCACGAAATGCACTAAGGCCGTGAAAAAATGTTTGAAAATTAACTATAATTTAAAAGTAAAATCGAGAAAATCATTCAGTCCAAAGTCTAACGAGCCTAACGGATGATGGTTAGAGTTGGAATTTGGAATGTTGTAAATAGACATAAAAGGCAGGCATAGCTGGGCATACCTCATAAATGACTATTAAGACATACATATGTGAGTACTTGTACACTGGGTATTACTAATCAGTATGTCTCAAACGTACACACTACGTACCACCATAGGGTAAGTATTACATAATTTTAGTTTAAATTATAGAGTTACATAATTTCACAAGCCTTTATTAAATGCCAGTATGAGCATGTGGAATGATGATGCATGTACATTATTATGATATGTGAGTTTATCTTTACAGCATGCCTATGTATAATTTGTTTGATGCACGAGTATTTAGTTCACTGATTGTTTGTGAACAACAAACTGCATGATGAGCATAATCCACTCACTACCAACTAGTCATTCTTAAATCATACATATTTTCACTGTTATTTAATTCTAAAGTATTTATATTCTGTATTTATATTCTATAATATTCTTGATATTCATATTACGAAATTTCCAATTAGAGAGATTTTATTTGAGCCTTAAATTAGATCAACTTTTTAATGAAGATGACCAACTATGTGGTCATTGCGAAATCAACGACAAACTCTTCAATTATTTATTAAATTATCATTTGTACTTTGAATGTGAAATCAGGGATTGAATTGGATGATGGAGGAAGATTGAATAAAAAGTACTGCTTATGAAAGGTCGTGTTTTTCCGCCTCTCTCGAAAAGCCTAATTTATCACTTGAGACGTCTTGGATAATATTAGAGCTTCAGCATACAGTTGTAGCTTCTGCCTTTACTTTAAAGTCATATTTTTGACCGTAGCACCTTTCACTTTCATTTCTGCTTGTGTTTACTTCTATTTATCGATATTTACACTGTTGTTTAACCCATTTGTTTCATTACAACTGACTTAATGAGTCTTGGTCTTTTGACCCGTATCAGCACATATACAGATTTCCACTAGAGTGAGTCTGTCTAAATTTTCACCCTTTACCACGTTATACAGCCCGTCTCTTAACAGAGGGTTATACCGAATTTACGAATCTAAAAAATCAAAATTTTATTACAAAATAAACTACAAAATTCTACAAAATTTATCTTCGAAATCGAATTTTATCTACGTTAAAATAACAACAGCTGTTACGAAAATTCGCAAAGTACAAATTTTTTTTCAATATTATCGTGATAGGTTCAGAAAGTAAATCAACATTAAAACTACTTAGCAACTTCGTTAAAAGTGCAGGTAGTTAACAAGTAAAAATTAGAAAGTGAATAAGAAAGCAGTATTCAATCCACAGACTCCGTGACTGAGATAGCTTCCAGCGCGAGAGCCCACTCAAGTGAGTAGAACATTACTTTTAGTGGAAGAATACAGTGACCCACGCAGTTGAAGAGACTTACCAGCGCTAAGAGGTGTATTATTTATACCACAAACCAAGTGTAGACTTTCCATATGGTTTTGTGAATAATAGTTCTCAGTTTCCCCAACATCACTAAAGTAGTTCCAGGGTGTGGCTAGTGAAATCTGAAAGTGGTAGTGAATGACAAAGTGTAAAAACAATAATCCCATGTCACACAAGAAACCCGTGATCAAGACCGAGGGTATTCCAGAATCAAAGGTAGAGCAGCCACAGCCACCAACGAGTTCCAGAATTTCGGAATCATAATCAGTCCCCCAAATCTTTACAGGCAAGATAGTCGTAAGGTCAGGCCCTCAAACAAGAAGATCACCGGAGCATGTGATCACTGCAGATCAGACGGTAGTAGAAGCAAATAAACACTACAAACTCGAGGTACGTAAAGTTAAGTCTTATTTTCATAAAAAGATAGAGGAACTGCAAGCTAAGTTAGGAGCATCTGAACACCTGCTGGCGGACCAGATAACGAGCGTACCACTGCAGTTAGAGAACGCGGCATTAAAATCTAGACTCACTATACTTAGAGCCGCGGCCAGAAACATACTTAGGACAATATGTTAGGTAACTTAACCTTCAATCGCTCGTAAGTCGACTTCAAGAAATTAAAAAGGCCTTCAGATTACACTAGATGGTTCGTCGACATGAAAATGGCGTTAGGCACCGTTCATTTAGGAGTCATAGTGGACGCATCATATCCAAAACCAGTTTTTGCATTGCCCCCTACACATCAAGAGGCTACTGACATCGCAATCTGGGAGGCAGCCAATAACACAGCCGTTTTGTCAATACATTCTGGCCTTCATAGGGATGTACTTTTAAAAGTGCACCACATCACCTTGGCAAAAGAGCTTATGGAAGAACTCTTAGAAATGTTCGAACCAAAAAAAGAGAATAAACGAGTCCAACTTGCAGAAACGTTCTTTGGCCTCCGCATGGCTGCGGGAGTGTCGGCTACAGTTACCCAAATCAGCTGTTAGCCATCAACAACGATCTCGACAGAGCTCGGAGAAGAATAGACAAGGAGACCTTTCTTTGCCTCACCGTAAGTAAACTCTCGGATCAAAAAGAATATGTACGATTCCTTCAAACCTGGCGTGTTTTAAAAGTAAAGACTCCTGAAATCCTACGGGAGCTGTTAAAAGCCACCGACGAGAACCGCGAACGAGCACTAGGTAATGCCGTATACGACCCACCCCAGGCTTTCAGAGCCCATTAGGAGTACAATAGATCTGGAGGAAGACGAGAAACCGAACGCGGACGGTCCCGTTTCCGCCGATCCCAAAGAGGAAAGCGTAGAGAAAATAGCGATGACGATAATCATCAAAGGAGTGAAAACTCCCCACCACCAGGCTCTTAGAACCAACCTGGAGGTAAATCCAGAACGAAAATCATATGTTCACATCGTTGAAAACCCAACCATAGAAAGGATGAA
The DNA here is from genome assembly GCA_949802685.1 of Dicyrtomina minuta. NCBI lineage: Eukaryota > Metazoa > Arthropoda > Collembola > Symphypleona > Dicyrtomidae > Dicyrtomina > Dicyrtomina minuta. Next base: position 274,323 of record CATKUY010000054.1, read on the forward strand.
TGCAGGTACTGGTTGGACGGCGTGTCCCTGCGTAAGAGCAGGAGAGACACATCATCATCCACCGCCAGAAGCTCCTAGGACGGAAGAGGAAGCAGAAGAAATTCCAAGTCAGGGCGCGGCGGATCACGTCAGCAAGAAAGGAGTTCGTCATCTCAGAATGTAGGTCGAGCCAACACCTTAACCGACCACACCTCACATAACAACAGCAATAGAAGAGAACGAACCCCCGAGCAACAAAACACGCAGTTACTCAGAAGTTTCACAAGACAGGAGGGAGGCAACAGACCCCCACCACCTGCCCATCTAGCTCAAAAAGATGCAAGCTTCATTGAAGCTGAAGCACGTCGAGCCACCCACTTTACTCCGTGGAAGGGAAATTTACATATGGACACCTCATCAGGTAGCAGCAGCAGTAGAAGGAGTGAAGACACCCCCAGGCCCAGGCTGGCGGATCTTTTCTCTGATGCAGACACATCTAGAAGACAAGACCATACAAATCAAATAGCGCTCCCTAAACCCCCCACATATCCTTTGTATCAAGACTCGTCCACAGAAGACTCGGAGCAAGAATACATACCAAATGAGATGAACTCACATGAAGGAGGATTACAACATGACGATGTTGGCACCAACTGCGATCAACACCATGCACACCTACTCCCACCTGGACAAAAAGTAAAGACCCATAGCCCAGTGGATAAACACCCGGAGGATAGCCCCACCACTGGAGGATCGGATTCAGACACTGAAAATAAGCTATCACAATACAAGCATAACAATGCTTACCCACTCCGCCTAAGACAAGGAGTAGAGTCAACAACAAATGAATGGACGGATAGCTCCAGCGATGACACCGATTCGGACCTAGAACCTGTACAGCTGCGTCCACTTCAAAATGGATTAATTAGGACTAGGGTAACTAGGCAGGAATGAAAAAAAGTATTGGCACATAGACGAGCTCGAGCTTAGCTCAGAGCTTATTCAGTCGACCATAAACCCGTTTACGCGTCTAGCTCTGACATCCACCACCACACCACCACTTCCTCAGAACAACACCGCTACAGATTCAGAAGAGGAAGAAGTACTGTAAAATTTCATAGACAATGTAGCAGTGGAAGCGGGTGAACAGCAACCCCCCACCGAAAGGACCCCGACTTCTAATAATATCGACGAGACAGGAAGGGCCTCCACTGGAGCACCACTCAAAACGGAGCATTCGAGGAACAATTCACCTGAAAGAGAGGCTGATTCCCCACCACCAGCTAGACTGAGGATTAATCCAGACACGGAGGATAACATCGAACCTACTGCTGGAGCCTCAGGATTACAACAACACAATCATTCTACGCTAGCCGCGATACTAAATGCAGAATCTAAGAGACACTTCGACCCAAACACTCAAAAGACAGATGTTTAGATAAATTGGGGCGAATACGTTAGAAACACAGACTCCTTGGTACAAATCTGGAACAATATGGCCCTAACACTCAGAACTATTTTACTTAGACAGGAAGAACACGAACAAGAAAATCAAGACACGAAGATTTTACGTGGATTATTCGGTCATCTTCCTGAAGCCATGGAAACTTCCCAAGAACACATCATGAAAAGTAACAGAATAGCCAGAAGACAGGAACGCTTACTACAGAATTCCACAGAAAGAATAAGTCAAAGACTGTACTATCGAAATAACATGAGTGGACATGCACATGGTGCTACGTGTTTTGGTTCTTGTCTTGAAGAATATAAAAGACAAGAAGAACAACGATTCGAAAGTAATCTCTCTGACAGAATTAAAGAGTTTCTATTTAGAAAAATGGTAGATACACACCGTTACGAACACTCTAGACGGTTGGACTACAACATAAAACGACATGGCATAGTCCTGGCAAGTCAACTAGCATGGCTGGATCTCCCAAACCACCTTAGAAGACCAGCCTATCAATAGAATATGATCCGTCTTCACAATACCGACATTGTAACAAAACTGATACTTCAGGTTCTGAGTGTAAAAATAAACCGGACAACAATACACGAGTAGATAGGGTCGAAAACTTTGTACTCAGAAATATCACAGACATTGAAAAACAAATTAGAATCAAAATTCGACTTGGAAGAAATGTACGAAAACATGGAATAGAAGTCGAAGCAAACTTGACTTTGTCTTAACTATTACATCACCAGGACAAGAAACAACAACGACGAGATCTGGATAAAATCTGGCAAGAAAATAAGGAACATGCTCAAGGCCACAAAAGTAGTGCACTTATGATGAAACCGGTACTATACACCCCGACACTCAACTTAGATAATGACTTGAAAAGTGAGGCGGAAGTAGAACCTTATGTCTTTCCAAACCTAGGCATCGAAAGGGGAAAACAACCGAAAGACCTCAAAATCAAACCCCTAAACATGAAATCCAACAACATCAGCCATCACTAAAAGACTCTGTACAAAGAAAAACAAGCTCAGGAACAACTGAATGCTACGGTACATCTCATGTCCAGAATGCATACACCAATGGCAAGACTATTATGCAAACTCCTGATTGAAAGGTATTTTGGATACTACGGGGTCAGCATGTCAGTAAGCTGAATCCTTGAACAAATTCCGAAATTACTTCCAAAATGTAAAAAAGACGGATTCATCACATTAACGAATTTACCACCACCAGTTCCTCGAAATAAGGAGGAAAGACAATCCCTTCTTCGCAGGAAGGTTCCGGGTAACAGTCAACAACAATGGGTCGAACAACTCCAAGATGACCAGGTAAAAAGAGAGAAACGGTTTGAACCATCAACACAGGAAGAAGTACATCTCACGACCCCCACAAACGAGACCAGGTTTCAGCCCACACATAATTTGTTTCAAAACACACAGTCACAACAGAAAGTAAGGGTCATCAACATCCTGCTTAAGAAAAATCTAAGTGACTCTGAAACGTGTTTTGGAGGTCAAGACTTGATAACAGCAGTAGAGCGTACCTCAAAACAGCTACAGTCTCTAAGAAGTTTGAAATCAAAAGATGCGTTCTACGTAATCTGTTTATTACAGGATTCAGCTTTTGAAAAAGAAGTCTACCAATCTGGTCCAATTGGAGGAATGAACGTGAAAACCATTGTTGACAAGCTTTATAGTCTAAAGGAAAAACAAATGTTCCAGAAACTCCTAAGGAATAACCTAAAAAACGACTCATTCCAGAAGGCAGTAGATCTAGTCTGGAAAGGGATACCACGACATCGACATATGGAACATGACAAACAACTAGACGAACTTCTTGAGAAATTAATGTCCAAATCTCAAGACACAACAACAAAACCAGTAAAGTCGGATAATCTACAGGAATCAGACGACGAACAGTCTGAGGATCAATCCAAAAAGGAGCCAAAGGACGAACATCGAGCCTTCATAGTGAGATTAGTAGAAAGAAAGAGTAGTAGGAACAGCGTCTATTACACTGATAGGGAAGAGGATAGGGAAGCCATTAGGATTATTAACTGACAATTTCCCTCTGCTTTTCCATCACTTTCTGAATGTGCACAATCCTTTTGTCAAAAATCGGATCAACAGCACACGCGGCGTAAGCCTGACTGCGGTATTTGTAAAGCAAGGAGGGCAGATAACTTCAGGAATTTATTACTACAAACACCATCTCCACCACCGGAACCCAAACGACGTCCCCAACGAACAATTTGGCTAGACGCAAATATTAAGAAAATTGTTTTCGAGAAAACCCCGTCTTCAATCCCCACCACCAGTACTAACCAGGTACGAAGTCGAAGATACCAAAAATAGAAAACAAAAATCGAAAAAGACTCCAACTTCCACCAGGACTTCTACTGGACAAGGAGGAGCACCAAAAGAAGCCTCGAAACTTCATGGTAAACGCGGTAAGAAGGAAGTTAATTGTTTTACCAGCCAGGAGGGCGTACACTTCACTTTCACCAGATAAGAAGTACACCCCACCACCGAGAATGAGAATTTTAACGTTTCCACCGGCCAGGAGAAAGCACACTCCACCACCATCAAGGAGGGAGCACACTCCACCATTAGACTTGGTAATTTCAACCTTTCCACTAGCCAGGAGAGAGTACACACCAAAAATAGCAATGCGGTACATAACACCTTCACTAACGGAAATTTATTGCCTTCTACCAGCAACAAGGGAGTGCACAACAACAACAATGCTGTACGTAACACCACCAAGACAGGAGCACACTTCTGCACCACCGATTTAGAGGGTCTCTCAATCTATCTCACCGGACAGGAAGAAGTACAAGATGCAAGTATAGCTGTACACAACACCACCAGAAGAGCTCTCCCCACCATGGGGCACAAATCGAGCACAAAAACATGGCAAAATAACTTCCACCCACTCTGAAGCTCAACAACGCAAGCAAGAAGGAAGACGAAAAACACCACGGCCACCAACTTAAATCCTGCAAACGGCCAGGAGTGAAGAAGGGCGAGTGTACAAAAATCGAGGAGTAAAGTAGAACTTCACGGTAATGAGTTTTACGCATATCAAAACAAGAAGCATGGCCACCTTGAAAATTCTACATAGTCCAGACCTACCTACTACAATCACAATAGTAAGGAGGGAAGAAGGGCGAGTACTTCTCACAACACGAGAAGATCAACAACAGAAGAAGACACAAAATCCTGTTTCCAACAAGAACAGACGGGATCAAACGAGACAAAATTTTGGAAAGTCAACACCACAAGAATAAAGGAGGAAAGAGGAGCAGCCACCACTACTAAAAAGAACGCGCACTTCCTATCACTCTACACTTCCACTATTTTTTCTTGCGTGTATGTATTTCTTTATGTTGATCCTTGGCGGAGTAGCAGAAACGGTAGATGAAGGAGGACCAAGTATTTAGCGGAAATCGGAGCACCTACCACTCTACAGATACAATTCCTATAACATCAAAATTCGCTTATTATTACCATGCGACTTATTAATGTATTCAGATATTAATATGAAAAATGTGGGACACGAACTCAAAAATCAATGTCAAACAGAATACAAAAGGACTTTCCTTCTGCCTCTCAAGGCGATCTGCCCCCCATTAAGACCGAAATCAGGGGACGACGTTCCGTTTTTACCAATGTTATTATGACGACTCTTGCTGTTTTCACCAGTGCTGGACTTGGGATGTCATACCAGGCCGAACACTGAGCTGAAATGAACAGTGAACACGAATTAGAACTAGCCCAACATTTTAACAAACTGAAGCTGAAAATAAAGGAAGACACACAGAATTTCAAAGCCTTCTACAAACAAATGGCGAAAATAACTGATCCTGTTAACCAAATAATTAGCGAACGGAAGGACTCACCTGAGGAAATCGAGCGACTGAAGTTAGATATTGCCTACCTGGTATCAAGACTGACCCAAAGCGGAGCGATGATTCAACACACCAAGAGGATCTGGAGCCGTGGTCATATGGATGACGAATTTTTCGACTTCCTGAACTTCACTTTACCGTGCGGGGATCTATGTCCACTGGAGCTAGCAGAATTTTGACAATGTAGAATTGCTGTACAAATGGACAATTTACACCTGAGTTTCATTGTGCCACTCGTCAATCCCAACCTGACACTTGTCGTAGCTGACCCATTTATCTCACAATGAAGAAAAGAAAATCCGACGTGTGATTTGAAATATCAAGGACCACCAAATGCTTTGCTTTCAAGGGAACAAGACTGTGTATTCGATACAGGGTTCGACTGGAGTTTCATGGACAAAGTGGTAGTGACAACACACTAGAAATGTAAACCACGGAACTCGTATGAAGACAAACTCAAGTATGTACTTCAAACCTGTCGAAATAGCACATACTACCCATCACAACAACACTTACTATTGCGAACAACACCTATAGAGGAGATGTGCTTAACCTTATTTTCAACGAGCATGAAGACCCTCTATTAGTGAATTCACTTGATTACCATATGGGAATGAAAATAGACATGACCAACCTTAACATCACATACGACTAGGAGGACAACTTCATAGACACGTCATCATGGGAAAGAGATAGTAGTATACCATGGTACATGTGGTTGATTCTAATCATTTTTGTTTTTCTATCTGTATGTATGGCTATTACAGCTATATACTTCAAATTGAAACTAAGTGCAGCATTTTTAAAACGTGGGTGTAAAGGGAGTTACTGGGAGACCATGAAAGAGAAGGGAGAGAAGGAGAAGTAAGCTGAGCTGCAGTTACTTGGAACAGATTTACCAACACAAACATCTGTAGCCCAACCGAGACGAGAGAAACCAGACAGTAGTTACTTGAATCAACAACACCACCGGAGCCAAGGGACGATTCTTATCCACAGAAGGAGCGGAGTTTATTAGAATAAGAAGATACGTAGAAGAAGTATGCTTACTACACTACACGGCCTACAAACAGACACAGCTGTAAAGGGAAATGTTTATGTACCCATGCAACAACAGGCACCACTAGCAGTGGACGAGAAATTACCTACATCAACCATCGGAAAGAGCTATCTAAAATTCTTGGAGGTGGAGTTTACTGATGAAAATAAGTAACAACACTACGAATGAGAGGGTTTTTTCGCTTGCCGTATACCGCCTTTCAGACGACAACAATCAAAAGAAAGGAGGGTATTAGGACACACATACATGAATATTTTTATACGCGGGATTACTCATAGGTATGTCTCAACGCGTACACACTACGTACCACCATAGGTTAAGTATTGCATAATTTTAGTTTAAATTATAAGTTATATACTTTCATAAGCTTTCGTTAAATGCTAGTATGAGCATGTGGAATGATAATTCATGTACATTTTTATGATATGAATTTATCTGTACAGCATGCCTATGTATATTTGTTTGATGCACGAGTATTTAGTTCACGGATTGTTTGTAAACAACAAACTGCATGTTGAGCTTAATCCAGTCACCACCAACTAATCATTCCTAAATAATACATATTTTTCTGTTACCTAATTCTAGAGTAATTTATTATTCTATAATATTCTTGATATTCATGTTATGAAAATTCTAATCAGAGGTATTTCATCAATCTATGATCATTGCTTAATTCACGACAAAATTCTTCAATTATTTATTAAATTACAATTTTTCCTGTGAAGATGAAATCAGGGATTGAATTGGATGATGGAGGAGAGTTTGATTAAATTACTGCTTATGAAAAATTGTGTTTTTGCCCTCCTCTTCAAAAGCCTAAATTATCACTTGAGACGTCTTGATTATTTTTAGAGCTTTGGCCTTTTTTTAAAGTCATTTTTCACCCGTATCACTTTTACTTTCATTTCCATTTGTGTTTACTCATATCTACGATATTCATACAGTTCGTTGTCATAATTCTCTGTTAATTGCTACTGAGTTAATGAGTCTTGGTCTTTTGACCCGTATCAGCACTAAACAGATATCAAAGGGCGAATCTGTCTAATCTTGTTACCCTTATATTAAATGTCGTACTACGTACTGTGTGGAACTGCATGTCGCGACCCTTAAATGTCGTACAATCGGAATATTGCAGACCCTCTCCCCCCCCCCCTCAATACAATGTAAAAGTTAGATCAGCTTATGAGCCTACCCGTTGCATACAAGAACCCCACTAGCTGACCCCCACGAAAGCTTGACTTAACAATTCCAACGAGATAACACAATCACCGAGGTAGAGGTTTTTATATAATAAAAACACCGGACATGACGGCAGGAAGTGAATCGGGGTATCATTCTCCTTCCCACAGTGTTTGCACCGTGGCGAGTACAATGCTTCCATCCTCCATCCATGACTATCCCTACATTACGCCCCGTGCTCAGTAGCTAGCCAAACCAACCACCTCAGCTGATCCCTGGGGTGTCGTACCAGTGGCGCATTACCACTGAGCGGTGCCAATATCTAGAGCTTTGCCTGTCGACACTTACGCAAACCAGTCCACTTGGACATCCATGAGTCTCTCCAATTCACAGTGAAACTCATTTTATGTTTTATTAAACTTTTAACTGGAACTGGATGCCCACCACTTTCTTAATAATGCGGTAGTGTACAAAATATACAGCAGTGTATAAATTTAAATGCTGATACATTATTTAACACTAGCCATTATCTTGAACTCAACATCTACGAAAGTCAAAGTAGCTCATATGTAGCGACTCTGTTTCCATGCCTATTGGTACTATGACCTATGCTTACTTTACAGTTTACAGTGGGAAAAACGGAAGCAAGAAACATTTTCGTAGGATTAGATCTTGAATCTTGATGCTACCAGTAGCAGTAGTAAGTAGTAAGTATGAAGCATGGGGTCGTAGTGTAGTTGTATCAGCATTAGGTGCTTAAATTAAAGTACCAATATCGTGTAGTATATAGTTACATTTTGGAAGAATTGTTCATCATCTTAAATTTTGCTGTCATAGATTTATATTTTATACTAATCCCTAAATATCGTCTATGAAGAATCAAAATGACCCATTTCCAATTGATGCTAGAATTAAAATGAGCTTTGTCAAAAAAATACAGTTAATAGGATACCTACATGCTTACAATGCTAATCACAAGTTTCTAAAATGAGCAAATTTTTCTATTTACATGTTTTTTAAAAGGTTACAATATCTCATTTACTTATTTTTAAAAATGTCAAAACGTTCTAATTCATTGCTTTTTAAAAAGGTAATCTGTAATATTTACATGATTTTTGAAAATTGCAAAATATTCTATTCACTTTTTTTTGAAAAGTGCACAATCATGAGAACATGATATTTTAATTTTGTCTGTGGACAGTACATTTTATTTAAAACTAAAAATAGATATGGGTCATTTTGGCTTTTCACAGACTACAAACGATATAAAAAATCTACTGAATTACTTCAACCAGTAATTATAGTATATGGGAATCAGGAGCTAATTTAAGGTATAGTTTTTGAGAGGAACTGTACTCATTAAAATACTTATTCATCCTCATGGTGATAAAGATTGCAACATGTTTAAGTATATATCATATGGATTTGTGCCTTGAAAACTTACGTATACACTTACATGTTTGACTTGGACTTCTATATCCTTGGGATGTAATTAGTTGAATTAGTAATTAATATAGGTAATGAAGCAAGGTGATTTTTGATCCTTTCTGGTCTTTATGGCTCACAGTTTTGTGTCCTGTAACGTAATTCCATATCTCATTATTAAATTTTAACTTCTGACAAGATCATTATGAATATTAATATATCGCCAGTTCTAAAACAAGATGATTTTGCGCATTTAGATGATTTCTATGTACCATACCTAGGGGTACATTTTGATCAGGCTAACGATACGACAAAAATTATTATTGTGTAAACTTAGGGCTATTCTATTTTACTATACGATTTTTCAATGATTAAAAAATATATAAACTCAGTCATCAGTACAGCCCGCTATGGAAAAAAATTAAATATATCAGCAGCATAGTTATAGCTGTATATTTAAATTACAATAAAATACAATAATCTGATAATATTTCTCTACTCTCATGAATACAAAAAAGAAAATGGAAATTCAGGTCTTTTTTGTATTCTTAGATAAATATTTGTGATAATAATTTAAGATGAAGCAAGATTTGTATTTTCTATGTGATAATGATTATTGCATATTATCGTCAACAAGTTCAAAAAAATGAACTTAGTGTATAGGTAAGGCGCAAGACGAGAGGTAACAAATGAGGAATAATTAAAAAAAACTTTTTTTAAAAGTAAAATAGGTGAGAAAATCCTATACATCGTGAAATCACAAGTTGTGACTCGCTAACAGTAAACAAAGCAAACCCTTGGCTTGTACTACATAGTATTCGTATAATTATTATTCGCTTTCAAAATTGACGAGACATTTACTCTTTACTCATTTCTCAAAAAAATGAACTTACCTACGCCTAAGTAAACAGAGCGTATGAAAAAACTATTTGGTGTTTATTGTTGCTGAATAATTGATGATAAATGAAATGATTATTTTACCATTCACTATTATATTTTAGAAATAAAGCAGAGGACCGAATTTAATGCTTCCAAAAAGCGATAATGGTTTAGCCATGAAATGGTCTGGGACGTGATGCCGTAAAAAAACAGCTGGAATAAGGGATCGTAACTCAATGACTTCGGCCATTAAATGTGCGTCAGAACTACTTTTATGCTTAAGCCTACAATAGCACAGCTGTGATTCAATTGTTAGGGCAAGTCGGTTCGCATCAAAGACACCAGTTATGTACTATCCTATTTTTGGCTTCAGTAGCACATGTGAATGGAATCAGAAGGAGAAGGATGGTTCCAGTGCATGATTAGATCGTGTAGATGGAGCAAACAAAGTAGCCTCAAAGCGAAACTCAAACCTTTTGTATTCTCTTTATTAACGAGGTTTTTTTAGATAATAAAATATTCAGGAGTGCTACAAAAATTACTTATTTTCTGCGAAATACATAGTGCTAATGTATTGAAAAATATCAAACTATGCCATATGTATGATATATGTATTCAAATAAGTAGGCTAAAAAAGTATTTAAATTGTAATTTATTTTACTTCGCAATTCAAATTTTGAGCAGCCAATTGGGTAATCAAATCATTGTAAAATTATATCTACTTTTAGTTCTTGAAAATAACAACTTTAAAAATGCAAATTCAATGTAAGATAAATGATTGAAACTATAAGCAAAATCATGTGTAGCTAGGAACCGGTGGCCACTGCCGTAAGGGAACTACCCTGTGGTTGTCGCTTGCGGATAAACTGCTCAGGGTCAAAGGCCTCGGGGAAAATGCCTTGTTGAAAAGGGCTTAGCTTCATGAAACTGCCTTGCAGACATTGCCTTGTGCAAAGTGCCTTGTAGCTGTAACAACCGCCCTGCAGCAACAGTGTCAGATTTAAAGTAAAAACTGCCTTTTGGAGTTACTGGCTATGGGAAAGCTGTCCAACAGCAAATGCCTTATGCCTAGTTCTCAAAGATGCGAATTCGCGTCCGATTCGCACGACGCACCAAACGGTCATGCAAAGTCTCATGCGTTGCTGAGAACGGCCCTGCGTCAAGACCGCGCGAACTGTTGTTGCGATCATGCGCGTCTGCGATAATCGCACCAACGCACAAGTTGAATTATTTTAATTTTTCAGTGTTGCGTCAATGCGTCGTAGAGTTCTGTAATTAAAATATCTTTCATTTTCTAGCGTTTGCACTTTATTAGATTGTCATTTAAACAGGTTAGAAGCTAATTATTAATACAGTCCTATTTCACGAATAATTGTTAAGTCAAAAGCAATATATTTTACAATTTTTCTGTAAAACTATATACATATGCGTAATTATTTCAAACATTTATGTCTACAGCATGAATTTTATATCAGTGGAATTAAGATTTTAATGCGTAATTTTATTGAATTATGCAATAAGCGCTTTAAATAATTCAGATCTCATTCAAATTAAGTAGGTAAGTAGGTACATAGGTAATTGAAAATAGTAGGATGGGTACTGTGAGAAAGATCAACTTAACGTACTAGCTACATTACAACTGCAGTTCCATAATAAAGTGGTTAACAGTCTAAAGACAAAGTCATGTTGGCGCATGACTAAAATATAAATATTTGGCTACTATAATAATATTTGAATTAAATATAATAATAATAATGATATGTAGGTAGCTACTTACCGCCACGAAAAAATCACCGCTTGGTTTCTGTTCTATAAATTATTAAATAGCTATTAAGTCTTTTTAATTTTTACTAGAATTTCAAAAATAACAGTAAGTAAGTTTTTGACTTTGAAAAACTAAAACAAATCTTTTATACTAGTTTTAGTTTTGTGGCAGGGCGTTTATTAAATTCAGAAACAAGCTCTCCAGCTATATTATATTTGTTTCTCTTGGGATGGTGTCTTACTATTTAGAACGTATTACTTAGAAATATAACAAGTTTGATGGTAAGTTGTTTAACTATAATCGTAATAAATAAATTATAAATTAATAAAAGTGTCTCACGTTGCCCAAATTCGAAATAAAAAATGTGCTAACTACCTACAAATGCCTTAGATATGACAGCTGAATCTGCAGTCACTAGCAGCAGACAATTTTATATGAATCCATAAGCTCAAATCATTTATTGAAATAATTAAAGCAGTACTTATTACTAAATTACAATTAATACCAAAATTCGTAGTTACGTGTCTTACACCAACCATGAAAACACATTGCGAATTCGCATCTGCCACGATCGCGCCAATTTTGAATTCGCACGTCGGTATCGCACGACGCATGTCGCATGCGATCTAAGTTTGCCCCTTTGAGAACCTCGCATTATGCCAACCGCCTAGAGTTAACTGCCTTGTATTACCTGCCTGCTAGGCCTCTGCCGTACGTGAAGAACCCTGGGGCAACGACCTGGTATCAAATGTCGTGGGAAAACTCCACCGGCGTAACGGCGTTATTGCAAACAACATGTATCATCTTCCTATATGTACCTGTCTCGTGGCAGTTGCCTAAGGGCTACTGCGTTGTGGCAACCATCTGGCAGACACTGCCTAGTGTTACACCGACTGCATTTTGGCTACTGCCTTGTAGACAACTGTCTTGTGGTAACAGCCTTGGGAAACTTTCTTGCTATGACTGCGTTGTTGGCAGATGCTTTGCGGTAGCTGAATTCGATACACTGCATTGTGGCAACGGTCCAGTGGAAATATTCCAGTAGAAACAGCATTTTGGGCGTTCCGTTAAATGCGTTGCGGTAGCTTTATCGTAGCAACTGGCTTGACAATCCTGCCCTTGGGCAATAGCTGATTCACAACTAGCGTACAATGTAAATTTCAATAGCATTGTGGCCGGCATACAGTCTTTACTTTGAAGTTCCTACTAAGAGTTCGCCACTAGGCAGTTTCCCCTAAGCAGTTTCTATTAGGCAGTTGCCAGCATGCAGTTGTCGCAAGCAGTTGCAACGAGGCAGTTCCCACCTGATTGCCTTCATCACTAATCACTGGGATGCACAGTGGTGTCTAGGTATAGGCAATTTTTGCGTTGGGTTTGAATGTGCTGCTGCACTTGCTTTAGACGAGAATTTATATATATGTATATGTAAATTTCTCACCAGGGAACCGTCACAAATACTAGTATTGGTATGTTACCCAAAAGACACAAAATTAAAATACAATATGCAGTTTTTAATGCTGATCATTTCTATGTATGTGTAAAGGATATGTGACCTTCATTTTTGGATTTCTTGTAGATCAAAGGTCATGATATTTATTTTGCCACACATTCACAAAAGTTATGTACAACATACAGTTTTTGATGATGATCATTTCTCTTTATATATTAACGTAATTTGGCCTTTGCTTTAGGATTTTTTAAAGGTCAAGATATTTAATTTAGCACACAATTACAAAATTACGCACAGTTCAGTTTTAAATGCTGATTATTTTTGTTAATGCATTACCGTAATGTGAAATTTACTCTAGAAGTGCTTAAAGGTCAAAGGTCACAATAATATTTATGGACACACAATTACAAAAATTTGGCACAGTGTGCAAGTTTAGATGCTGATTGATTATAACCGTTTATACACCGTTTATGTAATGCGACCTTCATTTAAGAATTTTTTAAAAGTCAAAGGTCACTATGATGAGTTATGTACACAATTTAAATTCCAAGAACCAAATATTTTAAAACCTATCCGATTTTGATCTAGCTTATTGATGCGCAACGCATGCCTCTACAACATCATTCGTGGGAATCGTCAAATTACAAAAATTAATCATCTTAAACTATAAAAAAGGCATACCTTGTACAAAACCATTTTCAAAATTTTGAAGTTAAATTTTGTAATTTAACAATTCCCGCAAATAATGTTGTAGTGGCATGCGTTACGCATCGAAGAAAAAAGGTAGATCAAAATCGGCTGAGTTTTAAAAAAAATTATGTCTTTTTTTTAATTTTAAAAATATTTTTTTAAACTTTAAAGTGAAAATTTTTAAATGTGATGTTGTAGATACGTGTGCTGCGCATCAGCTACAACAAACTAGATCCAAATCAGTTGAGTTTTGTGAATTTTTTCATTCATTTTTTCAAAATTTTGAAAATAGTTTTCTTTAAAATGCCCGAAAATTATAATGTAAAGACAAGTGTTTTGCATCCATTAAAATAATTTAAATAAAAATCAGTTTATAATTCTTTAAGTAAGGGACGAATCCCCGAAAATACTAACGATTAGTAGTGGCCGAGGATCGAAGCCGGGTCTGAGACTGTAAATTTCGTTACAGTCTGCAGTTCTCACCACTCACCCAAGCACGCCTGCTTTTATTTATTTATTATTATTAATCAGTTTCAATCAGGTATAAATCTTTGTAAAATTGTTGTTGTTTCGGATCGATTGGTTCTGGAACTTGATGTACTAAAAGAGGGTGGTTCTGGACCTTGACGTGTTAAAACACAGTGGTTCTGGACCTTGACGTGTTAAAAGACGGTGGTTTAGTCACAAGGAATGTTTCAGGTACTTAGCTCTGACGTGGTCATAAAACCATCTAACCACCATGGTGGTTGAGGGTGGTTGTGCTCCCCATATAAAAACGACACAACCACCATGGTGGTTCCGGGTGGTTGAGGGTGGTAGTGGTGGATGTGGGTGGTTTATATATGAAGCCCCCTCGTTTGCCTGTTAACTAGTATACTCGGGAGTTTTTCCTCAAAACAAAAACCGGCATATGTTACTTTAAGTATTACCTTCAAAATATATACATTTTATGCAATTTCGTCATCCAACTGTATTTGCCTCTCTGTCCCTTCCTGAATCTACTCTGAAGACAACTTAGGGGTTATCCCTTGTGAGTTATGACAGCTTAGTTCAAATATTAGGTTTAATATATTTTTCGCACCGCTCCGCAAGTATTTTTTTTTAAACTGTAGCTTAGACTCAGGGCTATATTTTAGCGCAAACTGTTTATGCTATCTTCAGCAAATCTTTTAAGTAATAAATGAGAAATTTAAAATAAGCCACTTACATATTGGCATCATGTTTAGCAAATTAACTTTTTTTTATAAGCTCTTCTCACAACAAAATACGTAGAGACAATTCGGCGTGATCACCTCTGACCCCTTCCTCGTAAGTAACATTTAGTTTTATATAATTAAATGAATAGTAAATGCATTTATTGATTACTGTGAATTTTACTACTAAATGCTAAATATATACTCCTGCTCCAAGTGATAACTGGATTGAAACAAAATTAAATAAAAGCAAAGTGTTGCAATTCGGAAATAATTTTTAAAATTCAGCTCAATTTTATTTATATCAAGATGGGAGACATATTAATCTAGCTTACAATCAACAATGGCTTGCAGCCGATTTATCTCTTGCTGCATGTTAATAATGCAGATTTTATATTTTTGCTCCATTGATTTTGCTGACTTCAAGTAGCAGGTTAGACTTTCACTAAGCCTCACAATATCGTCCGAAACTCCAACTAGAGACGGCGATATCAAAGATTCTCTAATTGAGTCCATGTCCACAATACCTGTGTCCTCTTGCAGCGAATTTACAGCTTGAGGGTCACAATCAAGCTGCATCTCTCTGCAGTCAAAAAACTCTTCTTTCTCGCACAAAGTACTTGTTTGGTTATACTCAAACCGTGAATTCCAGAGCGAAGTTACCCAGTCAAGAATTTTCTTTACTGCAACTTAACAAAATTAAATGTATTTTTAGTAAGCAACACATAAATTAATCAACAAAAGCTGGTTTAAAAATTAACTACCTTAAAGTTGGCAAATAAATAGCAACGTTGTTAAAACTTGTCTAACTAAAGTTAATTAAGTAAATCTCTTATATAAATGCCTATTTAGATCTTAAATTGTGTCTGCAAGCTACATGTTTCTTTTTAATTTACCAGAATTTATGTTCATTGGTACTATGATTTTAAACATTTGAAAGTCGGAAAGTTTTTAGCGAATACGTTATATTAAAAGAGCTTTTACATTTTAAAACTAATTTTAATTTTTTTTGTAACCCCATACTTCCTTGAATTGTAACATTGTAAGCCAATTTTTGAAAATTTAAGTTTTTTGATTATCGTACTGTCATCAGAAAAGTAACTTGTGTTATTTAAAATTCGAAATTTGTTTTCTGAAACACGCAAAAGTGTTGCAGTTGTGATGTACAATAACCCTTTTGATTTGCAAATTTGGAGCCTTTTCCTGTGAGTCCTCTACGACTTTTTTACCTGTTGGTTTTCCTATTTTCTGGTATTTAAGAAGACAGTTTAAAGCCACTGCCTCGTTTTTCGGTCTCCTCCGAACTGGCGCCATCAGTCAACTATAATCAATATCAAGATATTCACATAAAAATGCAAGCAAGTCAAAATTCTGCTTTTTATTTGGTACGCCAGCTAACGCTAATAAATCTGAAGATGTTAATGTAGATATATAGATATTTTTCTACTCTAAATACATGCCAACAAATACTAAATTAGCAGCTAACATTTGAGCATTCACATATCAGATGCCAGATAATTAATATTACAAAAGGTATTTTAAAATCTGCTTGCAAGGTATTGATGAAAACAAAATTCACTTTTGATTTGCTTTTCATTTCCACTAATTTATTAGAATTATTAAACTATGGGAATTATTAGCAACCCTAACATTAACTTTATTAATCTAATTTTCAGGGTTCAACGATTTTTTTAACTTACGTTACAAGTCACCCTTTTAATCCGGAATTTACTAGGTACCTATTTTACCACCCTCTTTAGCCGTTTTCAGTTTATTCAGTCGCTAGTTTTAATTGTAAAAGTTTAGTCTGGTCTGTTTCTAAATTTTCTTTGATGTGCACAATTTCCACAATGACTGAATGCCGTTCTATCTTTTCTCACATGTGAACATGTACTACAGTATAAAATATTGTAAAATAGGTTTTTCAACTCAGAATGCTGGGCCAAAGTGAAAATGTATTTCCCTCCATTTCTATTCAGAAGCGACAGCATTCTAAAAAGAAGCCACTTGGAATTCAAAAAGAGAGCTTACAAATTATATCATCACATTTGGCAAACTTTCAGGCCTATCCACCCCTCATCACCAATTTTAGGAAAAGGTAAATCATCACTCTTCAGACCCACTTACCTACCCAAGCGATGATGTCAGTTGTGAACGCTCCCAAAGTATAAAAATGAAACATTACATAGTTACGTCATGCGCTTAACAGATAGGGAATGTCATATCGATATGTAAGTCGCGGTAAACATGCAGCCTTTCGGCCAGCAGCGGAGTCTCCAAGTCTCCAAGTGGAGTCTCCAGTCCGATCGCCCTCGTGGCAACCAACCAAACTATTTGAGTTCACTCATTACCAAGCTATTCGCGGCAGCTCAGCACAAATTCAAACTTCAGTCAACAATAAATTAATATAATTTCCTTTTTACCAATAAGTAACACTATATTACACATGTAATATTAACAATTAATTACTACAAAATAATACACTTAACTCTTAACTACACAAGTAGAAATGAAAGGTAACTTTGATTTTTTATCGAACATCATGTACATTGTGTCTCATAATTTTAAACTGACCTCAGTTTATGGGAATTACTTCTTTCCAAGAAGCATTTTTCTGGCGAGATATTTATTTTTAGGTGGCAACCCTTTAATAATTATGATTCGACTTTGATTGCCCCCTAGGGGTCACGTGGTGCTTATGTAAATAACTAAAAACTGAAAACGGAGTTTCTCATAATTTGAAACTCACTTCACAGTTCATTAAATTCAAATAGCCATGTCCCCGGCTGAGCCAACGAAAAATTACGAAAATTGTGACGCGTACACTCACGTATATTATAATTATGTCTAGAATCATTCACTTTGGTCATCGGGTCACCGACGTCACCGTAGCACCTATAGCGTTGAAGACGACAGGTCAACCACATGTCAACATTTTTCCCCGTTTAATAACGGGAAACATGGGAAAATTCCAACTTGCATCACTAAATTCCTATGTATATGAGCAAGTGTCAGCCGATTAAAATATCACGAAGTCGGCCTGTGAACAATTAAATTCCCTCAAAACAGTGTAAAACTCATTACTCAGGTCACCTGGGGTCACGAGACGTCCAGGATTGGAAATTACGGAGAGTAGCATACTGCAAAGTCCATTTCATTAACTCTTTAAAGGCAGGTTTCATTCTTCAGTTACTGTTTGCATGTAGGACTTCTTTGGGTACTAATTAATTATAACGAAGGTAGAATATTAAAATTATTGTTGACTTCTTAACCTTTTGAAACGGCATCCGCATTCCGCATCCATTAACATATACACGATGTTCGATACAAAATCAAAATTCCATTTCTACTCGTGTAATTAAGAGTTAAGTGTATTATTTTGTAGTAATTAATTGTTAATATTACATGTGTAATATAGTGTAACTTATTGGTAAAAGGAACTATATTAATTTATTGTTGACTGAAGTTTGAAATTGTGCTGAGCTGCCGCGAATAGCTTGGTAATGAATGAACTCAAAAAGTTTGGTTGGTTGCCACGAGGGCGATCGGACTGGAGACTCCACTTGGAGACTTGGAGACTCCGCTGCTGGCCGAAAGGCTGCATGTTTACCGTAAGTCGCTATATTATACAGATTTGAATGCCTAAGAGCAGGTATTTTAAATATCCAGTACTTTTTCCATATTAATTCTTGCATACACTCAAAATATAAAAACTAGCACACTTTCTATCTCAAACCTTTTGGAATTTTCTAAATTGAAAATGCTAAGAAGCCGTCCATAAAGTATGTCTTGTAGAAATCCCCGTCATTAGAGCCCTATGTAATTAGCGTAATCGTTGCGTTAATGGTTATCCTTAGGGAGCTTGCAATTATGATGTCAAGCAAAAATCGTCGGTTTTGACCCCTCCCCCCCCCAAAATCATAAAATATCAACTCTTCCTACCCCCTCCCCCCTCAATGACGTCAGAATTTCAAATCGAGGATACACTGGTTTTCCTTGTAAATCAAGCGCAAAATTCAAACTAAAAAGCTAAAAAGCTAAAAAGTTTCACGATTTTCGTCTGAAATGTAAAACATTGTTTTTGGAATACAAAATTTTATTACCATCAATTCCTCTAGACCCCCCCTACCCCTCCAGTCATATTTTGTCATGATTTTCAGACCCCCCGTACCCCAAATTTTATGACATCATAATTGCAAGCTCCCTTAACGTAAAATACTATCAATATCAGTGTAGACATATTTTACTTTTCACGATGTCATGTTGCGACGACCTATCATCAAGAGCAGCGCTGCATATCTTTCACAAGAGTAGTTCTGGCTTAAGGAATTGATTGATTGAACTTTATTTACGTGTTATTCAAACAAATTTGGCACAAAGCCATTCTTCCATCGGTGACACAACTATATTATTCAATTTAAACAATTCAAATATATTATATATAAAAATTGTATAGAATTAGATACAAAAAACAGCAACAACAATACCAAAATTAACAACAAAGTAATGTTATAAGTAATTATTGTTTATGGTAAACTAGTATATACTACGTGATGAAAAAATAACAATAATTAATAATAACTACTAAAAATATGTAATAAAGACATTAGAGACATTATAATGCAGACATCCTATAACACAATTACTTGTATAACATATACTATCCTAAATGCTCTCTTCCCCTAAATATTTATTCATATTATTTTTGGTTTGACATATATATCATTACGCGCGTTAATACACCGCATTGATATTCTACTCTTGAATGTGTCTACTGATAGTTCTAAATTCCTTTCCTCAGCAGGTATCAAATTCCAATTTTTTATACATAAAAATAACCCTGATTTTTAAAAAAATGTTGTTTCCTTTTTTAATCGGTCTTAAAGTGTAACTAGCTTATTCCTACTAGTATCATTGATAGTAAGCAAATCCAATTATCTACACCTTTGAATTTAAGTATTTTAAATATAATATAGTTGAATAATATACAATGCGTTCCTCAATAGAGAATATATTACAGTTTTCATACAGCAAAATATTGTCTATCTTGGCTTTATCTTTCCTTGTTTTGGAATAATTTGCTTGTTTATAAATGTTAGGAAAGAAGTAACGACACAGCAAATTATCGATTTTTGACTGAAGTAACTTAATTTTGGTTATACTTATCGATCTCCAGATTATGATTGCGTAATCAATTATAGATAGTACAAAAGAATTAAATAATAGCTTAAAGACATGAAAACTAATATATTTTCTTAACGAAAGAGTACAGTGAATAGCTGACGTAATACGTTTCATGACATTGTCAAAATGGTTTAAAAAATTTAAAGTATCATCTAAATTAACTCCTAGATATTTAAATGAATTAACTTTAATTATATTAGTGTTGTTACAATTCATAGAAGCCAGATTAGTTTTAATATTATTTCTAGGTTTATGAAAGATCATGTACTCAGTTTTTTTATAATTGATTACTAATCCTGTCATTACACTATATAATTAGATTAGATAGTATGATATTTACCCTAATAATAATTGCATCAATATCTGTGCCATCAATAAAAAATACAAGATCATCGGCAAAAAGTACATATTCAGTATCAGTTAAAGGGTCACCTACGCTGTTATAATAAATAGTAAATAATTGAGGACCTAAAATGGACCCTTGAGGGACCCCTCTATTTAATTTAAATTGCTTAGATACATGTAAGTTAATTTGAATAACAAAACATTTATTAGTAAAATAATCGCATACAAATTTTACTAATTTTGGGTCTATTTTAAAGTCATTTAGCGTTATAGTTACCAGTTTAATAGGATTTACATAATCTGAGGTCTTTTTAAGGTCTACAAATACCGCTTCTACTTAAGAATTAGGATTATTTAATAATCAAAATAATCTATGAGTAAATGCAGCTAGGGCAGTTTCACATGATCTAGTTACTCTAAATTCGTGCTGATTAGGATTAAATAAGTTATTTGATTCAATAAAATTTGTAATTTTATAATGAATTATTTTTTCTAACAGCTTATTTGAAAGTGGAAGAGTTGACATTGGGCGGTAGCTATTCCCATCAAGAACACTACCTTTTTCTTCATACAAAGGGCTAATTACAGCCCATTTAAACGAACCAGGAATTTTACCAATATTTAAGGAACTATTAAACATTATATTTAAAGGGTTTACTAATCCTGTAAAGCCTCTCTTTAAAAACAACAATGGTATTTCGTCCTCTTTAAATGACACAGAATTTAATTGTCTTAAGCTTGCTGCTATTTCTAAGGGTTCAATACGGATATCTGAATTAGAGCAATCGAAGTTATCTGCAAACAGCTTTAACATATTGTCCGGATTTGCCCCTTCTATGGTAAAGCTAGATGCAAAGGTTTCACAAATTGCCTTAAGATTACTACATAACTTATTATTAACTTTTAAACATTTGATACCCAAAGTTACTTTTACTTTTCTATTGGCAAGTTGATCATTTAATTTCTATACACTTTAAGAATCTAAACTTTTGTTAAACTGATCCATAAAATAAGACTTTTTTGCTAACAAAATTGTTGATTTTAGCTTATTACAAACATTACGATATTTCTTATAATCTTCACTATTTCCGGATTTATCAGCTATTGATTTTAAATTATTTCTTTCTATAATTAACTTTTTCACATTTTTGTTCATCCAAAAAAAACATTTTCCTTTGACCTGTTTTTTAATGAAAGCAGCAACATTATTAACAATTTCAATTACGTTATTCTCAAAGTACTCTAATTTCTTGTTTACATTAGACATGGATTGTAGTTGCTCCCAATTTACACTATTAAACATATTGTGTACATTTTTTCAGTCAACGCGATCCAAATTTCTTGTACAAACAATTTTTAATTTATATTTCACAGATTCAGTTTTTCTGATTAGGTACGTGGCTCTATGGTCCGATAAGAACAGGTAAGTGGTTCCATACCCACTATTTACAGTAGAATTAAAAGTATATATATGATCTAACAGACTTTAAGTTTTCTCAGTGGATCTAGTGGGTTTAGTAATTAGTTGTGATAAGTTGTGGTACCTACATAAGCTACGTAATTTTACTGTATTAGCATTATTTTCAAAAAGGTTAATGTTTATGTCACCTACAATAACATAATCCTTATACGTCTTAGATACAACCGACAATAAATCAACAAGTGATTTAAGAAACTCAGGCTTACTAATATTAGGCGGATTAAAAATACATATTATAAGAAACGATTTAAGAAATAGAGGATGTACCTTGACACCATAAATTTAAACATTATTGGAAAAACTCGCATCGAAATTAGGTAGTACATTTTTACAGTCGTTTTTAATATATAAAGCTACACCACCACCTTGGCCGTGCAGTCTATCATATCGTAAAAAGTTAATTTGATAAACATATATAAAAAGAAATCCAAATTTATGCTCAATCAAAAGCCCTTGATCTAAGCTACAAACGATAAGTAAACTAAAAGTTTAGGTTAAAATTACAAATTAAATAGGACCAAAACAAAAATAATTAAAATGAAATTTAAATCTTTAAAGATATTACGAGTCTTCAGAAAAACTTGAAAGCAGTATATACAATAAAAAAGCGCATACTAGTGTGCCGTGTTATTAAAAAAATTATCCTGAGTCTATTGTGGTGTAAATGCAACCTACCTCGAATATCTATTAAAACGTGTGCTAAAAGCCAAAGAAAAAGAAAGGGGAAAAAACATAAAAGTAGGGCTCATCTTAACGAAAGAGGTCCTCACACAGCTGATAAGGTCCAGAGACAGCTAGTTCAAGTGTCGAGTCTTGAGTTTTCTAAAAAATCTGAATTTCAACTTTTTACTTTTAAACTAAAACTTGGACCAGGGTCAAGAGCTGTTTCGTGTCTCTTTGCAAGTTTTTACGTCAGACCTAATTGAACCAAGATTGGAATTTCTATATTGTACAGCAAGAAAGCTTTCAGAAAACAAATAACTCTGAAATTCACAAATCAGTCACGGACCTGTAGCCTTGTCACAAACTAGCCTTACTTCCCAAGTCAATATCTCAAAATTTTGCTGTGTGAAAAAACCTTTTGTTGCCAAATTTAAATATTTAATGCCTTTTTTAATGTTCTTGACTTAAACATTTAAACAAGACAATAACTTTAGGATAAAGTTGAAACTATCATATACCTAATGCCTACCCCAAGTTGGAAGCTCATGTTGATATGACACACCTTAATTTAATAATCATATATGAAAGAAATTCAAATTTATGCTCAATCAAAAGCCCTCAATCTAAGCTACAAACTATAAGTAAACAACAAGTTTAGGTTAAAACGACAAATTCATTAAAACAAGACAAATTAAAAAAATTAAATTCAAATCTTAAAAAACATTACAAGTCTTTACGGAAAACTTGTAATCAGTAAATACAATAAACAAATGCGAACCAGTGCTTTGTTATTTATACCAATTTTCCGTAGACCTTTCTGGGCTAGATGCAATTCTTTTACCTTGAATGCCATATAAACCTAGGCTAACCCAAACCTAGGCAGTTTAGTTGATGTTACATTTCCAAAAACTCTTCTACATAAAAATTGTGAAGCCAGGACAAAAGTGTTAATGTGATAGTCTCTAATGAAAGCTGTAATTGTTAGGTCTAATAAAATTTAAAACATAATCGTTGAAGAAAAAGCGTTTTTAAAGTACCAATTATAAATTAATTTCGGCATTTTTATCAAATAAATATACTTGAATTACTAAAAACGTGATATTTTGCAAACGTTTCTTTTTCAACGAATGTCCTTTACATTTAATTGTAGCTAACATCACCGGCTATTTTTGCAGACTAGCGGAATAACTTTAACCCTCCGGCTTAACATATATTGGCATAACAGTAGCCAAAAAAATTTACATCACTTAAGTGCAAAATTATTATTTCACACGTTACTCTCAAAACTTACGACGTTAAACTGCGCCGTGTGCTCGTCCTGAGTTCCACTGTAGGGGCGAGCATAGGGTGAGTTACTAGTGAGTGGGTAAAAACTCCCACCGGCAAAGGAATCATAAAAGGCTGAGGACCCAGCCTCGGAGCTAGTAAGCTCCTTTGCTCTGTAACCGACCCTATTCACGGCATAAGGTTAAGAGCTTAAGAAATCCAGATACTTGGAGCTGGTGTCCGATTTAAATGTTGGTGGAGCACTCAGTACGGAGAAGAGGGCCTGTAAAGCCCTCATTGAAGGTTAGCTTAGGGTACTATCATTCAACGGCTCGAGAAGCAACAGATTCACAGGACCAACGCGGCCCAGCATAGGTAAAATAGTAGAAGCACAGACCCAAAGACTGAAAGATCAGTCGAGAGTTATCAATACCATTGGCTCAAAGCTGCGAGAGCATGATAAACTAGCAAGTGTGACAAGAAGTTAGTGCCAAAATTGGCATCAGTTAAGAAAGACCGGAGAACCCCGGTATTGTGGGGATCAGGCAGAATATGTTAGATTGGCGTGGTGTTAGTAACCGCCACAGGCCAAAGTGGGTCGTCCTCAAGCTAGTGAGGGTAAACAAGCATACCAACCCAAATTACTCCAAACTGTCGTTTTCTGTGGTGGGAGAATAGGCCAGCGAGCCGTACTTGCTACGCCATTGACGTCGTTGATGGTCACACGGGCTGTAGCAAGGAGCACCTGAGCATCGTAATTGAGATAACAGTGAGAACACAGTCAGGAGCCAAGATATTGCCATAGGACCATGGAATGTGATAGCGCGGCAGGAGCGTTGGTTAGAAGCTTTCCTATGAATATGATCTTCAGCTGAGATCCAGCTAAGAAGGCGATCGTGGGCAGTAAGTACAGAGTTCCGGCAGAAGGACAGTTAGGTAACCAGACAGACAGGTACTCGAAGTCAAAGTAGCAGGTCCTCAAGGTAGGATGAGGGTTAGAAAAGGTACATAGGTAAGGCCAGCAGTGCAGAATTTGATCCTACCCAGTAGGTATCAAGCAGAAGCCCAGTAAGGTAGAGATCGAAGATTAGGCGAGTATGGAGGCTAGGAGGCCGCCAGACATCACCCAGGTCAGAGAGTGACGAGGGTCGGTTAGACCGACAACATACGTAAAGGTTGGCTAGTATAGTCAATAGAGGTGAGCAGTAGAGAGGTCGAGTTGAGGACCATGGTAAGTTCATGTAGTCAGTGATATCTGCAGGGCACTGGAGCTAGTGAGCGGTGTATAAAGATTCACTATGCATTGTTTGGTTGAAAAGAGAGACCCAAGTATGGGGTCGGGGGGACCGCTGGAGCTGGCATGTGAGCTCGTGGCACCCAGGAAATGTGCACCATATTAAGAGATGGGAACAAGAGTGACAGTGGCTTAGTCCTAGATAGGGTTTTAAGGTAAGAAGGAGCAGTGGCTCTAACTAAAGATACGCGGAGTTGAGTTCGTAACGAGTAAGAGACATAATATTTCGTGAGTTGTAGTTAGCCTAGGGACACTGGAGCAGGTGAGCGGTGTATATATATTCACCTAGCATCGTATGGGTAGGATAGTAGTCCCGAGAGCGGACTTAAGAGCGAGATACCGGAATCCAGTCCTAGTAAGTCCTGGCCGTATCATGAATACCCAGTTAGCGAGAAAATAGTTACAGGTCGCAGAGGACTCTCTGTGGGTCACAATAGGATACCGGCTTGAGCGGTAAAGTGGTTACTGCGTCGGGGGGGCCGGTAGTGAATTGATTTGTACCCAAATGATGCGCGTACAGTACACCAAGACAAGGTGTCGGTCGGCAGGTGCAGCGGCCAGAAGTTGAGTGCATAAACTGAGTAGGAGCTGTACCTATGAGCGGGTTATGCGAGCACGGAAGGGGTTGTTAGGTTCATCGGCGGAACCAAGTTGGTACAAAACCCCAGGCCATGTCCAATAAAACTAGCATGTAGTATGGTTGAACATTAAAATTCAGTTTTATTGGGTTACAGTGCATGACGCTCAATGGGGGTGAAAGCGGAAGAAAATATGACGACGGATATTATTTAAGCCTTGTCTAATTGAAGGTTCTATTTTTATATAGCATGGCTGAGCAAACCAGCAATAGGGCAAAACCAAGGAACAATGTCCTGGACGTGTCGATATGGCGGAGATGGGTTCGTCAATGTGGGAGACGGCAGGCTCAGGCAGCAAAAACACGTAAATCGGAGCTTAAGGCAATGAGAAGAAGAGTGCCAAAGGGAACCTTATTAACGTTCAACGCGGTGGAGATAGAAGAGCTAGACATAGAAGGCATGCTCAACGATGGTGAGGTCCGACCGCACAACGTGGAGACGTCTGGTCAGCCACGAGTGAATAGGCAGATCCCGCGATCGTTACCATCTTCGATACCCTATGCTGCAGGAGTAGCTGAGGGACTCGAAAAGCTACAGGCACAGGTGCTGTTTATGACTGACAGTATTCGATATCCGGCTGCACAACAGATCAGCAGGAGGCTCCAGGGAAGGGCAAGCAGATCCAGCGATATTCAGTACATCCCAGATGCAGGCTCAGGGGCAAGAGCAGCTGCAGGGGCATCGTCAGGCTGGGGCTTGGACTGGGTCCGAAACAGTAGTAGAGACAGAGTCAACGTCATCCACCAACATTTCGCAGGACGAAGACCAAGATTAGTAAGAGGCAGTTTATGATAAAGTATAAGGTGTATATGTCGAGACGTCGTGAGATGCTGGCATATAAGTATTTTTTTTAGCTTCTTATTGTATATTTCTCTATATGATGATGAGGCCGAGAGGACCAGGTCGATGGTCGATATTAAAGATCTTAGGTGTATATTTTATGTCATGTTAGCCTAGGTTTAGATCAAAGAACAGTTGTTTTATTATTTTAGCTAAGAGAGACTGGTACAGAGGTCTCGATAAGTACAGACTGAGGATAACAATGTGTACAATTAAATTTTTTTAAAGTATTATTATATATTTTTTATACTCGAATGTTAGAATAAGCATCTCGATAGGGCTTGAGATTGGTAAAGGTGACTGGTTTACCGGCGGTTTTATTATAAAAATATGTGTTTTTAGCAGTATGTTTTAATCAAAGTACTGAGTCGATGAAGGGCTCAGGAGATATTACGGTTAGTGAATATATCCTTTTAGGTGACATTGGGCTGGAACTTGCAGTCCAGGATGTGTAGTGAGGTGATAATGTCAAGTAGACAGGGCAGAAGATGTATTAGGTACGGAGTAAGGACCACGATACAAGACTTTAGCTTGGAGCTTGCTCAGGGCGACCAGGCCAATAGTGGTTTGTGAGGTCCGAAGGTCCAGCTACATAGTAAATAAAGGCATTGTATGATGAGGCATGAGATCTAAACGCTGTAAATGCGATGTTTATGTTCTATTTATATCAACTATGTTTTTTATATTTTTACCCATTGATGTAAGAGTAAGGACCTTGAGGGGGTCGAGGTAGTGAATGTAATTTATGCTATTTTATGTCTGTTTATAGTTTTGAAATATTACGAACCGGGTGTGCCGGTATTTGGGTATGAAAATTGGTTTTATGAATTAGTTAACGATAAAACAGATTTGTGTAAGTTAAGATTAAGGTCATGATGAATAGTAAGTAATTTATTTTAAAGTGACTAAAGACAACTGAGGTTTAGGATAGTAAGCCATAAATATAGAAAGCCCTATCCAAATGCGAATACATTTATGATACCAGTAGGTTTTGACGTCTGGAGGTAAAAAGCTATAGAGCTCTAGAGGTCTTGAGGTCTGGCGAATTGGAGGTCTCGAGGTCGGGAGCTCCAGATGTATTGAAGTCTGCGGGACCTGAGCTCACGAGGTCTAGAGGTCCAGTGGTCTTTAGGTTTAGGGCTCTACTTACCTTATATTTCCTGGTGAGGTCGTTAGAGAGAGAAACGGAAAGATCTTTAAGCTCAAGTCATTCCCGTGTCTGGTCATTTGCCTCTTCACTTATTTTCTTCAGTGCTCAGGCGGTAAAGAACCCTCTACGATGTTTCAGGCGCCTAGCAAAGTTGAAAATAGTGGGGGTGACAGCGAGAGAGAGAAATCGGCTCCGGCAATAAGGGGCTTGGGTGACATCTAGGTCAGAATGGGGAAGTAGGTGTAGGTTGTGGCAGTAGCAGTGGTGGAGCTACCACGTGGAGATCGGATGATGTGAGCGTGATCGGGAAGGAAACCAGACGACGTAGGTAGTGGTGGTAGCAGTAGTAAAGCTATCACGTGGAGACTGGATGAGAAGAGTATGATCTGGAAGGATCTGGGCTGTGACGTAGAGACCACGAACGAACGACATGATAACGATCAGGACATAGTAGCAGGCGTAGGGCTGTGAAGTAGTGGTCGTATGACGGGGGATCGACCGAGAACATTCAAGAAGACGAGGATCGGGGAGCGGAAGACAGGCTCATATAGGGACGATAGCCAATCACCAATTGAGCTGTAGACACAGGCAAGTGGTAGCCAATCACTGATTGAGCTGGAGACGCAGGCAAGTGGGGTGCTTGGGTCGGTCTTTAGGATGAGGGCTCATGACATGATGAGTAGAGAGGGACATCCTTATTCCTTTGCAACCCTCCATAAGAGAAGTAAGACGGTGGAAGTACTGCTTGTTTCGTGTAGGAGTAGAATCCTTAGTTAGAATAGTGTAATTTAAGACGTGGCTGGAATAGTAGCCATTATTGGGGTTTTAAGTATAAGTTATATTGTGAATATTATTACCATTATTGTGCGAGTTATACTGTTTGTTAATTCCGGGTAAACCGGGTATTGTGTGTGTGATTTTCCTGACAAAGAACTGACTATATTTTGGGTCGGAAGACCGAGAAAGAGACGAATAAATCGGTAATTAAGTGTGTGTAATTTCCCCAGACATTATCTGTGTGTGCGTATTACCTTTGGCATATGGCCGACAGCATATTGGGGGGGCTGTCTAAGACATTATAGTAGTTGGTGTGCATCATTCGGTTTCGAGTTGCCCCGGTCAGGTAGGGATAGACTGCTTTACTCAGTGCATAGACTCGGACGGTCGGTCGGTCTCATCTCAGATTGCCCATAAGCACTGCATCTACCTCTCGACCGAGCGAGCGAGATACCTCGAAGTACAGGTACTGAGGGTGAGCTACCAGTACTTGTATACAAGGGAGGCGCATAGCATCTCGAGACCACAGCACGGAGCCGTCCTCAGGTCGGGTGCTCAAGAGCCGGACCCGAGGATCTACATCGAGGGACCAGCGGACCTGGACCTGAGCTCATCTCGTTCTCATACCTGTCGGACGATCGGCAGGTCGGTAGGTCCAGAGCTCAGGAGGTGAGGACGTTGAAAAGTCGGTAGGTCTTGAGGTCCGGAGCCCAGGAGGCGAAGACATCGAGGGTCTATCTGGGACGTGGAGCACAGCTCAGCTCGGTAGATCGCGAGCAAGAGCAAGAGGACCCGAGGTCCAGACCTCCAGAGCTGCCGAGCTGTAGGTAGCCGGTACCTAGAGGGGAGTTGGTCCTGGTGGTGAGGCCGTGGAAGTGCAGGATTGTGGGGTTTTAGGAGATTCCCCCTTTACAGCTTGAAGTGCATATAGTCCATTTTGAGTCTTCACTTACGACACAAAAATAGTCTTTTAATTGTTTTGTATGGCCCACATAATAATATATCGACAAAATTCTTTGTTCCTGCTTTAAGTACGTCTCTATATTTATAATTACAATTTTGTGTATTATTTAAAATTGTTCATGATTTTTGACTGTTCAGTTCAGTATCCAGCGTCCAGCGCAGCGCCCAGACTCCATTATTCAACATCCATAGCTTGTATTGAATCGAGCTATGAACACACACGGATTGGAGATTATGAAAAATAAAAAATGGTAATTTATCTTTTGGCCGTGCTATTAGTACAGCTCCGGCTACTGTTTCCCCAACGACCATCCCACCACTCCACTCCAGTCCAGTCCAGGCCTAATAAATGTGGACGGTTAACTACCAACTACCAACAATACACTCTTTTTACTTCTGTTTCCAGTCTCCATATGGATTGCATGCACTTACATACACATCGTCGGTGAAGAACCAAAATGACCCATTTCCAATTTAACCTACAATCAAGATGAGCTATGTCATCAAAACTAAATAAGAAACATGCGTCAAATGTTAATTACGAGTTTTTGAAAAGGTGCAAAATGTTCCAATTCCGTGTGTTGGAAAAACTGCAAAATGGTCTTTTGAAAAACTGCAATATCTTTGAATTACACGTGTCTTTAAAAAACTGCAAACTGTTTGATTTACATGTTTTTGAAAAGTGTAAAATGTTGTATTTACACGTATTTGAAAAAAAATGCAAAATGGTCTATTTACACGTTTTTGAAAAACTGCAAAATGGTCTATTTACACGTTTTTGAAAAACTGCAAAATTTTTGAATTACACGTTTTTAAAAAGGTGCAAAATGTTCTAATTTCATGTTTTTGAAAAGTGCTGGATGTTCTATTTGAATGCTCTCAAGACATAATTGAATACTTTTGTAGATAGTGGATATTGTTTTTAGCTTCAAATGGATATGGTTCATTTTGGTTCTTCACACACGGTATTTCTCTACCTGCATTGGAAGTTTGGAAGCCATGGTGCGGACTCGAATCTCTACTGCAAAGGCTTTTGATTTTCGAATCTCTGTGTTCCCTGTATATCCAATATAGCTGAATGATACATGACTAACTGAGCGAGAGCGTCCTCAAAAAAATCCACATCAATATTCAAAAGGAGTCTCTTGATTTTTTGTCTCTCTCCGCATCTGAGTCTGACTTTGACTGAATTACATTGAATAAATCCACATCCACCTGTAAGATCCCAGAGATAAAGCGCAGAGAGCAATTAGGTGTAGCTATACTCGGACTTGGCTATATGGTATAGCCCTATCTACTCCAGCCACTGCACTGTCTGCACTGCTCACCTCACATTTCAATGGACTTGTATTTTGTGCCATCCTGACTATGAGCGTGTTATCTATTATTGTGAATCATAATGCAACTATCAGACCATCCTGAGTATGAGTGGTAGATATAGACATATAGGTAGATAGGGTTTGTGTATTTAGTTGTATGAGTGTGAGACAGCTCTTTCATTTTCTAATTTTCTGACTCACCATTCTGTACAAGAGGCGTGTAGTTTCTGTTTCTGTTTTTGTAGCATATATCTGTAGTATATACGGGAATTTTTTTGTCTATTGTCCAAGTTGTGGATGCCCTATATACCTATATCCCTTGATACATAAGTATAGCTGTAAACTGTAGTAGCGTTATAGGAGGACGGGAAAAGCAAGCGAGGAGCGTCTGATTTTAGTTAAAGGCAAAACTGACTATTTAAGAATCATGCTTACATTTTAAATGCAAATGTTTTGTACTCAACAATTTTAAAAAACTATTTTGATTTCAAAGTACCAAACAGCGTTTTCGGTTGTATTCTTTTTAAAACTTCCATACTGTGTTTTTTTGTCCGTTTTTAAAGGTTAAAATATTTTAGTTTTGTGCTTTCACAAATATGTATATCTTGAGTGAAGAGTCAAAATGAGCTATGTCATAAAAACACTAAATAAGAAAGATGTGTTTAGATGTTAATTCAGTGATTTTAAAATGTGTGAAATGTTGTATTTACATGTTTTTGAAAAGGTGCAAAATGTTCTAATAATTTCATGTTTTTGAAGCGTGCAAAATTTTCCATTTACATGTTTTTAGTAAATGCCAAATGTTTTATTTAAACGCTTTCAAGATCATAATATATTTGAATATTTTTGTAGATAGTGGATTTTGTTTTGAGCTAGAAATGGAAATATGGGTCATTTTGGTTCTTCACTATATATATCGACGATATGAAAATATTCCGCTTTTCAAAATGTATAAATATAATCCTATATATTATGACCAATTTTAAAATTTGAGTGTAGATGTCAGATTTTGAAATTTTAAAAATAGTGTAAATGTAGTGTATTTCTTACTTTTAAAAAGGTTTAAATTCACTATTTCATATTAGGTACATTTAATGTAATAATAGAACCCGTCTACTATTTAAACTACAACCTCCAAGACCCGTCTACTATTAAAGGCCCGTCTACTATGACAGGTAAAACCGTACGTCATGTTCCCATTTTGAACCTTGCGATATGAATTAGACAAATCAATTATACACAGATCTCTCGATCGCTTTTGTCTTCCCATGATTAATTAAATAATTTGTATTAAATTTTAAAATGTCTTGATTTTACTTTTATAATAGATTTAAATGCATCCAGATTTCTTGGCAATTCAAAAATCAAATCAATTAATTTAAATTAAAAAATGTCAAAATGTGTGAAAGGTCCTGTACTTGTAGTACCTTCTAGTAAATTAATTAGTGCAAATACAGATGAGCCTCGGGTCATGAGTCATCTTCACAGATGATTGTAATTTTCGCACCTTCTTCAGCACGTAATTAAAGCATATCGTGGGCGAAGTATGAAATCCGCTTCCTTCCAATTTTCGCTAGAACCAAATCCGCTTCCTTCCATTTTACCTTAAAAACAAATCCGCTTCCTTCCAATTTTGATTTAAATAAGCGTTTTTGTTGACCAATTCATAATAACATGCATATGAAAATTGCAAATTGCTCTAATTGCATCAAATCCTAAAACGCAAGACGTTCTAACGACATGATTTCGAATGCAATTTGTTCTAACTACATAGGCTTGAGTTGCAAACTAATCTAACTAGGTAAATGATTTTAAAAAATACAAAATGTTATAACTACATTGTATTAAGTTGAAACATGTTATAACTACATTGTATTGAGTTGCAAAATGTTATAACTACACTGTATTAAGTTGCAAAATGTTATAACTACATTGTATTAAGTTGCAAAATGTTATAACTACATTGTATTAAGTTGCAAAATGTTATAACTACATTGTATTAAGTTGCAAAATGTTATAACTACATTGTATTAGGTTGCAAACTAATCTAACTACATAATTTTTAAAATTACAAAACATTCTAACTACGTGATTCAAGAGCGCAATTTCCTCTAACTACATGGATTTAAAAAGTTCAAAATGTTCTAACTACATGATTTTGTGTGGCAAACTGTTCTGACTAGATTATTTTAAAAAGTGCAAAATGTTTTAATTGCATAATATCCTAAAACGCAAAACGTTCTAACAATATGGATTTTAAAACTGCAAATGGTTCTAACTACATAATTTAAAACAAAATCAAAATCTACTAAATAACAGTTACATGATGTTAGTAACAAATTAATCTAACTGCACGGTTTCATGTTGAAAATTAATCTAACTAGATAGTTTTAAGTTGAAAACTTATCTAACTACATAATAAAAAAATTGCAAAATGATTTAACCTCATGGTTCTAATTTCAAGTTGCACACTAATATAAATACATATATTTGAAAAGTGCAAAATGTTCTTATTACGTGGTTTTGAGTATTACACGTAGTTATAGCTTTTTGCACTTCTCAAACGTCGTATTTAGATCATTTTGCATCCGTAATATTTTGTAACTAAAACAGTTTAAAATAATCAAAACATAAAATTAAAACATTTTTTTAATTTTTAAAATAATCTAGTTAAAACAGTTTGCCACTCAAAATCATGTAGTTAGAACATTTTGAACTTTTTAAAACCATGTAGTTAGAGGAAATTGCGCTCTTGAATCACGTAGTTAGAATGTTTTGCAATTTTTAAAATTATGTAGTTAGAGGAAATTGCGCTCTTGAATCACGTAGTTAGAATGTTTTGCAATTTTTAAAATAATGTAGTTAGAGGAAATTGCGCTCTTGAATCACGTAGTTAGAATGTTTTGCAATTTTTAAAATTATGTAGTTAGATTAGTTTGCAACCTATACAATGTAGTTATAACATTTTGCAACTTAATACAATGTAGTTATAACATTTTGCAACTTAATACAATGTAGTTATAACATTTTGCAACTTAATACAGTGTAGTTATAACATTTTGCAACTCAATACAATGTAGTTATAACATTTTTCAACTTAATACAATGTAGTCATAACATTTTGTATTTTTTAAAATCATTTACCTAGTTAGATTAGTTTGCAACTCAAGCCTATGTAGTTAGGACAAATTCCATTCGAAATCATGTCGTTCGAACAGTTTGTGACTAACATCGACATCATGTATTCAGTGGATTTTGATTTTTTTAAATCATGTAGTTAGAACGTATTGCATTTTAGGATTTGATGCAATTAGAGCATTTTGCAATTTTCATATGCATTTTATTATGAATTGGTCAACAAAAACGCTTATTTAAATCAAAATTGGAAGGAAGCGGATTTGTTTTTAAGGTAAAATGGAAGGAAGCGGATTTGATTCCTGCGAAAATTGGAAGGAAGCGGATTTGATACTTCGCCCACGATATATTCTACACGGAGTATGTACAGGTACCTTTATTCCGTTAATTAAAAACGTTGAACAGGTAGCAGTGTACAGGCAGTGTACGAACCTCTTCAGAATTTCAGATAAAAGCTCAGCTTATAATCTTATAATAACAGTACAGCTGGGAAAGTACATGTACCTGCAACGTAAAATGGTATGTAAATGGGAAACGTTTGAAGTGAGGAAAACAAACTACAAATCTGCTCTCTGTCACATCACATCGCATCCCTTCAACACGGACGTTCCCCTCATGCAAACACATCACGCAACGTCTCATCTGACTAGTGAGTCAGGTTCAATTTCTCAAGAGGAACAGCTGTGCAGTCTGTCTGCTCAGTTCCAGTCCCAATTATGCAATAAACATAAAGCGACGAGGCACCTTCCTCAGCCTAACTAACTTTGTATAACTAACTTACAGTAATTATGCCTATAGCTCCTTCATGGCCCGTTCCTTATAACTAAACCAGTTTAGAAACGTTTTTCATGTAGGCATAGCCACATCGGGCGAGAACATAGGGCTATACTTTATGCCTTATAGACTACATAGAAGGTGCTGAAACTGAACTGGAAACTGGAACCCCTGCCCGGTCCACAGCACTAACCACACTTTTTATTTTTTTATTTTATTTTTTTAGAATATCGCTTCTACTTTTTTTTTCTTGCATAAGGGAAATCAAATTAAACACAAATTTACATAAAACGAATTTAAATACGCCTGAGTTGCAATACAAGTTAATGACGTCACACTTTACGTTTAGAATTTTGTGTGCTTTTATCAGTAGTTTTGGTTCTGATAAAATTGGAGTTTTTAGGTTGACGTTTTGTATTGACATATCTGTAGTCATTGTGGAAAAAACACTAGAATCGTGTGTATGGCGTTTGCTATGATTAGGTACATGTACAGTATATCCCTCGGGTATATATTTAATTTAATATTTTGTCAGGAGTCGCGGAAGTCGGCAGAAAGACAAAGACGAGCAGTAAAACGAAAACGACACTGAAACGCAGTCTTATTAAATTAATTTTATTTTTACTACAATTCACACACGCAATTTAAACATAAAATTACAGACTTTTACGTTGAACTTTACTGCGAGTGCAAGAAGGAGGGACCAGACATTTTTGGGATTCTATATCAAATGATAGACGTACCTATGCGTATGCAGGGCCGGATAATGCTGCCAGCGCAGGCAGCTCCCGCTCCCTGAATTTTCTCAAAAAATGTAAATGGAACATTTTGCAGTTTTCAAAAATATTTAAAAAGAATATTTTTGACTTTGTAAAAACATGCAAATAATTATTTTTGCACATTTCAAAAACATGGAAATAAAAAATTTTCCACTTTTCTCAAAACATGTAAATAGAACATTTTGCACCTTTTCAAAAATATTTAAAAAGAATATTGAGAATTTTCAAAAACATGCAAATCAATGTTTTTTTTTCATTTCAAATACATGTAAATAAAACATTTCCCACTTTTCTCAAAACGTGTGAATAGAATATTGAGCACTTTTCTTGAATCAAGTACAAAGAACATTTTGCGCTTTTCTAAAACATGTAATTACAACATTTTGCTTCACTAAAGAAAACCCTCAATAAAATCAAAATGGTGTTTTTGTATGGTAAAAAATTGCTCCCTAAAAGCAATTCTTTCGTCCGGCCTAGAAAAGGATGAGAAATGACTGATTGGGAAAAGCCCGGGTAGGAAGTGGCAGGAAATGCCTATGTGGGAATTGTCCTACAACCTGATTTCTGATGCATGCTATTTAAGTTCGTACCTACTTGAAAAGAAGGAACAATTTATTTTTGTTGTCTCCTTTAAAAATAATTGCAAGCAATACCAAAGCATTCTGCATAGTAGAGACAGAGAATGTATGTATTTCAAGGTTTCAAGGTCTGCATAGGAGTTTTTAGCAATCGTCTTGGAGTCTGTCTTGGATTTAACTTGAAAGAAAAAAAACGCTCTAAATTGGCAATCGTATTAAATTCGCAATACTTGTTTCTTCTTTGGGTTGAAATTGACGTAAAAGCGTCCAGGATATTGACGTTGTTGGAGGAGATAATTACCTAAATAATGGATTGTCTGGGATGTGGGACTCCTTTAACCTACGGGGCTCGGACTGGCACTGACAAGGGAATGGTTTCACATGTAGCTCGTCGATTTCAAAAAGTTATATCTACAAAAATCAGGCTACTTCTAAATAGTGGGGATCCAAAGTAACTCGAGTGCATTTTGCGTTGTTCGGTCACAATAGCCCGCTAAAGTTTAAAAAAATTCAAATTTTAATATTTTGCCGCCCTGTAACTTCTACAGTTATTGTCATCCGATTTTGATGAAATTTGATGTTTTCTTAAGTTTAAACTCTTTTCTAAAAAGTAATTTCAGGATTTTTCAAAATTCAAAAATTTTCATTTTTTCTAAAAAATTGGTCGAAAAAAATAGGCCTCAGAAACTGTGTTTTCAAATTTCATCAAAATCGGATGACAACTGTAGAAGTTACAGGGCGGCAAAATATTAAAATTTGAATTTTTTTAAACTTTGGCGGGCTATTGTGACCGAACAACGCAAAATGCACTCGAGTTACTTTGGATCCCCACTATTTAGAAGTAGCCTGATTTTTGTAGATATAACTTTTTGAAATCGACGAGCTACATGTGAAACCATTCCCTTGTGAGTTTTATTTTCTTTTATTGCCCTTAGATAGATGTAATTGGGCTCAATCAAGTATGTAGAAATGGCAATTTAGGCTGCGCGAAGGGTATGGGAAGCAGTCTCTCTAGTTTACGCAGCCTTGCTTAAGGTTCCACAGGTTAAGCCTGAATTACAAAATGAATACTGGGGCTAATAGTTATACGCATAATAATTAGACAAGAGGTAAGTTATGAGTTATCTATATGCAACTCCTAATGTATCACCTAATAGCTACAAGTGCCAAAGCAACGGAATGTTCTATCTACTATTACAATTATTGCACCTGTATTTTCATATTCAAACATATTATATCGTGTGGGTGAATAATGAGATAATGAGAATAGTCCATATCGTCGGTGAAGAACCCAAATAACCCATATCCAATTTAAGCTAAAATAAAAATGAGCTATGTCATAAAAAAATAAGAAACATGCGTGTAAAATTCTAATTAGGAGTTTTTGAAAAGTTCAAAATGTTTCATTTACGTTTTTGAAAGGTGCAAAATGTTCTATTTACATGTTTTTGAAAGGTACAAAATCTTCTATTTGCATGTTTTTAAAAAGTGTAAAATTTTTTTTATGTACGCTTGCAAGAAATATTTCAGTATTTTTGCAGATAGTGGATATTGTTTTTAGCTAAAAATGGATGGATCATTTTGTTTCTTCAGCGACGATATGTCTATTTTAAGCTAGAATCAAAATCAACTAACGAAGTAAAACGGAGAATGAGATTGGTGCTTATATGAGTAAGAAATTTGAATTTACATATTTTTAAAATGTGCAAAATACTCTATGTTTACGTCCTTTTGGAAAATTGCAAAAGATACTATATTTATATACTTTTAAAATGTGCAAAATGTTTTATTTGGATGATTTTTGAAAAGTGTAAAAATTTGAATTTTCATGTTTTTCGAAGGTGCATAATATTCCATTTACATGTTTTTTTCGAAAGTGTAAAATATTCCATGTACCTGCCTACTTTTAAAAAGTACAAAATGTTCTATTTACATGTTTTTCAAAGGTTCAAAATGTTCCATTTAGGTGTTTTTGAAAAGTGCGAATTGTTCTATTTACGTGCTTTTAGGATCATTATGTGCGTTTTTGTTTGTTGATAGAGCATATTTTTGTGTTTAAAAAATAAGTAGTAGAATTAGCACTTATAGCCTTTCTAGAAAGTTAATTGACTTTTACACCGAGAAACAGAAATATACTAATAAACAAAAACCTATGAGTGAATCCCAATAATTAAAATCCATCACACAGATTATTTAGTGAATATCAATTTTTTCTGCGAAAAGATAAATTCAATTTAAATGTAAATGCATAATATCTAAATAGCCCACATAATTTAACTATTTAAATTTCAATAATAATTACTCTAATATCTCTATTTCTTTTAACACCCCCACAATAACTTTAGCTTTAATCAAAATAAGAAATGCAAACTGTTATTATAAATGTTTTAGGGGCCGTCCATAAATGCGGTATAGGGTCATCCCATGTTTAAAAAAATAGAACCTATTTACGCAACAGTTAAGCTCATGACAGAGAGGGTTCACATAATATGCTCCCATAAAATTAAAGATTTTTTGATGACAACATTTATGGGCGGTTCCTTATGCATTGGCATTGGCATTGGCATCAACACAAAGGAAAATAATGAGCGGATGACAATAAAAATAAAAATAATATCTCACTAATATTCCACTATCTCAAGATTCTACAAAAACGTAATGTATTTCGCACATAATTTTAGTTGACTGCATTTCAACTTTCTACACTTTATAATTATGTTATCCCGTAATTTAAATTGCAAATGCGGGTGAGTCACAGTATTTTTACACTGAAAATCGCCAAGGATGAATATTACGCGTCTATATTCGTATAAGTTTGGGATTCCCTATTTGTATATATTTTTTATTTTTATGCTCTACTAATTTCCTAATATTCACCTCTAAATTCTAACGATAACATTAGCTAAATTTCCACTTCTATTTCCTATTAGAAATTCAACAAAATAATGAATTGGCATTAGCACAGCTTTCCTGGAATTGAGCATTTACTTTTAAGCGTACACCCATACCCATTACGTACATAATATTATGTTGGCTTAGGTACTTTGGAAGTTTTTGGCGTCGTGCATATATCTCGTATACAAAATAGAGGGGGGGAGGGGTGTAAAGCTTGATCACTTTTGTATACTATAAAACGGAGGGGGAGGGGGGTGTGCAAGCACTTGATCACGTATACAACCAAAAGAGGACTTTGTTGGCAAAACACGTTATGTCCATGCAGCCTAACGTTACTGGAACCACAAATGTTGATAATGTAAAAACGTGATTTTTTCTCAAAATGTTTTGTTCCGAGGCTGTATATTGTATTAGCTGCCAAAAATATTAAAATTGGGCCCTAATTACGTGTTAGATTGTATTATTATTCTGTGCCAATAATCTAAATTTTAAAGAATGGACTTAATACTTGTTTTGCCTGCAAATGTAAATTAATACTAACAAAACAACCACGCCAAGTGGTACACCCAGATTTCAAAATAACCCATTCAAAAAAATTAGGCTACTTTTAAATAGCACATACATTACGTAACTTGACTGAATTTTGCGTTGTTTGGTCACAGTGCCCCGCCAAAATTTATAAAATCCAAATTTTAATAGTTTGCTACCCTAGAACTTCTACAGTTTTCAACCGATTTTCATAAAATTTGATTTACTAAAATCAACTAAAGTTTTTATTTTTCTGAAAAAACGACGTTTAAAAATTGAGTCGCAAATATATAGATTTCTTGGATTTTTTCCAAAAAAATAATTTTTTTTCTTCTAAAGCTATCATGGCTAAATTTGAGCACATAAAAATATTAAGCTGAAAATATCATTTTGGAATAATGACTGCTCCCAGAAAATCAAACTGCTTCACTGCTTTCTGAAGCCTAGCACGTAACTATATAAAGTCAAATATTTAATAGGAACTCTTTTAGAACAGGGATTTTTGTGAGACATGTCGAGAAAATAAACATTGCCTCTTCAATCGCAATCTTGGAATGATTTGCAATGTTTCTCATTTGGTTCATTTTCAAATATAATCCGTAACGCATGTTTCATTTATTTTATACAGGCAAGTCTTCTTTAGACAATCACTTTATTATTGTTTACAAAAGACGAATCAATTATCAAAAAATTCGAATTCGTCGTGAAACATTGCTTATTTTCAAATTTTAGTGACACTATACGAATTGTAGAAGAAATGATCAGCTGGAACATTTCAGAAATTGAAAGCGATTAATTTGAATACCTGCTTTATTTTGTTACTAATTTATATTGCGCATATTTTTGTTTTATTTGCCTAATATAATTGCTTTTAAATTGATAAAATAAATCTTGAAAACTGTATACGTATATAGGGGGGGGGGGGGGTAGACGCTGGTGATCACTTTTGTATACTTAGAGGGGGGGAGGGTAAGAAAATACCAAAAAAGTGTATACGAGATATATGGACGACGCCTTTGGCAATTTGTAAAAGAAGCAAAGCAGGCCATATAGCATAAGGGATCCTCCATAAATGACGTCAGGGATAGTGGCAACGGGTCTGCTTGGAGACTGATGTTAAAGATAGCCATTTCATGACAAGAAGGTCGCATAGGGTTCAGAAAATAAGCAAAGTTCCATGACGTCATTTATGGACGGTCCCTTTTCGTTTTCAGACGGGGAGTGGTATTAATAGTTTTTAGATACTCAGCCATTGTACAGAAAACATGTTTATTTACAATTAATATTGCAATGCTATGAGTGGCAGTTAAGGGATAATTATAGTTTTAAATAAATGATCAGGACGACAGGATGGTATCATAAATAATTATAATTATTACCCATATGTATTTCTATTATTATTGTTGTATGTTATGCTGAATTGAAGAGGTAATACGAGACATTATATTCACAGAAAATAAAAAGGAAGCTATCTGTTCAATTTGCAGTTAGTAGGTTTTGAAAATTAATTAGCTCACAAAATGGTATGTAATTTACAGTGGTTGCCTTTTTATGAAATGGGATATCTTGTATGACAATAAGTACCAGCATTCTACAAGACGCTAAATTTTTCTAATTGCAGGTTTTGTAACAATGCAAAATGTTCCAAATGAGCTCTTTTGAAAGCTTGAGAAATACTTAGAATCATGGATTTTATTTTATAGAGTTAAATATGTTCTAACTACAAGCACTCTTAAAGGTGCCAAATTGTTCTAATTACAGACTTTGAAATAGTCCAAAATGTTCTAAATGAGCTGTTTTTAAAGCCTGGGAAATACTTTTATTCCTCTATGTCATAAGGTGCAAACTCTTTTAACTACCAGCATTTCAAAAGGTGTCAAACTGTTCTAATTGCAGGTTTTGAAACAATGCAAAATGCTCCAAATGAGCTCTTTTTTAAAACCTGGGAAATGATTTAATTCCTTCATTTGAAAAGGTGCAAACTCTTCTAACTACAAGCATTCTAAATCGTGCAAAACTGTTCTAACTATTACCTTTCAAACAATGCAAAATGCTATAAATCATCTCATTTCAAAACCTGGGAAAGCACGTACGCTTATTGACAACTGACTTGTCAATATTAGAATCAATTTTTGTACGGATAATTTGGTTTAGTATTAGAAACTCTGTGCCATGTGTCGTGTACATATTATGCCATGTTGTGCATCCATTTCGCAGTTATGACTCATGACCCATACAGAGAGAGAGAGAGACAAATAAGGAAAAGCAAAAGTGTCTTGTGCAAATAAATGACACAGATCCATCAATCAGTTTCCCAACATCAAGACACAAGAAAGTGGAAATGAGATAGGAAAGTGGAATTAAAAATTAAGATTAAGAAATTAATATTGATTTTTTCGTGAGTAACTGCAACTGCACGATTACTACTAGGCCCTAAGCAATTTTTTTAAATACATTTTTCAAGTATGTTATTGTACTTGGCCTCATACATCGTATCAAAATGGATATTATTTCTGTTTTTAACTAAAAAGAAATGCACCATCTGCAAAAGACAGAAAATCACGTTCAGTTCAGGAAAGCATGCAAATAGGGCACTTTGCACATTTCAAAATGGTGTGAAAATGGAGCATTTTTCACCTTTTGTTAATAACATGTAAACACAGAACATTTTGCACTTTAGAAAATATATCAATATAACATTTTGCACTTTTAAAAAATATATATTACATTTTGCAATTTTGAAACATATTATGTAAACATACTAACATACATACCGTATGCTATAATATAAAGAAATGGAAATTTTTTCAAAACTTTTTCCACATACAATAAATTAAATCGCGGCGCGGGGATAATTAATAAATCTCAATAAATAAACTAACAATCACCGTTTCAATTTCGATGGTTAGCGCCGTTGGTGGTTGAGCAGAGATGAGAAATAGTAAGAGATAAGGCAAAAGCACGTTATACATTTCTCTACTACGTGACCCCCGTAAGCCAATAAGCAGTTCTGCTGGAGCATTTAGGACTAATCACACTAATCACCGTTTAATTTGGAGCAAAATTTAAAATTCCCGCAGTGAAATTTTTAACTTGCCTTCGCCTTGTCTCTTATTACTATTGGTCATCTTTGGTGGTTGAGTGCTTGAGTTCTAGCGCAATTGAAAAGAACGTTATTTTATAAGGGGGGGGGGGAGGGGGTTGGCACAAAAACTTAATATATGGATGGCCTCTTAATAAATATTATTACTGGAATCGCATGAAAGCAGATATGAAAACCGCAGTGTACTTTTAGTAAACAAACTCGGGACTTCAAAACAAAAACATGCCACTCCCTACATGTCCCTTTAAATCCTTCATTCATTCATAAAACGGACTTTTAAATAATCCCGAGCCAATTATCTAAGCCCTTATCTGATTTAAAGGGACTTGAAGGGTGGAGCATGTTTTAACTTGGAGTCGAGAAAAGTTGAAAAACACACTGCGGTTTGCATCACTGCATGCAAGGCTGGGTTAAACAAAAACAAAACATTTTAAGTGCAATCAATAATGATTGTACTTAAAATGTTAAAATAGAAAAGAAGAGGAAGAAGGGATGAATGTCAATCATCCCTTCTTCCCCTTCTTTTTTATTCGTACTTTATGGACTGCTCCTTTCTTTTCTACTCGAGACCCGAAAATGCCAAGTTTTGTTGGCGGTTGCAATTGAATCCCGACGGGATTCAATAAATTCAATTACAAATTCAATAATTCGTAACAATGTAACAAATCGACTGCTCCGACTCATGCAGAATGCAGCAGCCAGCAGTGGTCGAAGCAGCCACGCCACAGTCCACAGCCGCAACCACGTTCACATCTCTAACTGTGAGTCCGCCTTCGGCATTCGGCATGAACATTTTCGAGCGCAATTGGTAATTATTATTAACTACGGAAATCCGAAACCAAAAGTAGCTAAGCATCATCATCCTTGCAAATTATCGGTTAGTTAATAATTATTATTTATTACATTAAAATGAATCTACTTAACCATAGTCGTTCTTGTAAGTACTTTCCATTACTGTGCAAACCTCAGCTGTATTGTTGTTTGTATTCGGTACACCAGATAAACCGACGATTTCTAATAAGAGGACTTTTTAGTAGTTTCCGTTCAACCGTTCAGCTTGACAGCCAGCTATTATTAGTTATTATATAACTAATAATATAATATATGATAATATATAACATGATTTGCAGGTTTAGCGAAGACTAAAACTATTTGTTGTTGGTGGCACCTTAATTTTGATTGTTTGATTCGATATTATATTTAATCACTTCATGTTAATCACTTTTTAATTATTTCTTCATTAACTCTGTTTCTTCGTTTAATGTGTGCATTATTCATGATTTTTTAGCCAAGAAGTGCCAAGTCGGAGAAAGAATACTGAAGCTGGAGCTGGCAATAATCGTAAGAGAGTAACGTTGAACTTAAGTGAAGCCGTATGAGCTTGAGTTTAGGAAGTGCAAAGTGAGCAATAAAATTATTAAACTTTCTTGAGATACTTTCTACATTCTTTTTCTATTATTCTTGATAATTATCTCGGAAACAGTTGTCTAAAGTTGATTAGCTGGACCTCATGTAACCTCAAGTGTCAAGTTACACTCTATTTTCTGTATAAGGTTTAGAAGGACAATACCTCTACATCTGATTAGAAGTAAAAGGTCAAAGGTGTTCCCCTTTCTGACGACGACGCTTGACATTGAGTTTGAGTTTGGCTCTATTAACGTCAGACAGAAATGCCTATTCAATTAGGCACATGTTAGAAGTATTGATTATAGATTGTAGAAAGTTCAAAATTAGGAGATCGTCTATCTCAGGTAGTGGGTTGGTGGTCGGGCAGTTTTTGGATTTTGAATGACTGCAGACTGCAGCAGTGATAATTGTTACCAATATTGATTGCTGATTGTAACTTTTGATTTTAT
Organism: Dicyrtomina minuta; assembly: GCA_949802685.1. Classification (NCBI taxonomy): domain Eukaryota; kingdom Metazoa; phylum Arthropoda; class Collembola; order Symphypleona; family Dicyrtomidae; genus Dicyrtomina; species Dicyrtomina minuta. The sequence continues at coordinate 318,882 of CATKUY010000054.1, forward strand.
AGACCACTAAATTTTGACACTGGATTGGAATCCCACGCTATCATCATAATGGCCAGCTACAACGGCAATAAAGTTGATAGCAGTGTTTCCAAGATCACTGGAATGGACCGGTTTTGTCCCGAAGATATTTCGCTCCTTGAAAATATGGTATTGAAAATGGAAAATCGGATGGTAAAGGAATGTAAGTCATGTCATAAAAGTTGCCATTTGTTTGTTCTAATTACATCATTCTAACTTGTGCCATCGGTGAGGGTGGGCTGCAGGGCCGGACGAAGGAATTGCTTTTAGGCAGCAATTTGTTTCCATATAAAAACCACCATTTGGATTTTATTGATGGGTTTCTTTGATAAAGCAAAACGTAGTAGGTATTTTCATGTTTTTAGAAAAGTTCAAAATGTCGTTTTTACTTGATTCAGTAAAGTGCTCAATGTTCTAATTACACGTTTTGATAAAAGTGGAACATGTTTTATTTCCATGTTTTTGAAATGTACAAACAAAATTATTTTACATGTTTTTGAAATGCACGAAAGATTTTATTTACACATTTTTTAAAACTGCAAAATGTTCCTTGACATGATTTTTGAAAATTCAAGCAGCAGGGGCTGGCTGCTGCCTGCGTTGGCCGCATTATCCGGCCCTGGTGGGTAGAATTGGAGGGCGTCACTGTGTTTTAGGATTTAGCTGTTAAATTATTTATTGAAGTCGATAAACAACAGATTAACATGGTTATTTCGTCAATAATGGTTTGTTTACGATTTTCAGATGATGAACATAACTTGAGCCAATCGGCCCTTCTCAACACTTCGTTAGCGAAGCAAGATCAGCTTGAAAATAATATAAAGGAGATGCAGGCGCAAGTGAGCAAATTGTGTGCCTTCTTAAAGCTCGATTCAGATGGTTTCATGACGGTCGCTTCCAGTACTAATGGTGACTCGAAAGAAGATCATCAAGAAACTAGGCATCAGACCGAGTCCGAGTTTAACAACGGGGATGAACAAATGACGGAAGGGGAGGAGGAAGTAATTCCTGTTGTTTCTTCTGATCCCGTTCTTTCACATGGTTTCAAAATCCTTTCAGTTGATGATGCTGCATCTGCGGCAGCTGCAGTTGTGAGCAGCGTCTCCGCTCCTATCGGGTTTATTCCTATTCCGGTTCCTAACTTTGAAACTAGAATCGTCAAGGAGTCTCTAAAGGAAGCTAACGATTCCATCATTGGAAATGTCGGTGAGGATCCCCCAAAACCTAAAGTTTTTGACGTTGTCGATGCCAATTTGTTTTCCAGTTCAGCATCAGAGTCCGCTGTAAGTTCAACCTCCTATAAATCAAGTTTAATAATTTTTAATGAAATAAAACATCTCAAGATGAAGCATATCAAGAGAAATAGGTATATCGTGTGTGAAAATCCAAAATGACCCATTTCCAATTTAAACTAGAATCAAAATGAGCTAAGTCATAAAAACAAAATGAGAAACATGCCTAAAATGTTAAGAGTTTTTAAAAGGTGTAAAATTTTCAATTTCCATGTTTTTGAAAAGTGCAAAATATTCTATTTACATGTTTTTTTTAACTTAAAAATTTTCTCTATACATGTTTTTGAAAAGTGCAAAATGTTCTCGTTACATGCTTTCAAGACATGTTTTAATATTTTTTTTAGGTAAAAATGAATATGGGTCATTTTGGTTCTTCACAGGCGATATGTAATATGTAATTATATGCAATATATAATATATTATACCTATGGTAAAAATATGTTCTTGACTATAATATACAGAAGCCGAAATTTGCACCCGAAAAGCAAAAATGGAGTCAGGACAGAATCAAAACCCAAAAGAAAATGGTCCAGCTGAGAGCTAAACAAGAGGCGCCGGGCATAGGCTTAGAAGAGGTCCCTATTCGGATTTTTGATGGTAACTGTGACTTGGATGTTTCGGGTCGAAATCATAAAGTGTAAGGTTTACAAATGTATTGCATTACAAAGTAAAGTGTTGAGTTTTGAACGTGAATCTTGCAATCACTTTCGGAAAAATATTTTGCTTTTTTATTTCACTGTATTTTATCATCAGAAGTCAAGTGTAGCAATTTTATATTATAGTGCATCCTGTAGTATAATTTATTGCTTTATTGCATATTTTTGTTGTAGTCGGTTCACTTTGGTTCGTAACCACAAGGACAAGTACTACAAGCTCATGGTTTGTTTCCCACATGTGCCATCCCGGCCTGGCTCATCTGATTCAGCGGAAGCTCATTTTGGGAACTTCACTGTCAACTATGAGTTCGTGAATCTAACGAAGCATCGTGTTGTGAACGACAGTAAGCTACATACTGCATAATAATATTTATTTTTAATTTAAATATATTTTAAATAATGTATTGCTACTGAAGAAGCAAAATTGTCCATCTTCACTGACTTAAGTAGTGTGTGGTTTCGTTTTTGAAGATGAGCAACTTTGATATTACTGAGAATTAGAGATGGGCAATTTTACTGTTAGTGAGAATCAGGGCCGGGTAATGCGGCAAGCGCAGGCAACCTCCCCTGTCTGAATTTTCTCAAAACATGTAAATAGAAGATATCGCAGTTTTTTAAAAAGTGTGCAAAAAGAATATTTTGAGATTTCAAAAACATGTGTAAACAAAATGTTGAGTACATTTCTCAAACATGGAAATAAAACATTTTGCACTTTTCTCAAAACATGTTCAATAGAACATTTTGCACTTTTCTGAAAACACGTGAATACAACATTTTGCTTTACCAATTGAAACCATCAATAAAATCAAAATGGTAGTTTTCGTATGGAAAAAGAATTGCTACCTAAAAGCAATTCTTTCCTCCGGCCCTGGTAAGAATTGGAGATCGGCAGTTTTCTTCTTCAGTGGCGATACCTAGAATCGACCTTTGACATTATTATTTCTTAAGGAAATGCACTGTGTGTATAATATAATACAATTTTTGTTATCTCTGTGTAAATTGCTAGGTTTTGAAATGGATGCTGGAGATGGAACATGCATCCTGCCAGACGCGAACCCAGACCAGCATTTGACATGTCCTGAAGCTACATGGACTATTGAGATCGAGAATCCTGCATACAACTGCTTCAACTGGATGGATGACAAGTGTGTCCAAACAAAAGTCCTACCTAATACGGGAAATCAAGCTTATTTCGTAAACGCCATCTTCGAGTTTATACCTCGTCCACCCTCTGCAGACACATCTCTTCCTGAGGATGGAAACCTGGACACGGCGGCATTCATAGACAATAACGATGGCACTCCCATAATAGCTCCAGAGGAGTTATCTGCGCAGTCGGTCCAAGAGGTTACGGTTAATACTGGAAGGAAGGAGGCTGAAACCAAAATAGACACCACACCTGCACTCAGTAGTATCTCGAGTTTCTCGAGTGTAGACTTTGAGGATGACGTTCATGAAAATCTGGACCACATTAGCACTGATGATCTCAGTCCTGAGACTCGTCAGGCATTTGAAGACTGGAGAAATAATCGTTCAGCCCGGTTCAATTGGTTCGATGATACGAATTTGAATATAGAGTTACTACTTTGGGCCTACCATAAATCTATTAAGTCCTTTCAGGAGCGGTGTGCCCAAAATTTAATGGCTGCAAAGTCTCTGTCCGCGGATCAACTTACCCTCATCAAGGAGGTGGCGGGGTGGGCTGAACTGGTGGAGCTGGACGAATTTTGTTCTCATAGGCTCACAGGTTTAATTGCTTGATAATTGGAAAAGAGCGGTTCATATTTTCAAAAACCATCAAATATGTTTTTTGAGATCTTAAGATGATGAATTTGAATTATTATTATTTTGTCATTATTGTTCTCTCACCTAATGTTAACTTTGGTCGTGGTCGTAAGTAGTCGTAAGTAGTGGTGGTGAAACTAAGCACGAGTTTGATTTAGTTATATTTGTATATTGTTTATCGTACGTGAAGAACCAAAATGACCCATTTCCAATTTAAGCTAGAATCAAAATGAGCTATGTCGTAAAAAGAAAATGCGAAACAAGCGTGAAATGAAAATTAGGAATTTTTAAAAAGTGTCAGTTGTTCTATTTTAATGTTTTTGAAAATTGTAAAATGTTCTATTTACATGTTTTTGAAGTGTAAAATGTTCTATTTACATGTTTTTGAAGTGTAAAATGTTCTATTTACATGTTTTTGGAAAGTGCAAAACGTTTTATTTACATGTTTTTGAAAATTCCAGAATGTTCTTTTTACATAGTTTTGAAAAGTGCAAAATGGCCTATTTAAATGTTTTCAAGACATATTTCAATATTTTTGTAGATAGTATGCATATTGTTTTTAGCTAAAAATGAAAATAGGTCATTTTGGTTATTCACAGACGATATACTTGTTTGTTTATGTCACTAAGTTAAGTTTTATGAATTTATCACAAAAAACAAAAGGATTAGCAAAACATGTACTAAATTTTAAGAAAAAAGCAAAAGACGAGGACAGTTCGTTTGAACTTTAGGCTGTCAAGTTAAGGAACAAACTGTACTGTGGTGTGGTTTATAAGTTGATATGATATTATATAATGTGGAATTCACCTATAGCTATGTATACTGTGTTTGGAGTTAGGACTCGTGGCTTATATTGTAGATTTATTTGGTTTGGATTTTTTGTTGCTCGACATCTCTCTCACAGTGTAATAATGAATTATTATTAATAGTTGACTTTGGCTTTGCTTCCACGTTTGTGTTTAACAGGTCTTTATACTATTAAACCTACTTGAGAATAATATCAATGAAAGAGCAGAAATGTATTATGTTGACTTGGTCTTAATTGGTTAAAAATTTGTATTTTTCAATAATGCTCATTTAAACATTTTGCTTTGACATCATTGATATTAATAATCTACACATAGAATCGTTGGAGTTGCGTGGTGTTGGTTTGTCTAATAATTTTATTTAACGTTGAAAAGTTACTGCGAAAAAGAGGTCCAAGTTTGATATGAGTATATCATACAGTTTACTCCTGTGTTTATTATTATTTACATTCATCTTATTGCATGGTCTTGGTTTGGAAGTTTGGAGGGCGTCGGCGTCATGGCCGTTGAATTCGAAAAGAAAACATGAAATGATTTTACATTACATTATTAAAGGGTGAACTCGGAGTCGGAGTACTTTATTACTACTTACTTACCTACCTTGTATTTGTATTTCTGTCGACGTTTAATGATTCGTTATATAAATAAAAAAAATGAATTTTGGAAAACATAAAAATGTATATTTATTCGTGTGTCTTGGACATCTTCCTGCGGCCTTGTAATTACATACTTAATTTCATACTAAACTCAACAAAAGCGTAGAAGAAGGAATGTTTTTCATAAGAATTCTGTATTATCTGTAAACTAAGAATTCTGTTATTCTGACTAGTGAGGAAAATAATACGTCAGGTCCACGGAAGTCAGAAGGTTCAGGGTTCTCAAACTGGGAGTATTTTGATGACGTCACTAATGGACGATCCCTTAAGAACGCATGGCTTTATCGATAATTGGATGGCGATGGCCGATGGGATTTAGGCAGGAACATTCAAGAATGAGTGTGGGTGAAATCTAAAGGCTTTATTAAAGCCTAGGGGTGTTCCGTAAATGATGTTATCCAAATTACCACTTTTTTAAAGCCGCCCCACTCCTACGTCATTACTTTAACTCTGCTTTAATTAAACATTACTAATAACGGATATCTTGAACAAGGCACGTCATCACTTCCCGACAGGACCCACTGACCCTACCGATGACATCATTTATGGACCACCCTGTAGCAGTTTGTTTATTAGATTGAGAATTGAGAATATTAATATGAGAAATGAGAAACATAAGCAATTCAGAAACATCGAGAGTTCGACAATTCTGCAGTTCCAGTCTTCCAGTATATCCAGTCAGAAGTAGAAGTCCAAAAGGCTATAAGCTTGTCATTATTATTTTGTGCTTGAGTTAATTGTTTAAGTGTCAAAGTAAATTTTGAATCTATTTAAATTCAAACTATTAATTAAACACTAAAACGTACGAAGCGACCAAGCACGATTGACGATGAGGAGCATGAAATTAACTACGGGAGAAACTGAATTTGTTCAAGGAGTGCTGGACTCAATAAGACTCAATTGAGGATCTTATTCCATATTCGAATTCGAAGTGATTGTAAGACCTAGACCTATACACTATATACGGATTAAATAATAAATTAAACAATAAATAGAATTAGTGTCCCTAACTGTTGCAGGTTGCCGGCTGCTAACTATCAACTAGTGACTGGCGAGATTTTTATTAATAGAGTAAATAGAGCATAGAGCCTCATTGCCTCATGTATTTTTCTTTTTAAAGTAAAGTAATTTATATAAACTCTTTCCAGGATCTGGAATTAAAACATTTAAGGGCCGGAATCAGTTAGGCACTCCCTCTCCCTACCTTAATTATTTGTAGTAACCTTCGACCTTTCCCATTGTAACTACCATTACATATTATTTCATAATAAATTGGATTTGCTACTACTTGCTACTGCCAACTTCTGGCTGTCACCTGTCAAAATATACTTTAATATGACATGTCGTTGTCAATTAATTAATGGTTTTAGACCCACAATACTCTTTATAATATGTTATATATTGCACATAGGTATATTAATTTAATCATTGTATTTCGTATTTATTTATATTCTAACAATGTAATTCTTTGTTGATTCCTTCTCATGACCTACACACCTGAAAACAACAATATGGGCAACCTCTTGACCCTGCAGTTGAAGCAATGAAGTCCAGCTTTTGGAATGAAATCAAGATTGTCAATGAGAGAGTTGAAGCGTTGCAGTGTCGCTCAGAACAATTAGAGCAAATTTTGAAACGTCTATGCACTATGGGAGGCTGCTAGAGCAGAAATCCGTATTCCCCCACAACTTGAACAGATGAGAAGATGGTTTCAAACTGGAAACACCAAAATCAAAACGTTCCTGATCATAATATCACTAATGTATCTACAACTTTGCAGAATCTGGGCTTTGCAAAACCTGAGGTGGACAGTTGACAGTTGGGGAAGAAACAATAATAACGATGATAACTTGAGATCAGTTGACGTCGGCATCCTCACCACTACTATTATAAATGACCTGGGTCGTAATAATAACCCTAAAAATCCCATGATGGCTTCAATATCTACTGAAACGGAAGAAGTAGAAACCCTTCTAAATCAATGCAAGGAAGCAAATCAAGAGCGTCAAATATCCCCGCTACCTCCTCATGTGGTAACTTAAGTACCTCATCATTATTATTCTATTTTTTGGTATACGGACATTTTCCCCCCGGACACTTTCCCCCCGGACATTATCCCTCCCGGACATTTTACCCCTAGGACATTATCCCCCCGGACGTTTTCCCCCCAAGCAGTAACCCTGGACATTTTCCCCCCAGTCCAAAAATGAAACAAAGGGAAAAGTGCACTTAAGTGCTAAGGTAAATGTATTAGGAAAATAAAACAAATGTAGTATGTTAATGACGTCTAAGCGTTGATGCATTTCCTCATGATTAGCGTAGTAATTAATATGCAACAATCTGTTTGACAATCTACAAATATATGCATTATTTTGCATACCCTAATTTACCATATCGATGTATCAGTTCAGCAAGTAATTTATTTCAGTTACTATTTTATTTTATCAGTCTGTTTCAAGAGGTCAGAGCAGTTTGACTCTCTTGGAAGTCGATTGTAGCATTCTGTTTTGTGGGTTTTCTATTTATTAAAGCTAAAATGGAATTAGAAATTATTAAAACTGCTAAAGGTGGGAAAAAAATCGCACTTGAAGGTTATATGTACATTAAGCAGAAGAAGTTGTCACTAAATCGAATCCGCTGGCAGTGTGAACTCAGAAGGCGTACGTTAAGCTTCAGGAAAGGCTCAAGTACACCTGCGTTAAGTATAGTGAAGGTTCAATGAGCGTGGATACGTTCCTTCGTAGTATCGGGCATACTATTAGATTTAGTTTTTAATATTTTTACGACAGTCCAAGATTTATTTTCACTTTTTAATTAATTTGTTTGAATTATTTTATAATACCCTGGACCCGAAAAAGTTTTTATGTTTAGAGCTAATGGTGCCTTACTATTATTAATGACTTAAATAGTTGAGTTTTTCACTGTCTTATTACCTATTATCTTGTAACTAGACATTTTGTACTATGTAAGTATACACATGTACAGAATTCTTAGGCACATGGGAGATACAGTGTAGTACATATTATATATTAAACAAATTTTTAAGTTTGCTAGTAACTATTAACTTGAAGGAATATTATTATTGTCTAAGGTGCTTTTTTTAATATACTCTTCTACATTTTTGAAGTTATATTTTGTTTTACTACGCATATTTTGCTTCAGGTTTAATAAATTTTAGATTAAATTGGATATGTGAGGAAAGTATTTATTGATTTATCACTTTATACTATAACAGTATGCATCGTAGCATCTTAAATACGGGTATGGGGGGAAAACGTCCGGGGTGACTGCTTGGGGGGAAAACGTCCGGGGGGATAATGTCCTAGGGGGAAAATGTCCGGGGGGATAATGTCCGGGGGGAAAGTGTCCGGGGGGAAAATGTCCTACAACCTATTTTTTGAATAGATTTATTTTAAAAAATTTTGAATTCAATATTGCAAATTATAATACATAATAATGTGCACCTACTTTTAGTATACATAGTTTTATTTCACTTGCATAATTAATATAAAAAAATTGAAGGTTGAACTGGGACGAAGGAGGAGAAGATTCCTCCAAAATCGAAAGTGGACTCTGAACAGAAGAAGCGTATTATGATCTTGGACGAGTCTCTTCCACTCAGTGACATAACTAGCCCGAACACCAGACTGACAGTACAAAAGCAGTTTGTCAGGTTTTCAACAGAAAGGATTTGGGAAAATTCGAACGGACCACCAAGTGCCACCCTAATGGAAGGTTTCTTTGAATTCGAAATTTCTGGCAAGATTATTCCAATGTATGTAGCAACTATATAAAACTTACGTCTTTTTATTTAAAAATTATTTTTTTACTTAATGGCTAATGGATATATCGTCTGTGAAGAACCAAAATGACCCATATCCAATATTTAAGCTACAATCAAAACTAGCTATGTCAAAAACAAAATGAGAAACATGCGTAAAATCAAGTAAAATGTTAATTTAGGAGTTTTTGGAAAGTCCAAAAAGTTCTATTTACATGTTTTTGAAATTTTAAAATTTGTTATATACATGTTTTTGAAAAGGTCAAAATGTTCTATTTACACGTGTTTTGAAAAGTTCAAAATGTTCTATTTACATGTTTTTGAAAAGTCTAAAATGTTTTATTTACCTGTTTTTGAAGTGTAAAATATTCTATTTAAATGATTTCAAGACATTTCAATAACTTTGTAGATAGTGGATAGTTTTTAGCTGCAAACGGATATGGGTCATTTTGATTCTTCACGCCTTCACGGACGATATGTATGATGTAGTTACAATATTATTATTTTTTATTTCCAGCCGGATAGTTTTCTTTTACTCCTGTAAAAGTCCAGACTCTTCAATTTTCAGAATCTGCTTTCCACATCGAGCTTTGAAAAAAAAGGACTATTATGGCAATTATCGGGTCACAATGGTAATTCTAGATAATTACGGATGCAGGACTACAACTAAACGTGAGCTATCCCTTCCTTTAAACGACACTAATACTGCTGACAAAATAATCTGTAATAAAATTAGTAGCTGACAAAAGGTATAAATAGAATAATTCAAAATAATCACGCTTGTTGTCTCAACTTATCATAAAAAAACTTCTGTTTGTTTAGATTTCAATGTACATGGAGGGAATGGGACGTGCAAATTAAAAAATGAAGGGGTGGCGATGCATATGAATTGCAGCGATGAAACTTATTGCAACGACAAGTTTTTGACGCCTGACAAAATCAAGACGTTCAATGACATGTGCTTGGAAGTTAAGCGGAAGCGACCGTATCAAACTGTGACATTTCATGCACGCATCTAATTCCAACTAGTAGTCTAGACTATACATGAATGACGACGTCGACGATGATGAGCGCTGCCTATTTACTTTTCCAAAATAATGTTGGTTAATAATTTGGAAAAACCTGGAACCTGCAATGAGTCTAAAACTGGTACCTGCAATTAGTCTAAATCTTATTGTTAGAATTGTACTACTTAAAAATCTAAATTAAAACAGATTTTGATTTGTAATGCACTTAGGTACTTTCTTGATGAATTATCTATATTATATTTTTGTTAGGATTATGATTACTAGTTGAAAATTGAAGAATAGGAAGGATTCACTAAATATAATTTAATAATAATGTTAATTACTAAAATTAATTGCAGGTTTCTAGTAGCACTAATGAAAATATTATGTTTTTGACAAAGCATGTCAAAGTCAACAATTATGATTTTAAATAAGAAGAAAAACGTGAATCTGCTCTTTGAAAAATACATCTATAATTATTCTATATAATCTTTATTTCATATATTTATTTTGGCCATCTATTTTCACATCGGTGTCGATATCGGGCGAGAAAGGCATATAAGAGTCAGTTCATAAAAACATAAAAATAATAATTTAGCAGCAACGAATGAGGTTTTGCATTCACTACTTTACAGAACTATAATAAATACTAAATTCTACAGTAATTGCAAATTGTAATAATTTATTATTTGAATTATTTTGATGGTTTCAATTAGTATAGGTAAATTACAACCGGAACTGATTTAACTACATAAGGAACCAAAAGATTAAAAGAGTATTAAATTACTAAACTATTTAAAAAAATATCTATTCAGATATTGGAAATCCCATCATGTGATAGCTAATAATTATACCGTTTAATGTCAGTCCTTTTCCAAATGATTATTAGTTAACTATTCTTAGAAAAATTTAAAATTGACTTCGTTAAAAGTTTATAGGGGCATTTTCAATTTTGATTTTTAGGTAGTATTTGTGCGGGTTTTAAACATTTTACTTAATCCATTTCGAATATATTACATTTTAGTGATTCCATCCTAACATTCCGTTTCCGTAGCTTCATCCATTTTCAGTATTTGAGAAGAACCGTCGCCGTCTCCTTTGGCAGTCGTCGTCGTTATTAAGTTTCCGTTGTGGACTTCAATACCCTGCTGGTGCTGGTCTTGGACCTCTTCAGTCTTCATTCTTCTAGGAACCTGCTGGTCTTCCTCACTTATTGCTTCCAGTATTCTCCTTGGACTTTTCTCAGGTTTCTTCAATACCAGTTTCATTTGTCGCCGTTTTCGCTGGGGTTTATTGTAATTGATCAAGTTTTCTTGGTTTTGGATGAGATTCATTAATTCAAAGGCATGTAGAATTTCATGCGTGCTTGATGATTTTTGTTGAGATGTACTTCTATTGGAAGCTGCGGCAGGAAAGCTTAGGTCCCATACGGTTCATCCTGAGAATTATCCGGGTCCACTTCCATCATCATGGACTCGTGGCTGTCGTCGCTACTGTCACTTTTTGTCATTCCAAATTGAACATCAAGTTCCGGTTTCGGTTGAGGTCGCTGTGGTTCCGTTTCTGTATTTGCAGTCGAAGTAGTAGAATTCGAGTTCGATGTTGGTTGGTAGTGTAATCGTGGTGCCTTGATGATAAGGTTCACAGGATTGAAACGGTTGTAGCTACTGATATTATTGTTATTATTATTATTAAGATAATCCTCGTGATCATTGTCAAACTGAAATTTTGAATTACTTTCATTCGAAAAATCAATTATGTGTCTTTCGACGCGAACGGGTGGAAGCGGAGTGACCTGGACATGTGCTTCCACAAAATATAATTGCTGGGTTTTGGAAAACGTTTTGAGCTGAATGACCCGGTTTTTAAATTCTGGGAGAATACTCGGGTTTGATTTGGTTGATAAGAAATCCGAATGAAAATAGGTTGAATTTATGCAGTCCAAATGTGATGTGTTCGAGTCGGAGAAGCGGAGGCAGGAACCGCTTCCTGCATTTAGCGTAAATTCTGTAAATGTAAATAATTAAATTAAAATTAGTAGTAATAAATATATGTACTACCACCGAATGAATATAAACTTATTTTGTTACCACAATAAAAAGTAGCAAGATATTTGACTGACCTTCTCCAATCACTGAATTTCCATGACCATCCAAAATAATAATATGACGAAGGGGGGGTTCTGGATGGGTTCTCCTATCCATAGTACTTTTCCGTGTTGGGGAAGCAAATAGTAGGAATGATTGGTCGATTTACAGCGGACCCAGTTGCTCTGTCTCCGTAGGACTTTCTCCACACCACACCGAATCGACTATGGGGCAAGGTTAAAAAAATGTTTACAACAAAAAAACTTAGTTTTTAGATGCTGAGCTTTTAGCTCATTGAGCATCTACTAATGAAATGGTTTTGTTCCCACAATTAAATTACTGTTATACTGTGCATATTAAAAATAACACTGTTACCTTACTGATTTAATGTATGATAACGTTTAAATTTTGGCTTACACAGGAAACCCCTCTCCTGGAGTTCGGGAATGATCAATTTCCATAAATGCTTGAAAAATCCGAAATCGTTGAGCGTCAAGAGTTTCCCCAATTTTTTCATAGGCACATTTTAATATTAGCTTTTGACATTTTGGCTCCAGTGAAGGATTCGAAATTGGTGGAGACAGGGACAGGACTTCCATGACCTAATTTTAGTTCTCTATAGCTACCAATTGATCGTAGGTCGTACCTCCGGTTTCGGTTCTCTGTCCTTTGACCTTCCACCTTGCAAAAAAGGCAAATCTTCACAAGAAAAGTACTACCCCGGCTACCCGAAGGGTGGAAATGCGCTAAATGTGCAATAGTCTAAACTCGTAAACTTAAACTAAAGGGTATCAAGAATTTTAAGATACTAACTACTTATGCAAAAGCAGAACAAACGGAAATAACGTCAAGTCTTTCTTCCCCGAATTTAAAATAAAAAAGATTTCGAAGGAATGCAACTACCACTAACTAATACATGCTAAATGTCAGCAGTCAAGAGGGTAACATTGTGTAACAGTGACAGCCAACAAGTCCACCCAAACATCCAACATCAAACCAAGGCAAGTAGCTATACTATTTAAGTTAAAATTCCGAAATATGAAACTTTATTCGAGTATCCTAGAGTGAAAAATGTATTGCTTCTTTAATTATCGATCAAATCCAAGAAAATCTAATGGAAAATTATACTGCCATTCACTCAAATTATACAATGCATTGGCCGGAATGCATCGATAATTAAATGGGAAATTGTGGATAGTTGTAGTAGGTAGTTAGGTTTTGGTAGTGGCATAGCCTTTGTAGTGGTGGTGGTAGATTTAACCAAAATGTAAAAGTTTTAAAGTTAAAGACGTTTTTATGTAACGAATGGAATCAGTATCATCAGCGTATACACACATACCACTATACTATAATTACTACTTACTTAAAATAGTTTAAAACCACCGTTATGATATGCATATTATTTGACTCGGCTCCGACATTCCTGATCGTTCCTGTTCGGTCAGTTTAACTCACCACCGAAACTGGAACTGTAGGAACTCTGGTTATTGCCACGTGCTTTTCTCGAGGTGACATCGGTTGGTTTATTGTTCATGTACATACATATGGGTTCTCTCTCTGTATCCCATCACAATTCACAATTCACATCGCGTTCATCCTGCTTCCACTTCCACTGAACGTTCTGCGCATTTTCTGACTCAAAGTTCTGCTGCAATTCTAAAGATTCAAACCGTGAAATAAAGGGAAGAAAGTTCTGAATTTGGTTTAGTCGGTGCTGAATTTTTGTGAGCAAGAAGAAGGGATCTGATATCTAAACCTCGAAGTTACCCTGAAGTTAGCCACTTCAACATTAGTAAGTTAATTTAAGTTACATCCTTCTCTATACTATTTTAGCTTAAACTATTGGTAGAAGCATTTTCCACAATTGTTCAATAACTCATAATATGATATGCTTGATCTGGATCCGTATTTAATATTTTTAAATGCACTTCTAATCGTAGTCGCATTCCAACTCGTATTGATTATTCAGTTAAGTAAATTACATATAATGCAGCACTGCAATATAATTATTCAAATATTCCACATAGCAAGACAGTAAATTCTAGAACTAGAGCGACTAAAAACTGTAATAGGCATACATATATAACAGGTTCAAGTTGCATTATTGATTTCCTTTGCATGATTTACCACGTAAATTGTAATTAAGGATATGTCTGTAATTTGTAATTAATAGCTTTGCATGACATATTATTTAAGTAAGTTTGTTGTTAATATTAATTATTACTGCTACGACATGGAAATGTCAAAAAAGTGTATACGCAATACATATATGGACGACGCCTTGGGACGGGAACGGGAACGTCATTTGTGAGTAGGGGATATGGCAATAAATTCTTGACTCTCATATAAATCATTCTAAATAAACCATCTTTGGTTTTAGGGATTCTCATTTTTTGAGCTTCTATTGATAGAGAACCTGGACGGATTCGATCCACATTCCACATAATCTTTTCCAATTGAACTACTACTACTACATTTGTCATCTTCAATGAGCAAAATATCTTTCATTGTATCTTTGATGAGATCGAATAGAAGCGTATTAAAGGCACGTGTGGAGAGGACGGGGATAGGCAGGGATTTATTTTCTTTTGATGATACTTTTTCTTTTTTATTATTTGTCGTTGTCATTGTTTGGGTCGTGTCACCTCCACTTAGTTTGTTCTCTTTACTGGACTCATCCAGAAAGAGAGGCAGAATTTTTAAGGGGAAATCTTCGGAGTCATCAATGTATTCGTAGATGGAGAATTTCTTTGTGCTGGACCATTCATCCCAAATACGATCGACCTGATTATGAATTAATTCCTGCAGCTGTTTCTGAGTGTACTGGATAGCAAACGATCGGAGACCTAAAGAGGCGGAGTCGGAGGGCGGAGAGTAGGGTGGGGGTGGTTTATCCGGGGCATCTGATAAATGCATTAGGGTTGCGGGAACTTGGGCTTGCAGAGCTTCTAAGGCACGTATCTGGGGTAAAATAAAAGACATTTTTTACATTTATAGTCATTTTTTTTATCGTCTAACATAATTTTTTTTATAACTTTAATGTTTTTACAGAACCTCTTTTGTGTATGTAAACCATTGTAATTTAAACCATTGTATTGCGCGCACAAACATCCCTAATTTTTAACCTAACTACTTTCAAAATAATTCTGAAACCCACTACTAGAAAAAAGGACAAGAATATTAAATTAATAAATAAGAAATACCTCATTTTCGATGCGCATCTGCTCAGCCACAATTTCAGCCGGCTTCCCGTTTCAAAGATTCATCCTCGGCAGTAGTCGGCAGTATTTCCTCGCGAAATAATATCATCTTCGAACCACTCCGCATCCCCGTCAACATCAACTTCTTCATGGGTACTCACGCTATTGTCATCATTATCGTCCTCCTCCGGCACCTGCATCATCCTTATACTCGTACTTCTGTCTTTACCACTACCAACACCACTGGGAACATCTTCGAGGGATAATTTGGTGTTCGCTAAAGACAGAGAAGTGGATGTGAGACCTTTGAAAGCAACGCTTTTTGCAAGACTCACTTCCTTGAGCATTCGGGCAATAATTCGGGTGACTAAACCATCCATATAGTTTTTTTTATTCTATAGAATTGTGCGAACACGTGCTTCCACACCCAATTTCGGCTTAAAGTTACAGAATCAGCAGCTGTTGATGCAATTTCAATGTTAGTAGCTTTTTCGGTTTGGTTTAGAGGAATTTCGTTTTCTATCTGTGAGGGAACAACATCGATGGTGCCTGCTCCATGCTCATTTCGAATGAAATCCCCTTCCCCATCCTGTGTCGCGTTTTTCAGCCGTTTTTTAAATATTGAATTTGATTTTAAGGCCGCCACACTTTTATCTGATTTCCCAGATTTATCTGACTGGGACTGGACATCAGTATCAAAGTCCGACTCGTACAGTACACAACATCTTCAACGGGAAAATTAGAATATGAAGCGGCAGAGAATTTAGAGTCATCTGCATCGATTTCAGTGGCTTAGGAATTGGTGGACTGAGATTCTTCATTGTCATTTTCTTTTTCCTCCAACTCCATTTGTTTAGAAATTTCATCGGCTATGAGGGATTCCATTTTTTCGATTATATCAGTGTCCATCGTCTTTGCGAGGTCAAGAAGATTGCTATTGTCCTTCGCTTGTTTTACTTCAGGAAGCAAAAGTTTAGGACTTTCAGACCTACTTGAAACTGATGATTTCACTGCAGCTGGAGCTTCTGACTTTTTTGAAAACGACGCTTCTAAAGCAGATTCACCTTTTTCAGATTTTTGACGGGAGAAAAGTGGTTTACCTTCTGATTTCTGAGACGCTGCTTCTGCTGATTTTGATGATTTGGACAAAATTTCGGAGACTTGTGAAGCAATGGAAGCTGGGAACGAATCTGGGTCAGCAACTGACTGGATAGAAACAGAAACATCAGCTGCTTCCAAATTACGTTGTTCTGGTTCTGGCATTTGCGCTTCAACTTCAACAGTTTCCATTTCAGCTCCAATATCTTCCTCATCTGACCGCAGCAGCCGTTTCCTTGGACGTTGTCTGTGCTGCTGGTCTTTCTCCAATTGTTCCTTTTCGGGACCGTGATTGTGATTCCTCCGATGATTCGGAGCTCGAAGCATCGTCCGGAGTCTGTAGGACGTCCAAAGAAATTTCACTTGTTTGACTGTGACTCTGGAATTCGAGCGGTGATTGGGATTGCAGCTTCATATTTTTTTGTGGGGATGGAGCTTGTACTTCAATTTGAACAGGCAAATCCGATGATACTCCTTTCGGACTTTTGATATCCTTTCGGATACTCCTACTCTATTCGCTTCTGGCTACCTCTCGAGGTTTGTTATATTTACTGTTAGGTTAGGTTAGAGGGGGGGGGGGGGGGGGTAGAAAGAACTGACTGGAGACGGTTCGGTTATATTTTGCCCTCGGCCAGGCGGGATAGGAAAATATAACCTATCCGTTTTCAGGCAGCGTTAGGAGCCTTGTTTAGTGTTACTTCAGGTTCATCTTTATAAAATATTGTTTTGCAGTAGATGCATTCATTTCTTGTCGGTTTATATTCATTGAGCTTAGAATATAAAAACATTTTTTGGACATCACTTACCCAAGTTGGCCATCACTTAACGGCCCGGCCATCACTTACCGGCCTGGCCATCACTTATCAAACAAACCCCGCAATCAACGTATTATTTGGTATCCATGGTCCATAGTTTCGTCGGGACTGTGTGTAATCGTGTAAGTTTATATATTTATCCGCACTTTGCAAAAATGTGTGAGTGATTTACGAAATATAAGTAAATGGGTATCTCTGTAGAGGAGGAAGTGCAAATATCATGTGAAATTAGTGAAATTCAAATTGCTACATGTGGCATGTAATTAAGCTCAGTGACAGGAGGCAAGAGCTCGTTCTTGGTCTGCTTTTGTAATTTGGCATCTCATTTTATAGTGCTTAATGTCCCTTCACTAACTAGTAAAACTGAAATCACAATTGGAAATCCCACAGGAACAAACACGAACTAAACTATTGTCGTAAGCATGAGTGCCAGTCGTCAGTCGTCGCTAGCTGAAACATTGAAACTATGAGATTTATTTTTCATTTCCAAAAATGTTAACTGACTCCGCCACAGTATTGTATTCCGTGTCGGTGTCGGTGTCGGCGTGAGGGTTCAGAGTCGAGTGTATCTACTATTTTTCAATTTAATAATTCCTACATTATACTATACATACTTACATAAATCGATAAATCTTACTTAATTTCAGGTTTGTTCCCAGTCCCAATTCGTTCGTTTTATTCTACTACTTCTCAATCTAAACAAACGGTCAGTACTCAGTACTTTTATCATTTAGTAAGTACACGCATACAGAAGATCTCACATCCTCAGTTTCCTTGTAAATTCCTATTCATCGGTTGTTCTGGTTCTGAATCCTGGTATTTAATCATTGGTTACGGGAAACGACGGTTACACGTGGCAATGGCAACTCGGGCCTACATGCAGTTTGCCGACGAAGGCTTCCAGGTAACAATACAATTTGACGGGAGTCAAGACAATTTGATTTAGTGGTACGTATTAATTGTAGTGTGGTGGAAAAAAGTGCGTAAGTAAGTAAGCTGAATGTATTTAGCTGCATTAACAATTATTTCGGTACGGGTTTGGAGAAAAATATCTGGGAGAATAATGTCCTGTGTGGAAATGTCATATAACGGGTTAATGGTTGTAAGTACCTTGTGATTTTAAATTAGCTAACTTGTCTACGTTTTGATTGTAGTTAATATTTTTAATATTGTGTGCTTCTAGCTGGAAAAACTCCGGGAGAAATTAGAGGGCAATTTGCATATCCCAAATTGGCTTCTGGAATTGAGGGGAGAAGAGCTCTTTTGGGTCATAGAACGTATGTATATGGCCCAAAAAGTAGTAGTAGCAGCTGCTGACATTGACGAGAAGGACCGCTGTCCTCACGTTTTGCTTCCACAGCTGGATGTAAGCATAGTACATAACTGACAAATTACTAATAATGTGTTTACTTTAATTCATAGACACATTTTACGCATTCGTTCTTATATTTTCCATTTAAAAAAAAATCTGATACTTCTATAATTCCTAGAAGGAGAATAATATTAAATTTAGTAGTTTAAAAAAAAAACATTAATTTATTTCCGACAGCTACACTGTAAGGTAATAATGTAGTTATGTGTAGTATTTCATGGTCGAGACTTGTAGTCGAGACTTGTCGAGACTTGTAACTTTATTGTTTTGAATAATGTGAGTTAAATTTTAATTTCATTTGAATTCGAATAGGATTGGGACCGCAACCCACTATTGGCTCATACGGTCTTATTCAACTCGAAAACGGAAGCGTTTGATAAATCTCTGATGCAGGAACTGCTGACCCATGATATTTCCGTAATTAAAAATCTACCTGATGTGATAGATTTTAACATGAACTTGTTTCATACCAGAAAACTTGCCGAATCTCATCCAGAAGTGGAGGTAGAAATTCTATTACAAAAGAAGCAGCCTACTGGGGTTAAT